>CM042980.1:4736795-5301795 GCA_023678885.1 Pogostemon cablin
TAGAA
This sequence comes from Pogostemon cablin, assembly GCA_023678885.1. Classification (NCBI taxonomy): domain Eukaryota; kingdom Viridiplantae; phylum Streptophyta; class Magnoliopsida; order Lamiales; family Lamiaceae; genus Pogostemon; species Pogostemon cablin. The sequence goes on from CM042980.1 coordinate 4,736,801, forward strand.
ATCATAATTACGGTTTGAAATAATCGTTTCCACCTCAATTAAAATCATATTCTAAATCAGATTAGATAAATGGGCCAAAAGAGGCCCAAATATGGGTTGCGTCAGATGATATTAGTAGCCCAATTAGTTCTTTAAGGTAAAATATATGAATTTTTTCAATCCAAGCAATTTTTAAATTTTGAATCTCATGCTTGAATTACTTTTTCTATAAGTTTAAAATATACAAAACTATCGATTTAAAACTTGAAAATCATAAAAAATATTTACAAAAATATAATTACAATCATATTAAACTTCTGAGTTCTGATATGTCTTTAAAGATTTTTTTAAAATAATTTTTTGCATTAAAATAACATTTCAATATGCGGATAATTTATATGATTGTTATAAAATTATTTTAGATCATTTTATAATTTAAGGTTTTGAATCGATACTTTTATAATATTTCAGCTTCTAATTAATAGAAATAATTGTTTTGTGTGAGTCTCATTTACTAAAAAAGAAAATGCACCTCTTGTATTGGGACGGACGAAAATGACAAAATGCATTCCTTATTGTGGGACGGGGGAGTATGACTTTTTTAATAAACGTATTATTTTTTATATTCAGTTTTTTATTTAAAAAAATTAACAAAATATTCGCTAATAAACCATATATTTTTTTATTAGTATATATATTTTTAGTAATAAATGTATAGGTTTAGAATATGGATGCACAAATTAAAATTCGTTCAACCGAGCGCGTTGTAGAATTTGCCAAGCTCTTTAAACATCCACAGATAGTTGGATTAATAAGAGCATTATTTTATTTACTAAAATAAGAAGATTTTTTATATTTGATTAAAAAATAAATATTTCCTTTTAAAAGTTAAAGGAGTGAAGATTTTATACTCCCTCTATATTTATTTACTAAAATAAGAAGATTTTTTATATTTGATTAAAAAATAAATATTTCCTTTTAAAAGTTAAAGGAGTGAAGATTTTATATTCCCTCTATCTCTTGATAAGTGTCCATTTTGTCATTTAAATATCTATTTCGTTTTTAGATTGATGTGATATACTCCTTCCGGCCATTTAAATCTTTACATATTTTCAGAACGTCTCACTTCAATTTTTATATTTTTCTTTTTGGTAGATGAGATCCACCCAAATTAATTATTTCTCTACAATATATTTTTGTCATTCCCCCTCCCCCTTTTGAGGGAGTACATAATATTATTATACTTATACTCAACCTATATATATATAGATCCACCCTCAGTTCACCCCACATTAAAATATTAGCATTTACACTTTAAAATATTATACTTTTAATCCAAATAACACTCAAGAGAGTATTAAGGAGTATAATTATAGAAGTAAATTTTTGTGCACGCCTGTAAGGTGCCGTATATAGTTTGTATATAATATATTCTGAATTATATGCGGACGGAATAATATATGCGCATCATCATGAGCGCAAGAAGATATAAATTGGAACAAGAGCCTTCTCCCCACCATTCGCTCCTGGAAGATCAATTCCTGGAGACATGCCTGGGAATTTGATTCCCATACAACAAGAGGTATTCTCATCGTTGATCTTCGGAATATGCTAAATCTTACAATTTCAATTGCTTAAATTGAGTTCATAAATTATGTAAAAAGCTTATATTCCACCAGTAGTGCAGTTTTCGTGCGGGTGTGTGGGTTGTGAGGGGCGGCATGAGATGGGATTATTTTTAAAGAGTGAGGCTCCTGTGCACCCGGACGCACGGCTTGTGCCTTTGCAATTTACATGCCCCTTTGCAATTTAGGCCCCTAGCAATACATAGGTTTAAATAGAATTGGAGGGGGAAGAGTTGTATTCACATGGGATACGGAGTATTCCTCCTCCGTGTTCCGGTGGCACAGGAACTTTTGCCATTTTTAAAAGATAAATTATGGTGCAAGGAGTCTCATGTTTTTGATATGGACGTTTAAGCTTGATTTTCTCTCTGATAATGTCTTATAGCAGTTTGATATGAATTTACGTTTTACTCTCCCAACTGTTGAGTATATATGAAAATTATCATGTGCCCAAAGATTCATATTTAAGGATAAGTTATCAGAATTTATGTCACATCTCTTATGGCATATTATTACTTAATTAATGAACTCATTGATTGGTTAGGACACAGTAAACTAATGGTGTGAAGAGACTGAGTTCCTTAACCGGGGTGTTCGATCATACTTGGTAGCCAGTCATGTTAGACGAAACTACGGCCCCAAGTTATTGGTTGAACTGGAGGGTCTTGCTCTGTGCAATATGGATCTTGGTGGCTATGGTGATTTCAGCCTTTCTAATATGGAGGTATGAAGGGCGTAGAGGAGTTGGAGACAAAGCGAATGGGGATCGACAGGAGTCAGCAGGATGTTTGTATGATGATGAGGTTTGGGGAACATGTTCAAAATCAATCAATCCAATTTGGTTGCTTGGTTATAGAATAGTTGTGTTTTCTGCATTACTTGCTATCTTTCTTGCTGATTTTGTCATCAGTGGTGCTGGAAAACTTTATTTTTACACTAAGGCCTCCCTCTCTTTTTTATTCCATTCATTTTTGCTTGGAAACACTTTCTACAATGTATGATTTGACAGTTATTGTGTACTCCATGTGTTCTCTTAGCTTTTGCTCTTTTGCTTCGTTGACTTGGATTTTGATCTTTACTAAGAAACCTCGTGTTCATGTTTATGGCACCTTTAGAAGAATTGATGCTGCATATATTTTTGGTGGTTATTTTCAAGATTTCTTCATTTTAAATATAAATCATTATTTGCCATCTAGAATCTGCAGATAAATTAGAATACCTTTGCCCTGCTACTTTGTTTGGACTTGTGTGTATTCTAAATGTAGTTATCTTTTCTCTCTTCACTTGTCTAACAGGTGGACGTTTACTTTGGTCACTGTTTATTTTGGGGTATGTTACTCCATCCTATGGCATCCTCTGTGCCTTACTCCCTATATTTAATAATTTCAGCAAACTAACTCCACAAATAATATAATTGAATTTCTCTTATTTTCTTTTGAATACCGAACAGGGATCTTACATATGTTAACCATGATGCCTTTCAAATGTTTTCTTTATGGTATATTTCTACATAATCTCATAATTTATGCACTTTGGTTTGATTTTGCAGCTAGGGTTTGCAGTCTCAATTCAAGGCTATCTGCAGCACCGCCATGCTTTTGAACCAGAGAGTGTATCTGACGATGTTGACCGTGGTTCGTACGTCCCTCCCATGCTTGGAGAGACTGCAGATATATTCAGCCAAACTGAGAGCTTGGATTGTTATGGTGAACCTAGTCGCAGAACTACTGCATCAGTTTGGGGTTATGCCCTGCAAATAATTTTTCAGGTCAGCAATCACCTTTCTCTCTCTCTCTTATGTATAGATCTTTCTTGCTGCTTAAATGTTATTGTGTTGTAGTGGCGCCATTGTCTTCATTCAGTTTGAATGATAATTAGCTGGAGATTCATTGTTTTATGAAACTATCACGCCAAGGATTGCTGATAACTAGTGTAGGTTTGTCATTTGAAGTTTCTTAATAATAAGGTTTGTGATTAGTCTAAAAATGTGTGTATTATGTTTTTACTATTGTTTAAGGGAATTGGTTGTCTTGGTCAGAACATTATTTGTGATTGATATGAACTAAAATTTAATAATTCAAGATGCATGCCTTTAGATAAAGTTCACAATCATTCTTATCCCTGGTTATCTTTTGATTCTCCATTATTAATATGCATACTCTAGTGTTCCATAAGTTATCCTGGAAGTGAATTGTTTATGTGATAATTTATGTGTACTAAGCTCACTATTCTTGAATCTGTCTAACATTTTATTGGCTAATGAGCTTGCATGTGGAGAACTTTCACATCACTTTGATGAACCTTAATCTGTCAAATTAATATTCTTTTTGAAGTTGGTTTTCTTGTTCTCATAAGTTTGTTTTCACTTGTGGTATAGATTTCTGCTGGGGCGGTGGTACTCACCGATTCTGTCTTTTGGTTGATACTTTATCCATCCCTGTATTCCTACCATATATTAACTTTTGTATGATTTTTTTTATATTCTATTATTGTATTTTTTTGGCAGTTTCCCACACGAAGAGACTAATCACTCTTTTTATTTAGATATGCTTCATGTGGTTGATTGATTTCAATACAATTAATCATGTCTAATTAGTGGATGCTCAGTTTGCCTTCTTTCAGACATTTGATTGACACTTGGTAAATCTCTGCAGATAGTTGTTTGTAAACATTCTGTCAATGCTGTCTTCCTCCTAGGTGACGCAATTCTTAATCATCTGGTACTCCCTCTGCGACTGAATTCTCTTTAACGCTACAATCAAGTGTTACATTAACATCAATTTACTTGCAGCGTTTCCATTCTTTCGAATTGCATATTTTATCTTGTGGACATGTATATTCGTCCTTTTCCAGTGGATTATCCATGCTTGTGTGTCGATAAGGTGTATTTTCTTGTTTCTCTTCCAACATCGTCTGTGGACAATTTCTTCAAATACCGTGTATAATTCATCAAGATTCTTCCTCAACAGGTGGCCTTATCCTTTTCTAGACCTGTCTTCTCCCTATGCTCCCCTATGGTATGTATCTCATCTTTGCAAGCTGTGTTTGGGACGAACGCGTACCCTAATGCTCGTTTTTTGTACTTGCAGGTATGTCGGCATTGGCCTTTTCGTTTTTCCATGTTACGGGATCTTCACCCTTGTATTCAGGTTAAAGCAGTGTTGTTTATCAACTTAACTTCATAATACGGTTAGATTGAGCTGGGTTGTGATGATTACAACTAATGTCATTTTAGAGTACGACTCTGGACTACTTTTCAGCCAAGTTTCTATGTTACATCTTTTGTGTCACTGTCAAATTGGTGACACCTAGATTAGATAATTGATCTTAAACCCTTGCTCCATGTTAATGCTTATCCAACCGTACGAAACAAGAGATGGAACATCCTAATGTAATATGGCCGCTCCTCAGTCAGCTATTGAGTTATACCACTTTCAACACTTCTTATAAATACCATAAAGGAAAATTTTCATATAAAGATCTAAATTTTAGATTATGTCTCACTTTTGAATTTCATTTTAGGACTATTTTATTTGAAGGTTTAATTTTAATTTTTTTCTCAAATTAAAACTTGTCTTAATTTTATTTTTTTTACAAATTCAATATAAATTATAGAAAAATATAAAATATTAATAAAAATGACATATTTTAATTTTATAATTTAATTTGAAGGTGTATAATAATATTTTTAAACTATGTTGTATGATTTAAAATGAGAAAATAAATTTCATTGTAAGTCTTAAAATGAGAACAAATTGAAAAACATAAAAATCAGGCCCTAATTTGAGAAAAATATCTAAATTTAGACCTTAATTTGAAACACTTATAAAATCAGGTCTTAATTTGAGACCTAAACTAAAAATTAGGTCTTTCTATGAAATTCTTCCGTAGATGTCATCATGCCACTCTGCATTTTCATGCAATTAAAGTGACAAAATAGGAAGAAAAAAAATGATAACCATTTATTGATAAATTAAAAAGTCTCCAGTCTCATTTAAAATACGATAATATATATTTTAAAATGACCAACTGTTATTTGCTATTAATAATATCTTTTTTCGTCGAACAAATGAGTCAGCTTTTAGTTGGAAAAATTATGAAAAATATCAAAACTGGTCAAATGATCATATTTGCAGATGGGCCAAAAGTGGGTCAATAATGAATATTGAAATTGTGAGCTTTTAGTATGAGTTGTACCAGTAACACCAAAACCCATATTAACATCAAATATTGTATTTTGAGCCTAAAATGTCGAATATTGTGATACACATCAATTTAATATCTTCCATCTAAATCTTTGTAGTTCATATAAGCCTTCTTATTTTATATTAATATACTCCCTCCGTCCCCTTGCAAGGTACTCGTTTGCTGTTTGCACGTGGACGGTTCTAAGGTCTTTATTTGCTTTTTGCACGTAAATTAAGGAGTATTATTATTATAGATAAGGTGGGTAATTGTATTAGAGAAAAGTAGTAGGTCATATTGTGTATTTTCTTTATTAAATAGAGGAAATTGATGTTTTTGAAGCGGATGCCAGGAATTGTGAAATTGATACCTTTCAAGTGGATGGAGAGAGTATTTAATAGTATCAGAAATCTATGTATGATATACCACCAATTGCATGGATTCGATGTGTTATATAATCCTCATAAAAGGATACATCTTTGAGAGAAAGCGTGAAATAACTCAAATGTTAATAATCGAATATTGGGACGAATAAGAAGTGATATCTTTTATTTAAAAAAAAAGTAATACTCTGATTGATGAAAGTAATATTGGTGTTGTAACTATGAACTATTTATAAAATAAAATAAATTAATAGTAATAACATTTTAAAAGAAAAGTGGTAATATCTTTAACAAAAAAGTGATAATTAATTACGACGGTGTAAAATTGTCTCACCGTGAGACGATCTCACACTGTACCTTAAACATTTACTCAAAGTAAATTCCATGAGCTAATCTTAAGCAGCCTTTATTTCGTGGAAATTAAGCATTGCCATAAGAATCCACCTGGAGATTCATTACAACAGCATACAGTCGAAACTATTTTAGCACCATAAATTGACCTTAACATGCTAAAATTAATTGTTTCTATTTATACATTATTGACACAATGTGGAATCCAACCATAGTATCATCAATACCATGAAAATAACATGTTTCTCAACAAAGGTTTATCATCATATGATTCTCAGATTACCTCATTCTTGGCATCTGCTCCACCATGGCCATGGAGTTGTCCTCCTCTGTGTTTAGTTTGTGGGAAATGTGACCACTATTCAGTTTCAACAAGTGAATCGAGAACGATCGTTAGACGGATAAATTGTCTAGCTCTGATTAGATACTTAAAGAAGACTTACATTTTTAGCAGCAGTACTGAAAGCTTGCTTGTGTGTCATGTTGGGATGCTCAGTCTTCAGCCTCTTGATTTCTTCTCTGAAAATATATACTACATTATTTCAGCATAATATAAGACCTTAGTACATTACTTGATGAATTTAATTAAATATTACTTGATGAAGTGATTGTAGGCTGATAGAGCGCACGGTTTCTTCTCCGGTACTGGACAGGGTATAAGCGCCAAGCAACGAATAAATCATACGAGTAAATATTGGACTTGTTGTACAAACAGAGCTGTCAAAACATGCCAGTTTACCTTTATGGATTGTCTGGCTGAAGTGAACAGAAACCTCATCATCTTCGTTTGCTGCTGTCGTGTGGGGAGAAACTTGCCATATTGGCTGTACCTAAACAAGAACAGAAAGTTATCAGAAGGACTAAATTCATGGAATTGGATTGAAAACTAAGTTAAGATGAGTTTGATCACCATTTGTTGTTGCTGGTTGAGAGGGAGGATGCTAGTGCAGTGACCACATTCGACTGCCACCACAGCGGATAAGCCGGTGCATGGAACGCTCACCTGCACTCGTAACCACAACAAATGAGCCAAGATCAACTCAATCACTAGAAATTGTTTATTGAGCAATAGAATGACAAGCAATGTTAGTTACAAGTAAGATGGTACTGCAGAAGCAACATTGGACATAGCAAATTTGGTCCTGGAGATCATGCAAGCAGTCTGAGGCCGACATCTTTACATCGTCCACAGATGATTCAGAAGAAGAGCAAAGATGAAACAACAATGTAATGTGAGTGAAATTATTGACTACATACCAATTTGCTGTTATAAATACACAGATTTGACTGCATAATTTACAACCTCATACAACTTTGTCATGTCTCAAATATCTATCCAAGTATTTATGTCTTTGACTCAATAAATACATTTAATCCAAACAAGGTATTGTGAAAATGAAAACTTTTTTGAGTCCAATGCTTACCATAAATAAATCACTGGTTCCTATTTGTTTCAAATGTTATTATCTCCCTAATAAACCTCTCCACCTGTGTCTTCAGACTATCTATTTCTCTCCTTGAAAATGAAACACAGGATTAAATTTCTTACTGCTTTAAGGGTGTGTTTGGGTGAGAGTTAATGGAGTTTTAAAAATAAGACTGAAGTTGAAATTTTGGCATCTGACAAATTTGTCTTTATTGAGTCACAGTACCTTAAAATGACAAAAAATATATGTATAGCAACATTCAATTATTTTCTGTAGATTTATATCTTCTACTTAAGTCTTAATAATAGATGTCACATGCAATCCAACCGCAATACTACCTATGTCCAACATTTATGAAAAATATTTACTAATATTTAGATGAATCACTAATCTTAACAGTGAATATTGAAAAATAATAACAGCTGCAAATTGAACCTTGATAATAAATCAAGGTACACTATCCAATATCCACTAAAAAACAAGAAATTCAACACAGCCAAGATCTGAGAATTGCCTCAAACATTTGAAATTAGTAATCCCAGGATTCAAGATTTAAAAATACAACAAAACACTGCCTCTTGAAGTTCGATTTCTGGCTCGATCCCCTCACATGATTCACTGTTCTACCCATCACTAGAATTGGTAGAGAAATGGGTGAACTGACTCCCCGTTTCACATATAATAAGGTTTTACAGATTCTCTGATGAACTGCTCTAACTGAGTGATGTCACTGGTCAAACCAGATGCTTCCGCAACTGAAACTTTGTTAACACACTGCGAAAAGGCAAATGCTTCTCCAGGTACGCCCAGGGTATATTCATTCGTGACATCTGCTGAAGACAATGCTGTCCTAGAAGTTCGGAGCTTGTCACTGAGCCAAAAGAGCATACAAGGAAATGAGAAACTAAGTGTGAATTCTTATGAGTAGCATTAAGGCTCAATGCATCTGAAACTGAAAAACCAACAAGGAACCTCAATACATCTGAAACTGATATAATGATATGGCTTCATCGGTCGTTTTACAATTGCTTTCTTCCTAATTAGTGAAACTTTGAAGACCAAATACTTTATACACACAACACATGTAAGTTTTAATAAGACACCAGCAACAGACACATCATGAGAACAATTAAGCATTCGTTAAAAAAAGATCGAAATAACTGAAGATGGATGAGGGATGGAATTATCTCACATTTCTTTCTCCAGCTGTTTCCTAATGAAATCCTTTGTATGTGCAGTAACTTTATCCACCTTGTTGCAAAGGAGCAGTAATGGAACCTTTTTCTTCACAACAATTGCCTTGGTCAAGATATCATATAGGTACCTTCAGCAAAAAAAAAACAAAAAAGAGAAATGACCCATTATTTCAATAACTGACTCACAAGGGTCTTTCATTATACTGCACTTAGGATGGTAATAGAACATACTCAGAAGCAGCGCGAACATTTGGTAGGAACTCTACAGCATCCACCACGAAAACTATGCTGGCTGCTTGAGACAAGAATTCATCCAGTTTAGGTCGAAGTCTTGAATGCCCCGGAACGTCAACAATGTGAACAGGCTTTATTTTGCCCTTCTGCAAGTAATAAAAACAGGATTAAAACATAAAACATTCTTCCAATCCTATTTGGTAAAATAAGAAACAATAGGAAAATGCCTTGCTACGTTCTCATGAGTCATGACACTAAGAAGAGGAATATTCCCACTGTAGGATTTCAATGCTGTTCCATACTTGATAGATGCTATTTTAAAATTTTCAAGAAATTGGTATGGCTACCTTACTAGTCTCAGAGTGCAGTATAAAAGTTCCTTCATTGGGTTCCATTGATGTCACAGTACCCTGATGGGAGGAGCCATCTCGAAGCTAGAGTAAAAAAAATACACATTCTAGTTAGTCTAGAAAAAAGCCAAGAAGTCCTGCCAATCAAATGAATAAACTATCCAATCTCACTATCAACAACTAGATTTGATGCTGACCTGGTAAAAAAGAACAGTTTTCCCACTTCCACTAAGCCCAGTAAGTAAAATGGTGTTCAGTGATCTACGCTTGAAAAGACGTACTGCAAAGTAAAAGAACGTGACTTCAAAGTTAAGACGAGAAGTGGTGCACCATAGATAAAAGGTGAAGCCCTATGACTCAGCAATCACTTGGCGGACGAAATATGTTGCCTTAGAAAAATGGAAAAGATAGGCACAGATTATTAAGGTGTTAACACAACAGTATTAGTTCATCTAGTCTATATCCAGTACTCATTCCAGCAAGTGTTGAAAGATCAACTTTATATGAGTTGAGACAATTAATTCTCATGTTTCGATTACTTTACACCAGCACCAAAATAATCATGGATATATACATATCAAAGCACACACCACTCACCACACAGAACCAAAAACCAAATTATGTTGTATAAACTATAAACATGTTTGTCATCACACACAATACACTCACATAACCATAAACATCAAGAAGTGAAACTCATTAGAGCATGGAAACGTGCCGTTAACCTGTATAATGGTAAGGCAAATAACAATACAACAAAATAATTTAACTACCATTGCCAAGTTCAAGATAATCATTTTAAAATCATCAATGAAATTTGAAAAAAAAAATCCATAAAATCAGAGATTAATTACATAAATAAGTATAATAATAATAACTCATCTCAGCCGCATTGCAGATTTAAAACCCTACATCACATCAGTGACGAAAAATTCATAAAATCAGAAATTACAGCACATTGTCAACCAATTAAGCGAACGTTCAAGAAAATCCATAAAGCAAACACACATAAAAGATCAGAATGGCCGAATATCGCCCTCGCCAAAGTGGTTGAAACTCAAAATCTCAAACGAACCGAAAACAAAATTAAGCATTTCCTGAGAAGAACTTACTGATTAGAAAGAGAAAAATGGTGGACAGCACGACCCCAATCGACGCGTATAGCTGCACCGGCGGAATCTCCTGAAGAAACTCTTGCGCTTCGTTCAATAACTGCTGGAGTTGGATCTTCAGGTCACCAATTTTCTCCTTATCCATTGTTTCTGTTCAATTAAACCCTAAGCAATAAATACTTAAATAATTGGAAAATCGGTATACCGGAAAATAGGAACGACGACGTCGCGGAGACTGACCTGGTCGGATCCCGACACCAGCGGAACGGGAAACTTTTGTATGAGGTTTTCTAATTCTTATTTTTCCTTTGAGGGATTTAAAAAATACTAGTAATAATAAATAAATAAATAAATAAAAGTAAACGAAAGTGGGCTAAAAAGTACTCCTTCCGTCCCAACTTCAACTTCACACTTTTCATTTTGATCCGTCTCAAATTCAACTTCACACTACTATAAAAGGAAAAAGCAACAAACTAATATTCCTCTAACATACTTTAATTTCAAATTTGACATCATCTTTTTAACACACATAACATACTTTATCATTTATTTATTACCCAAAAATATCATATTAACCTCAAAAGTAAGTCAAAAAGTGACTTTTCTTAAACTCCGTATCTACAGTAAATGTAAACCTGAATTTGGGACGGAGGGAGTAATTAATCACAAAAATATTTTATAATACTAAGAGATAGAAATAAATTGGAATAATTTTTCCATCCAAGACTTTAAAAAATAAGTAAAGAAATAAACTATCCATTTCGAATTTGTGATTTTTTTTAATCATTAATTAGGTGTTTTGAAATATATTTCTTGCAAAATACTAGTATATACTTTTCATTTTTATTTGTTTAAGACATATGCATGTTTTAAAATTGGAAAAAAAAATATATTTCAATAATATCAATTTTTTACACACAATTCAACAATTTTATACTTTTTTTTTTCATTACATTATCTATAATACTAACTTTTTACATGCATTTTAACAAATTTACATACTCTCTCCTAACAGGTATTCGTTTACTTTTTGAATATGTATTAAAAAGTATAATAATTTAATACGTAGTAAATGAGGAATATACGTAGTACAGTCTGTAATGTACATTTAACACTAAATAGGAAATTTGTCACAAAAAGAAGAACGAAGACGAAACTGTACATTGGCGTGCATCTAGAGAGAGAAATAGAAGAACATGATAGGAGAGAGAAATAGTAAAATGGTTTGTTCCTAAATTCTCTCCTAAAATTGACAAGTGATGAGTGCATCGGTGTACATCGATAGAAGAAAGGTTTGTTTCTGAAATATCTCCTTAATTCTCTCAACAACGTGGACAAACACACATAGTGTACACCAATGTACAATAAGAAAAGCACTAATGCGTACATAACAAAATCACTAATATACACCAATGTACAATAACAAAAATACTAATGCACACCAATCTATATTAATAAAATTTGCAGGAAAAAAAGTCCACATCAAACTTCAAATCCTTGATTTCTTTAAATATGTTAATGTTATTTAAATCTGTATGTGCAAATCCCTCTTCAAGGCAGGGAGGATCGTGGGAGGAGATGGCGTGTTACTTCAATTCTTTAAACAATGTCGAGCGTCCTGCAAGCGCGATTAATATGAATAGTATGTAACTCGTCAGCATTAGCTTTATCTTCTCGGATCAGACGATTAAAAGTGCTCCCTGTCTTATATTTCGACGGCTGAAGAGGTTGGTCGTCATTATCGCCTCTGAATAATCGCTATTTTCAAAAGTGGCACAATTGAGTGACTATCCCGTCGATCCGGATCAACTCGGCTGAAGAAGCAATGGACACGAGCGATGACGTTTCCATACAACGACAATTTGTGGCTGAGCAAACGGCGACGAGAAGTTCACGATAGTGAGACGCTTACAGTAATACAATAATTATATATGGAATATTAAGATTTATTCAATTGAGATAATAAGGGTAATTTTTTAAAAAAAAATGACATAATATATTTAAAAGTAATAATATAAAATCAATGTATCTATTAATAATTAGCCTATTAATTCACGTATCTATTATTAATAAATTCAATTATTATTATTTAATAGAACCATTATCATTTTTTTAATTAAAATTAAAGTATGATCATCTCTAAACCTGTCCCATACAATGCATCGCGTAATAATATTTCACATGATTATTATTATTATATTATTATTATTATTATTATTTCAACTATATATTCATCGTGCGTTATTTTTCGTACAAACATTATTATTATTTTTTTAAAGGAAAAAATATGGAGCTATATATTCATATTGCGTTATTTTTGTAATAAAATAAAGCAGCCTTTAGTGGACTACATATGATAAGTCAATGAGTCAATTTAGGCAAGCTGCCCTTCTTACTTAAGTGCTACGTAAACAAAATTGACTACCACTCCCAAACATCGTGATAATAATGTTTAAATAACCACTAATTTTAGATTTCCCAGAAAAAAAAAATCAAACCTACAAATTAACGTTTTCTTCATTTATTCATATTTCTATATATTATTCCTTATTTGTTCCCAATACTACGCTCTAACAATCTCTATATGACAAAAAAATTGGTGTGTTTCGGGAAATAAAGAGATCAACTCTCACTATATTATAATTTAAAAAAATAAAATAAAAATAAGCACTTTATTTTCTAATGTATTGTCACAATTGGCTCAATAATTTTTAATTTTTTTTAATTGCACTTTCAAAATCATGAATAAAATGTGAAAATACAAAAAATAAAAGTGCTTAGACAAAATAATCAAATTATGTGTTTTCAATAGGCATAAATTTTATCTATCCTTTTCTTTTTCAAATTCAATAAAACTTTTTCATAACATTCCATAATTAAAAAAAAACTATAAACTTGTAAGGTAACATAGCATTTCCCATTACTCCACTAACCACTTAAAAGTCAGTGAAAGCTTATGTGGTTCCTTTATTTGTTTATTTTTTTAATTTTATTTTGATAATTGACTTTAATCAACAACTCATAAAGTTCGGAAAAAAATTGTGTGAAATTGTTTCATGAAAGAATTTTTGCAAGAAATATAAAAAGTGATAGTATTTTTTTAATAAAAAAATAATATTCAATCAATGAAAAGTGATAATGATGCAATGAATTATTTCATAAATAATTTATAATATAAAAAAAGTAACAACTTAAAAAAGAATAATAATATTTTTAATAAAAATGATAATTAATTAAGAAAATGTGTTTAACACTATGAAAGTTATATATTTCAAGTCAATAATTTGATTTAATTAAAAAAGTCAATTATATAAAGGCAATACATCATTGACCATGAATTTCAGTACTTGTTCCAACTCCAAATTACAAATATGCATCTTCTTTATTAATTTAGTTTGAAAATCACTAGTCATTGGCTGGCTGTCTCCACTGAAATTTAATAAGAAAAATTTCTAAAATAAGTACTATCTTAAGATCATTTTAGAAGACACACAAGGATCTTACTTTTAGTCAAATGAAAATACGATAACAAAATTAAATTAAACTTATAAAAAGCTCAATTCAATTTTCATGAATATATTGAATCAAAGGTGATTCGGTATATTAGTACACATTTTCTTTTTCTTTTTTTTTCTCCATAAAAATTTTCACATTCTTAAAGTGTAAAAGAATTTAAAAAACTTATCTCTCCCATACCACCCATACCATTTATTACAAGAAAATAAATATTTTTACCTAACATATTTAACATATTTTATCAAGTATATTTAAAAAAAAAAGTACCAAATTGGACCGGTCAATTCAACCGCTTTAATCGGGAACCAGCCTCCAAACAGGTCCAACAACCCTATAAAACCGTTTTTTAGTTTAACCGAATTGAATCGGGTTGAACCGACCAAAACCAAGAAAAGCGGTCCAACCAGTTTTTGAATTTTTTTTTGTTTTTGTTTTTATATTTTATATTTTTATATTATTTTACTTTTATTTTTAATTTACTATAAAATATAATATTTAAAATTTGAATTAAATTATGTAATTTTCCTGGAGTGGTGCACCAGATGTATAACAGTTTGAATATAACTTATGTAATATGGTATTGAGAGAGTATATAAAAATATGTACTCCATAAAGTATGAATTATAAACTATAAATATTTTATCTAATTATATTTTTATATAAATTGAATTTTTTCTTATAAAATAATTTTGGTTATTATAAATTTTTTTAATGAATTGTAATATTATAAAATATAATTGAAAATATGCAAAATTCAATTTTTCGGTTGAACTACCGATTGAACGGATTGAACCTCGAACTGTTGTATCCACCGGTTCAGTCTCCGATCCGATTATGAAAACATTGGCGAAAAGAAACACCATCCTATCGGGTTTCCAATAAAAGCGGAACATAGCATCCTTAGCCTTTGAATCAGATGGGATGAGTGCACTCGTTGATCATTGGGCCTTCAGCTAGACATACATGTCGGTTTGGAATCGTCGGTTTTAATTTCGATTCCTGAAAATGAGGAACCGGACCGAACTGTGGTAGGAAGGTTTTGGTTCGATTTTGGAATTGTCAATTCTGATTTTATTATTATTATTAGTAAAAAAAATTAAGAAATCTCGTAACCATCGATATCGATTCCACAAATTGAAGAATCGGAACCAAACTGAAATATATCCAGTTTCGATGTCATTTTGGCCAATTTTGTAATCGCTGGTTTCCCAGTTTACTGCCGGTCCCGATATTTTGAGCATTTTACTTCGGCACATCCTCCCATATGGAGTATATTAAATTAAATGGTGTACTCCATCATTAGGGACCCCCACCGCCTCTGTCCTGGGGATTGGTGGATGAGGTAAATCGCAGGACGTGCCTCAAGTGACTTATAGGGGACTCACTGTTTAACTTGTGCTGGGAAAATTAAATTAAAGTAAAAAATCCCAAATTAAAATAAAATCGAAATTAATGATGGGGCTTTCCAGTGATAGTGTTACCAAACAGGGCGTTACAACTGAAGTTGGAGTTTTAGGACGGCGGTCGCCATTAATTAGCATCCCAATTCTTACCAGCTGAGTTGGGCCCACCTGATTAGGTGAGTTTGTCTGGTCATATGAGTCCATTAATCTACACTATTTTATTTCCCGCTAAAATGTGCAACCAACCAAACCAATATTCCATAAAACTATTTTTATTAAATAAAATATAATTAGTAGCAAATAATTATTTTTATTACATCCCATATATGCCAAGCTCCCTACCTATAAATTATGGTGGTTGATTTCCAACATTTCAGCTTGCATTCATAAGTGGCTGGTCCATCTGTATCACTCTTGCATCCCCATCTTCTCTATTTGCTCGTTTAACAGTAAAGATCCTAACTTTCTTTAAACTTAATTACATGCTCTGATTGATTGATTGCCTCGTGATTCTCATGTTTAGCTCTTTTTAAGAAATAATTTATTTGGGAGTGTGAATCTTGGATTTGTTCTAGTTTAGGGTTCTTGATTCTGATTTGAGATAGGGATCTGGCTTCTTAGCCTTTGTCTTTTTTTGGGTGGTTTTGTTGGAATTAACAGATCAGGTTGAGAAGAAAATGGCGAGGAAGAAGATCAGAGAGTATGATTCCAAGAGATTGTTGAAAGAGCATTTCAAGAGGATTTCTGGATCAGATTTGGAAATTAAATCTGCACAAGTCAGTTCTTTTTTCTAAGCTTTATTTCATAAGGTTCTAATTTTTTTCCTTAGGATATGTGGTTATTTTGTTCATCTTAAAAATTGGATTACCTTTGTGTTATTGGAATTCCATCTGCAAACTTTCATGAATTCGATGCAATCTTTTTTTTTTTTTTTTTTAATGGGAAGCAGAGGAAAATTGTTGGGTGATTAAAGGGATCTGACTTGGCATAATTTGATTGGCGGCGTTCTTCACCTAATAAGTAATGATCTGGTAGTTATAAATCGGTATTAGGACCACTGTATTCAAGATTTATATAGATTTTAGATTTGGTTGGCTAGCTTAGTCTCTAAACTTTAATTTCAATCTGTCTATTATACTTCCTTTACTTTTTGCTAGTTTTTAAATAATTTAATTCATTATGTCTCATTTGAGATTTTAATGATTTTACCTTGCAAGTAACTCATAACACATATAAGAGTTTTGGCAGCAGTTTATGAAAACTAGTGTAGATGAATAAAAACTCAAGAACTAGCAAGTTTCCTTTAAGACATTAAGGCTCATTCTTGGCAAAATGTGATAGCAGAGTTTACAAATCTAACTCAATTCGTTTAGCTGCACATCTTAATTCAAAAACAAGCTTGAAGTCACTCTCACAATAAACTAAATGTTTGCTCGTGGCAATTTAGGTGACCGAGTCCACGGATTTCAATGAACTAGTGGACAAGGAACCATGGCTCTCGTCAACTAGGCTGGTTGTTAAGCCAGATATGCTCTTTGGGAAGCGTGGGAAAAGCGGTCTTGTTGCTTTGAACCTAGATGTGGCCGGGGTTGCTGCCTTTATCAAAGAGAAGATTGGCAAAGAGGTACTTGAGATGTTCTGTCTCGATATTTCTTATGCTAAATTCAACCATGTCCTGACTTATGTGAGTAGCTTCGAGTAAGAAACTGATTTTATCTAAAATAAAACAGGTGGAGATGGGGGGCTGCAAAGGACCCATTACTACATTCATAGTCGAACCATTTGTTCCACATAACGAGGAATTCTACCTCAACATTGTTTCTGAGAGGCTTGGTTGCAGCATTAGCTTTTCAGAATGTGGAGGAATTGACATTGAAGAGAATTGGGATAAGGTGGGGTTAATGATTTCACTTCTGTTATCGTATATGTGTTAGACAACGACATCTTTAGTTTATAAGTTTCTGTCCAATCTTAACCGAGTGGCACTTTCAACATATCCAGGTGAAAACTATATTTTTACCGACAGGCACTTCCTTTACATCAGAGCTATGTGCTCCACTTGTGGCCACAATCCCCTTGGAGGTACATTATCCGTTACCAAATGCAGTGCAACGTATACTTAATCTGAGTTCGAGCGTTGTTTTCTACAACAAACCTGCTTACTTGTGATTCTTACACTTGTTACAGATCAAAACTGTGATTGAGGAGTTCCTCAAATACGTCTATGCTTTATTTTTAGGTATGTGTCACATCGAAAAAAGGTTTTTCAATCTTCTGTAGGACTTGGCAGTAACCAAGATTTTTTCTTTGGACATAGATTTGGACTTCACTTTCCTTGAGATGAATCCATTCACATTGGTTGATGGAAAGCCTTATCCTTTGGATATGAGAGGCGAGCTCGATGATACCGCTGCTTTCAAGAACTTCAAAAAGTAACCTATTTTTCCCAAGATCAGTTTTTAAAGAAGTCCATTTATGATCTATCTATGCAATGTGTTCAATGAAACCTTATATGTATTACTATTGCTCATTTGCTTGCTTGATGACTTTGCAGATGGGGAAACGTTGAGTTCCCGATGCCATTCGGAAGAGTTATGAGCAGTTCGGAGAGCTTCATTCACGGGCTTGATGAGAAGGTACACACGGATTTATCCTTTCCCTTTTATATATTCAGAAACTAGCACAGATGATTTTTGAAAGCATAATCATATTCTCTTTAATCTTTAAATTTCTTGCATTTTAATCATAAGTTATTGCATCTAAACTGATCTACATTTTCGGGTGCAGACGAGTGCATCCCTCAAGTTCACTGTCTTGAACCCCAAAGGGCGAATTTGGACTATGGTTGCTGGAGGAGGTGCAAGCGTTATCTATGCTGATACTGTGTGTTCCTCAACTCGATATACTTAAATTTTCGTAGTCTCTTTCCAAGCTGTCTTGAATATAACGTCGCATTATTCATTGACACCCGGTTTCAGGTTGGGGATCTTGGCTTTGCTTCTGAGCTTGGGAACTATGCAGAATACAGCGGTGCTCCCAACGAAGAGGAGGTCTTGCAGTACGCCCGAGTTGTCATTGACGTAAGGGTTGCATTGAAACAGATACTCTTGCATCCTCATCTTTCTACTCTTCATAACAAACTCAACGTTGATCAAGTGTACTAATGAACTGTTTACAGTGTGCAACTGCAGATCCTGATGGCAGAAAGAGAGCCCTCGTCATAGGTGGCGGAATAGCTAACTTCACCGACGTTGCTGCTACATTCAGTGGCATCATTCGAGCTCTAAAAGAGAAGGTAACAAACAGAGCCACAAAAGCTGTTCAAAACACAAGTTTTTTCATCATCAAAAGATGGAATCCTGATTTGGTTGATGTTTGTTTTACCAGGAGTCGAAGCTCAAGGCTGCGCGAATGCAACTCTACGTTCGAAGAGGAGGACCGAACTACCAAAAGGGCCTCGAGAAAATGAGAACCCTTGCAGAAGAAATCGGCCTTCCTATCGAGGTACTATAGATGCAGAATCAATGAAATACGAGATAAAATATGAAATCATCGTCTCAACTCTCAACCCGTCTTGTCTGAACTGTGATGTAGGTTTATGGACCAGAGGCAACAATGACTGGCATTTGCAAACAGGCTATTGAATGCATAAGTGCTGCTGCATGAAGGAGGATATGAGGCCATGAAAGCTGCTAATGCTGATTTATCTCTCTCCTTTTTTTTTTCTTTTTTTTTTTCCTAATTAAGTTTTTTTTAAAAAAATAAATTGTATTAAATAATGGTTTGTAGGGTTCAAAATCATCTTCAATCCAACTTTTCGAGGTGAAAAGTCTTCCCTTTTATAGCCAGCTGCTCTTTATTTTCATTCAACCAATTACTGAAAAGATTACTAGAAAGTAGGGGTGTGCGGATCGGGAATCGGTACGGATTTTAAAATAATTTGTACCGAATTTTCGGTACAGATTTTTTTTTAAAAAAAAATCCAATATTGAATCCATAAAGAAAAAATCTGATATTGAATCTGTACCAAAATTCGGTTCGGTTCGGAATGGATTTTCGGGAAAATGGATTTCGAGGAATTGGATTTCTCATGATAAATGGATTTTTGCACAAATAAATACTTAGAAAAATATCAATTAAACAAATAAAACTAAATTTCCCAAATCCAAATAAGAAAAAATAGACAACCAAAATATTCATCAAACAAATTCAAAGTTTTAACATAATCATAAAAGTGCAATATATGATTCGTAAATCGTGATCACGAAGGTTTGTTGATCTGACCATTGTCATCACGTAAACTTTCATCTATAAAACACAATTAAAATATTTTGCGTTATGAATAAATATTATATATTTACTTAATTCTAAAAAAAATATAAAATAGTCTTAAATAAGATGACCTCATGTGTTTCCTAAAAAATAATAGTACTAAGATAAAGAAACTTAATAATTTTAGATTTTTTCTTTAAACATTTAACTTTAAATTTAATGTTTATTTCAATCAAAGTCTACCTAATAATATTTTAAACACAAATATGAATTATCATTTAAATTTTGCATTTTATCTTCATTAAATAAATACTCCCTCCGTCCCACGGCAAGGGTATTTTTTGTTTTTTGGCACGTGAATTAAGGAGTATTATTATTTAATGTGTAGTGGGTAGTTGTATTAGTGGGAGTGTGGGTCCCATATTTTAATTGTATTGGTGGGTGTGTGTGAGTCCCATGTGTGTAAAAAAGGAAAGTGGACTCCTTGGGTGGAACGTCCAAAATGGAAAAAAAAGACTCTTTAAGTGGGACGGAGGGAGTATAAAATATAATAATTATTTATTAAGTGTACAATTGAATTTAGACTTTAGAGATACTATATACTTTTATTCATTATGTTCACTTAAATAATACTTTGAACTTTGAACATATTATTTTATTTATTTCTTATTTTTTAGAAATTTATTTTACTTTATAAATATATATTTTTTAATATACAGTAATAAATAAATATTTAGAAAATTAGATATAATTTTAAATTATTATTTGTAATTATATTATAATTAATTTTAATTTATTAATTATGATTACATTATAATTAGTTGAGTATATTAATTAATTCATGACATATAAAGTATAAACTATAAACAATAAAATAAATATATTATATATAATTTTAATGCATAATTTAAATTTGGTTTTTCGGTACGGTTCGGTTCGGTTATATCTAATATTTGGTATGGGAAAACAGGAAATATCCAAATCTGTACCAAACGAAAAATCGGTTCGGTTCGGTTCGGAAAAAGTAAAAAAGTCAGCGGTTTTTTTCGGTTCAGAATTATTTCGGTGTGGTTTCGGTACGATTTCGGTTAAATCCAATATTCGTGCACACCCATACTAGAAAGTGTTCCAATTTAAAAACCACAATAATTTACACTTCTGATGGTCAAATGTTTCACAGAACAAATTAATAAGTTGATTTAAGAAAAAATTATGTTTAACAGCTCAAGTGTTTCACAATAAAAAAATGTTTCATTTTATCGCTTCAATTCATACTATTACTTTAGTATAAGTACATGGAAAAATATGCAAAATTAAATATGTCAAAGTGATAGATATTACTCCTTATATTAAAATATAAAGTAAAAGAAAATGCAGAAAGAGTAAAGTAAAAGTAACACTACATTGAAGAGAAGAATATAATTACATGAAAATTTATGTGCAACTAGCCGCCCACAAGTATTTGCATTTAAAAAGTTTTATGCAATGTTTTTTCTTCTATCTATAATTAAAAATGGTTAACAAAAATGTCGAGTATTTTTTAGAGGCTCTTCACATGAAAATTCAATTATAACTTAATGAGTCAAGCATAAAAATACACCTCTTTAAAATAGTAATAAAATTTACATAATAATTTTCAAAACAACTCTCTAAATTAATTGTGTTGAAAATTTAATTACTTCCAACACTCTATTTTCTTGCACTAGAATCTCGGTCTTGGGAAACCTCATGCTCAATCTTTTATAATGTGTGATGGCTTAAGTTTTGATCACCAATCGTACAAAACTTTGCCTAAAAAATAATACTCCCTCTGCACATCGCAAATGTATTCGTTTACATTTTACACGTGAATTAAAGAATATTATTATTTTATATAAAGTGATTAGTTGTATTAATGAGGAGTGATGGCCATGTGTAAGCCTTTTTGCTAAAAAGGGAAAATGGATACTTTAAGAGTGAACGATCCAAAATGACAAAATGAATACGTTAGTGATGGACGAAAGGAGCATTACATCTATGAACGACACATTATTATCGTTTTAAAACTAAAACAATTTATTTAACAAAAAAAATCCAAGGACGACAATTCTAAATCTGTGCCGAATTGAAAGAGATGTCAACTCTTTAAAATTTTATATCTGTAAATTCTTTATTTAAATGGCATGTTCATTGCATTTTGGTTTTCTTATCACTTGCACACCTGACGTATCTTATATTTTTTTCAATAAAGAAAAAATATACATAAGCACACATGAGAAATGGCCAAATGGGATAAAAACTGTGGTTGAGTTGACATGATACATAATCTTAATTCTTTGTAAGTGTTGTGATTTGAATCCAACTAGAAGAAAATTAATCACATTATTTAATGGAGGTCTGAAATGGATCATGGATGTATGAGTATTTGTTAATTAAATCCCGTGTATAGTGATGTGATGGATTAGAGCATATAAAACGTTAGTTTAATCTTGTCAGAAAAAGAGTTGCAAGAACTCAAATCAAAGATTTCCGAAATGACAACCAACGAAGAAGCCGCCGTGAAATTTGACGACGACGTTTTGGAAATAGTTCTCTCTCACGTGCCGCTCGTTCATTTAGTGCCCGCCTCGCACGTGTCCAAGTCATGGCGCGCCTCCGCCTCCACCTCCCTCCGCCACCGCAACAAGCAGCGCGCGTGGCTGATCCGCCACACGCTCCCCACTCTCTCTCACGCGTACGATCCACGATCCAACATCTGGATCAAAATATCTCGGCCGGCGATCGACTCCATTTCCGATCTCAAATCCTCTCACTCCAGTTTTCTCTACACGCTCTCTCTTCACCAATTCTCCTTCTCCTTTGACCCCTTGAATTTCGAGTGGCATCACGTGGAACCTCCCCTGGTTTGGAGGAGCGACCCGATCGTCGCACGGGTGGGGAACTCCGTCATAATTGCCGGCGGAGGCTGTGATTTTGCCGACGATCCTTTGGCCGTCGAGATTTACGATCTGAGTACGCGGCGGTGGCGTTATTGCCACCTAATTCCGGAAAGTTTAAGAGACACGTCGGTGACGCCTTTTCTGAGTATCGCCGCCACAGCTGAGAAACTCATCGTCGCCGACAAGGAATCCGGCCTAACCCACTGGTTCGACCCGGTGACCAATTCCTGGTCCAAACCTTTCAATTTGCGTACGGATCAACCGGTTATCAATTATAATATCGGATCCAGTGATACTACCCTGATATTGGTCGGATTGTGCAGAATCCAGAATGTTGAGCGGGTGAAGATTTGGAGGATCAGTGGAGAAGAGTTTGAATGTGAGGAGATCGGAGAAATGCCTTTGGAATATGTAGAGAAGCTGAGGAGTTCTGGAAAGTGTTCCATCAGTACTCTGGTAACAGGGAATATCGTCTACGTGTATAACAACATGGAGGAGGTGGTGGCGTGCGAGTTAGACGGTAACAGATGGTGGCGCGTGCGGAACGTGGTGGCACGTGAGGGGCTGGAAGATAGAATGATTTTCACGTGCGCTGACGTGGGGATTGATGATTTGCTGAGGGCGGGAATGGGGAGATTTGTGGTGATTGACGAATGAGGAAGATTACTGAAAGAGCACAGCTTTGTTAAATTGTTACTTAATTATGTGATTACGTATTATAAATCTCTAATTAATGGAGCTGTGGTGTGACTTGTGAGTTAATTTTTCTTAATATTAAATTTTAAATCTTTCGTTTTATTACTAAAAATAAAATATCATATTCATTTCCATTTTGAGCGTCTCAATTTACATTTTTCTTTATAATAAATGTGATCAACACAAAATATTTAAATATCTCCATGACTAATACAACAACTCACCACACATTAAAATATTATTTCTATCACCTCAATATATATTAAAATAAATGTAAATCTTTCAATCCTCAAACTTAAAAATACATTTTAATTATAAATTTCATCCCACATTACACACTTAATATTTTATAATTTGTATTCCTTTATCATTGAGTCACGTTTGAGCTATTCATATAGTTTTGAGGCTAATAATACTTGATTCAATAAGGTGGCTACACTAATTGAGTTTATATTAAAATTAGTATACAAAAGAGAAATGTCATTTTCGTAAAAGGGCATGTAAATAACCTTATAACGGGAAGTCGAAGTTGTCATGAAAGCCGCCATGAAGCTTGACTTCAACTCATGAAATTTAAAGACAGTGTTGAGTTTGTCGGCTTTGAGTGCTTCGCAATTTCAATACTCCAATAGGAACGGTACTTCAAGAAATATAAAAGTGTGGTATAATTGATTAATAGAACCATTAAAAGTCCATAGATTGAAATTCTCAACTACATATATTGCCGCTACTCTCACCAAGAAAATTAGCTTACTAGCAAATTCAAGACAACAACATTAAAATCTTTACATGAATGTATAGTAAACTCTCAACAATTGAGAGTACAAAGTATGAGATATTTTTCCCTCAGTCTCTTTTGGAATTATTATCTTCTCTTCTCTTGTAATTCCATTTTTTCTTATGATGTTTCTCTTAGATGATGGATGGGTAGATGATAGGTTTAAATTTGAGTGATTTTGGTGGAGAAATGAAGATGAATTGAATGGGATTGAAGATTGAAGATTGTTGAATTGAGGGAAAAATGTGTGGGAAAAAGGCATTTTAATGTGTGTGAAATTGAAGAAAATGAAAACTAATTTTAGAATGAATGGAGGAGGTTAGGAGGGAAGTTTCTCGAATTTTGGATAGCTATCAGTTTGTTGCACAAACTAGCCTCGAGCTAGCAAACTCGTGTCGAGTTTTGGACACCAACTTGTGTCAAGGTTCAAGCTCGCCCTGTCGCAGGGGCGAGTTCATGGTTCTGATTAGGAGCATTCTTCTCTCGCCGCGCACAGGGCCAAGTTCCAAACTCTTGTAGAGTTTGAGCATTTTTTCAACGCCTTTTTGTTTTCACTTCCCGATTCAATTTTTCTTCATTTTTATATGTTTAAACATATTTTCATCAATTCCTAAGTATTTTAATCATAACACTAAACACTTCACAAATGCTATAATTACACTACTAAACTTACAAGTTTTCAGTATGTGGGGAATGAGTTAGGAGCAGGGAAGCCATGCAAAGCGAAGCTAGCAGCCATAGTAGCATTAGCTTGTGCTGAGTTGTGCATACACTATCGAAATCATCCACTTTATTTGGACACTGATCTTAAGGCAAAAATGAGCTTGTTTGTTCACTGGCTATAACAAACTGAAAACTCATAGAGAAAAGAGTCCCTTTTCTCTAATACCTAACTTACGAGGACAGAGTTGTAAATTTAGCCATTCAACAATTAAAAGGTTCAAATACACTTTGGATTTAAATCTGAGCTGACAATTAGACTCGAGTGTTAATCCTCTTTCTTAAACTGTAAAGTAAATAGACTTTTGTGAGGGCTTATTAGTGGACTACCCTCATTAACTTTGAACGTAAACGAACCCTAAGAGGTAATGTTCGTTTACGGTTTTCAAACTCAGGTTTTGATTTTCAAAATTCATATCCAAATTTTAAAACAACTCATATGTACATACTACATTCTCTCTCCTCAATTAATACACACTCTCTCTTTATCTCTCCTCTTTCATTTAACTTTTTAAATAAATTAATACATTGATTTGACATAAAGTTAAAGCCTACCATATTCAAAACCCAAAACACACTATTTATGGTTTTTAAACCCCATATAACCCCAAACCAAACATCACCTAAACGATTTAAATGAAAAAAAATTGATAAAATTTATACCTATCTAAATGAGAAATACAAATCCTTATTAGCAAGGCCTTTTAATAAAAATCCACAGAAACCACATAACTTCCAACTTGATTTCGGAGCTGGAACTATTATTATTTCTAAAGTTTTTATTTTATTTTTTGAAATACTCCAAGACCCACCCTCTTTAATATCGATCTACCAAATTCAAACCCAACCCACTACCACCTGCCACCAGTACGCCACCTAAAGGCCACTACCTCATTTAAATTATTTAAGGAACACATACAGATTTTAAACGGAACCTTATATGGAGAGGGGAAAATAATCAAGAAATTTCTTTATCTTTGAAAAATGATATTAATGATTGTTTACATATATACTGAATTTAAACGTAAGTTTATAAAGTGACAAAAATTTAAGAAAATAATTTAATCATCTTTGAATATATGATATTACGTGTTTGAATTCTAACAATCTTAAGAAAAAAAAAAGGATGTGTTTGGATCATCATTTAAACATGAAAGTCATGAAATTATCTAATTCCAATAGCGGTCATTCAGGTGTCTTTGAAAATCCTCTTCGAAAAATAACAATATAAAAAATAAATTTAACAGTTGTTAAATAATTATTAACACTCCAACATACGGATCGAGTACATTATTGTAAATATATCATATTTTTTTATATATAATTTAGTTATAATCAACTATATATTATGTACTTTATTCAATTAAATTACTTAAAAGAATTTACTTTCTCTACATCATTATGTAAAAAATCATTTTTCTTAAACTAATTACAAATCAAAATATACATGTATTTTTGGATGAACGGAGTACTTATTTATTTTGTATGATTACAAAATTGGTGTTTGTCAGTTGCATAGATTTAAACCCAACCCGAATGCAATAAAATTCACTCGAATTAGTTGTACTCTAAACACGAATATAGAACAATAATATTATAATTATAAAGTATTATACTATGGAAAATTAATTTTACGGAGTAATACTATATCACAAAATAAAAATAAATAGGATAAAGTACCAAACGAATAATATTTTAATGGTCCATGAGTTAACTTTTTTGTGCAAAAATTAATTTACACTAAAAATTGGTCGATTTTAATTTTATCCTGTATTATTTCTAACTTCATGAATTCACTACTTTTTCTAATTACATATACACGCACAGACGCGCACTTGCAAGAGACGGTCAATTTTGGTGATATTACATCAATTAGGCCAAAAAAAGTTTGGCTAATACATTTTCTGGCCACCTACACGAGATTTGTCACATTTGTGTAGGTGGTCCAAATGATACGTTTGCTTGTCACATTTTTTTTCCCTATTTATTTTTCAAATTTATTTCATTCAGTTCAATTATAACGTTTATTTTAAGATCAGGAATTAGGAGTATATAATAATTTTTTAAATATGTTATTTACGGAGTAATGTTTATATGTAAGTTGGATTTCCTATTCTATTTTGGCGCAAAATATTTTTAATGTTATACCATCAGGACCGGTCCTTGCTTGAGTCGAGCGACTCAGGCCCAAAAATTTTGGTGAAATTTAGGGGTCCATATTTTTTAAAAAATTCCTTTATATATATAGTTAGAAGAATTTATAAAATTGAAGTCTTATCAAGTGGTTAAAGAAAACATACATGTATATTTTGGTATACGGTTCGAATCCCTTTCTATCTACCTCATTTTAAATTTTTTTTAAATAGTAATCCTTTATTTTAAATTTATTCAAAGGTATGTAATTTTCTTGTAT
Source organism: Pogostemon cablin (assembly GCA_023678885.1). Taxonomy (NCBI): domain Eukaryota; kingdom Viridiplantae; phylum Streptophyta; class Magnoliopsida; order Lamiales; family Lamiaceae; genus Pogostemon; species Pogostemon cablin. The sequence goes on from CM042980.1 coordinate 4,764,359, forward strand.
GTTAAATCATTTTATTTAAGTAGATATGATTTTTTTCAATTATTATCTATATTTGTTTCTTTGATTTTTGTCGGTTCGAATCTCTTTCTATCTACCTCTTTTTAATTTTTTTTAATAGTAATCCTTTATTTCAAATTTATTCAAAGGTATGTAACTTTATTGTATGTTAAATCATTTTATTTAAGTAGATATGATTTTTTCAATGATTATCTATATTTGTTTCTTTGATTTTTGTCGATTTGAATCTCTTTCTATCTACTTCTTTTTAATTTTTTTTAAATAGTAATCCTTTATTTCAAATTTATTCAAAGGTATGTAATTTTCTTGTAGGTTAAATCATTTTATTTAAGTAGATATGATTTTTTTTCAATGATTATCTATATTTGTTTTTTTAATTTTTGTTAATGTTAATTTATGAAGTAGTATGATTCAATCATTTAGTTAGTTCTTAAATTCATTTATGTTTTTTTTAATTAGAATCATGCCTCCCAAATATGTGTCTGATATCAAATGAGAAAAAGAAAGCGAGAATTGAAGATTTAGTTCAAAGTCCAACGGATGATATCAATAAATACTTTAATTCTAATAAAAAGGTTGTCGTAGAGAATAATGATGAAAGAACTTGCAGAACAATTTGATTATACTCATTTTATTAATACTTTTGGCATCAAAACTGTTAGACGCGTTGCATTTTAAAAATTATAATATTATCTTTATTTATTAATTTATCTTATTATATATATTGCATTTTAATAAGAAGCAAAATAAGAGGCCCAAATTTAAAATACGACTCAAGCCTGAAAATTTATAGGATCGGCCCTGTATACAATGATTGAATTTTCTTTTTCGATTACCGGTTAATCATATAACTGACATGATAATGCGTATGGGTGTCCAAGTTGAATTCCATGTTTCACATTTCTTGTTTTACAATATATTTAAAAATATATATATTTTACAAATAATCATTAAACTCTTGACATATGTGTTGAATTTTGGGTATTGATTTTAACAAGTGACATATTTAATTGCGCATGTGGAAGACGTTAATCTCAATTTGAAATACCGTCACTTTTCCGGTACTTGGACCACGCATGCTTTCTGAGATCTTATATAACACCCACACAAATTTAGCAGATTCCACCTCCCTAAAACAAAATTTTACAGATATTCGAATTAGAGGTATCTAAGCTATCTCTAATGGCGGCAAACGAAGATCACCAAAATGTGGCAATGGAAGAAGACCAATTTCATGGCGATATACTGGAGACCGTTCTCTCGCACGTGCCGCTCCTCCATCTGGTCTCCGCCTCGCACGTATCCAAGTCATGGCGCACCTCCGTCTCCTCCTCCCTCCGCTACCTCAACAAGCCGCGCTCCTGGCTCATCCTCCACTCTCTCTCCACCACCACCTCTCGCGCTTACGATCCACGATCCAACATCTGGATCAAAATCTCTCGCCCGCCGATCGACCACGTTTCCGACCTTAAATCCTCTCACTCCAATTTCCTTTACATGCTCTCCCTCACGCGATTCGCTTTCTCCTTCGATCCCCTGAATCTCATCTGGCACCACGTGGATCCCCCAATCGTGTGGAGGAGAGATCCGATCGTCGCGCGGGTGGGGAACTCCGTCATAATTGCCGGCGGAGGTTGCGATTTTGGCGACGATCCTTTGGCAATTGAGATTTACGATCTGAGTACGTGTCGGTGGCGCAGTTGCGACCTAATGCCGACGTATTTACGAGACACGATGGCGACGCCTTTTCTCACAATCGCCGCTACAGCTGAGAAACTCATCGTCGCCGATAAGGAATCCGGCGTAACCCACTGGTTTGACCCGGTGACCAATTCCTGGTCCAAATCTTTTCAATTGCGTACGGATCAACCGGTTACCAATTACTCCATCGGATCGACGGATACTGCTCTGATTATGGTCGGACTGTGCAGAATCCAGAATGCTGAAGGAGTGAAGATCTGGAAGGTAGGGGAAGATGAATTTGAGTGCGAGGAGATCGGAGAAATGCCGATGGAATATGTGGAGAAGTTGAAGAGCTCCGGAAAGTGTTCAATCAATGCTCGGGTAGCGGGGAATGTTGTCTACGTGTATAACGATATGGAGGAGGTGGTGGCGTGCGAGTTGATCGGTAACGGCAAGTGCAGCTGGTGGCGCGTGAAAAACATGGTGGCGCGTGGGTGCCTGGATGATAAAACTGTTCTCACATGTTCCGCGGTGGGGATTAATGAGTTGCAGAGGGCGGGAATTGGGAGATTTGAGGTAAATTGATGAAATTCAGAAGATTAACGCAAAAAAAATTATGTTCTCAAATTTTGTAGTTCACTCTAATTACATCATCAATTTATTTCCTGCCTCAATTCTTTACTAAATTAATTATTTAATTATTGATATTAGATGCTTTAGTAATAGCAGATGGACAGCATTTGTTTTATACGGCTTTTGTGGAGTTAGCATTATGTTAGTTCTAACTACATATCAACCACAGAATTTATTAGATAAATCATCTATCAACACGTCTAAGAAAAGTAGGCCCACACATATCAACTAATTTTCAAGCCATCCTTAAACAAATTTTACATTATGGAGTACTAATTTATTTTAGTATAATAATAATGTAACTAACCTTAATGACATTTGAATGCCAAATTTTGCGTGACAGACGGCTTACAATTTTCCTACGAAAAATACTAATGTCATTTTTATCTATCTAATAATCCTTCTATTTTGGAGAACACTCTCTGTTTATTGTTCCTTGTTTAGAAAAGTTATTATTTTTAACAAACTTTATTCATTTTAAAAAGTATTGTAGTAGTATTTTAAGGTATTAAAATATGCTCTTCCGTCTCAAGTTAAGATTTACGTTTTTTTATTTTGGGTTGTCCCAAATTAAGGTTACATTTTCTTTCTTATCAAGTTGGACTCACACAAAATAATTAATTATTCCATCTAGGGTCCATACACAACATTAATACAACTACCCACTTTACATTAAATATTATTTTTTACACCTCACTACACATTAATATATTATATCTTTTAATTTCTGTACAAAAAGTAAAAGTCAACATTAACATGGGATGGAGGGAGTATGCTTGTATAAAATAATAGTATATATGATTAAAAATAGAGTGACAAATTTAAAATTAAAATAATTTTTTAGGCTATAAGTTTATAGTAAAGTACTACATATTTTCAGAGGAGATGGTAGAATTTATTTCATAAAATGATTTTACTCTATATAAATAAACAAATTTCAAATTGGGCCCCGCTATTGGGCCTCCCTCGTAAATGGGCTGGCCCCCATCATGGTTATTCAAATCAGGTCCACAAACAAATCTTCCATGACTTTTTCCTACATTTTTAATCTCCGGAAATCCGACCATACAAAGACTCCTACAGTCGTATTATTGCATTCCATATTTAATTTTACAGTTATTGTACTCTTTTTTTTTTTAATACAAAACATATATGTGTGGTCACTATGCCGACTAAGGGTTTTAACTGAGAAATTATATTAAGAAGTTGTCTGGTCTGGGGAATCAAGTTTCAACTTAAATTAATGATATGTCATTAGGAGCCGGTCCTTGATTGAGTCGAGCGAGTCGATCGACTCAGGCCTAAAAATTTTGGTGAAATTTAGGGGTCCATATTTTTTAAAAAATTCCTTTATATATTTAGAGGAATTTATAAAATTGGAGTCTTGTTCAAGTGGTTAAAGAAAACATACATGTACATTTTGGTATACGGTTCGAATCTCTTTCTATCTACCTCTTTTTAATTTTTTTAAAAAATAGTAATCCTTTATTTCAAATTTATTCAAAGGTATGTAATTTTCTTGTATGTTAAATCATTTTATTTAAGTAGATATGATTTTTTTTCAATAATTATCTATATTTGTTTCTTTGATTTTTGTCGGTTAGAATCCCTTTCTATCTACCTCTTTTTTATTTTTTTTAAACAGTAATCCTTTATTTCAAATTTATTCAAAGGTATGTAATTTTCTTGTATGTTAAATCATTTTATTTAAGTAGATATGATTTTTTTCAATGATTATCTATATTTGTTTCTTTGATTTTTGTCGGTTCGAATCCCTTTCTATCTACCTCTTTTTAATTTTTTTTAAAAATAGTAATCCTTTATTTCAAATTTATTTAAAGGTATGTAATTTTCTTGCATGTTAAATCATTTTATTTAAGTAGATATAATTTTTTTCAATGATTATCTATATTTGTTTCTTTGATTTTTGTTAATATTAATTTATGAAGTAGTATGATTCAATTATTTAGTTAGTTCTTAAATTCATTTATGTTTTTTTGATTAGAATCATGCCTCCCAAACATTTCATTCTAATAAAAAGGTTGTCTTAAAAAACAACCGATGATATCAATAAATACTTTAATTCTAATAAAAAGGTTGTGTATAGAATAATTCTAAGTGAGAGAAGTATTAAAAGAATAATAAATATTATATAATAATCAAAGTTAAATCAGTTAATCAGCAAGTGTAGACTAGAGAATATTCAGCTTTTCCAATGCGACAAAAATACCCTTGGGCCTAGGGTTTCACAATTTAACACACATTAACGTACCTTTTCCAGATTATTAATTAATTAATTATCTGTTTTTTACCATTACTTTTAGGATTTCTTTTTACCCGTGTAAATGATGTGGTGCATAATTAATAGTCCAAAATGCCCTTAGTTACGATCAAACCCTAAATTTTTATGCACTTCATTCAATTTAATTATTAATATAGCTGGAATTATATATTTATTAATTCTTCTGTGAAATGAAAATGTTTTACTTTGATAAATTATAGAGATATGTGCTTTCTAAATGAATAAAAACAATAAACATGTGCAAAAGAATACATCATTAAAGATTAATGATATCTAAAGGATGAAAATTTTAGGGCAAATCTATATATATATATATATATATATATATATATATATATATATATATATATATATATATATATATATATATATATATAAAATATACTAAGGAGAGTTTAATTTTGATGAGCTGTCGTCACCAGAATTAATCTCGATTATTTTAATTTTTAATTAAAATTTAAATTTTCAATTATTAATTAAAATTTAATAGAGATAAATACATATATTATTTTAAGATTTCATATGATATTATCAAATCACTATTAATTAAAAAAATAATATAGATAAATACATATATTTACTCTTCCTATAAGATTTAGAAAATTTATCACCACCCTGTGCACCTATAAATAACACTCTTTATTCATTCGTTCTACATATATAATTTATTCGTCATGACAAACTAAAGTTTTCTTCAAATTTTAAAGAAAGGAATTCATTTATTACTATTTTTGTTTTTTTTTTATATTTTTTAAATTATTTTTAAATTACTTACTTATTTATTTATTTTTAATGGTTAGCATGTAATTTTATAATCTTTATTTTTTTAAGTAATTAACTTATTTTTTCATGGTTGTTTTTACAAATTTTTAATTAATTTTTATGATTTTACTTTTGATTATATTTTACTTTTCTTTTATATTTTTATATTATCCTTAGATTAAGTTTTTATTTAATTTTTTTGTTTTAATTTTATTTTTTTAATGGTTAGGAGTAGTATATAACACTTTTGATTATATTTTATTATTTAATTTTTTTGTTTTAATTCTTTTTTTGTTATTATTATTAGTATGAAATTTTTTTAATTTTTTTACGTTATTAATTTCGTTTTTCATGCTTTTGCAAATTTATTTAATTAATTTTGTTATGATTTCTTTTTATTTTATTATTTCTTCAAATTTATTTATAATAAGTTTATTTTTTATTTTTTAAAAATATATAGTAATTTTATTATAATTTTTCTTTTATATTTTTCTAAAGTTTTTTTTAATTATCTTTCGTTTATAAATTTTATTTGTTTTAAATTTTTTGGTTTTTTATAATATATTTTCACCAAGTAATATATATATATATATATATATATATATATATATATATATATATATATATATATATATATATATATATATATTATATTTTTTAGATTCTCTTTTGATTAACTTTTGTTTTTATTATTATTTTTTAAAATCCTGTTATATATGTTGTTTTAAATTTTTTATTAGTATGTAGTTTTTAATCTTTTATTTTTAAATGTTAATAATTTTTTTCTAGGTTAGTTTTATTATATTTTTAATTAATTTTTTTATGATTTCACTTTAGATTATTTTTTTATTTACTTAATTTTTTTTGTTTTAATTCGAATTTTTATTATTATTATTAGTAATTTTTACTTTTTGATATTTTAACGTTATTAATTTTTTTTGTTTATGCAGTTGTTTTCAGCAGCATTAATGATTATTAATTAATATTTAGTGATAAATACATAAATTTTCTTAAGATTTGAATATTTATATGATTATTAGATTAAATAAATATCAAATCAAATTTTATTTATAAACATAATATATATATATTTAAATTTTTTAATTTTGTTTTCTTTTAAATTTTTATTATATTTTAATCTTTTTAATATTATAACTTTTTTAAACTAATTTTGTTGATTTTTTTTATTTCATCGAATTGATTTATATTGAATTTATTTTTTATCTTTTATTAATTAACGTTATTATGAATTTTTTTCTTCAATGATTAAATTAACATATTTTGAATTATTTTTTATAAATTAAATTAAATTCTGTAACAACATAACAAAATTTGAAAAATCAATTTAATATTTTTTTTAAATTTTTTTAGTAAATCAATTTAACAACGAAAGTAAATTCACATTTGAGTGTATATATAAAATTTTACTTTTCAATTTAAATTATATTAGATTATAATTAAATAGATAGTTATATTAAATTTGAATTATATTTTTAAAATTTTAACTTTAAACCAGTGTAATACATGAGATCCATACTAGTATATATATATATATATAAATAAATATAAAGAGGGATATTCATCCTTCATGATTAAGTTAATGGTATAATTATTTTCATATAGTATAATATTACTTTCCATTTTATATTATTCTTCATCGTTATGGTAGATATGGAATTTAAGAAAATTATTTTTTGATTAATTTTATTAATTTTTTGTGGGTAATATAGTACTTTTAGATAATAAATAAATTATAAAGTATGTTATGTGTGTTAAGTGAGAATAATAAATTTGTAATTAAGATGTATTTTTAGAATGAGTTGATATTAGGTGCACCTGGGTACAAGGGTGCACTCACATGTGTATCACTTTTTATTCTATTTTGTATACGTGTTTCTTAATAATTGTATACTTTTTTACATTAAGTTTTTCATTAAAAAAACTAGCATCATATGTGTATAACTTTTTATTTAATAGTGTACGTCGATAGCGAGTCTTTGGAGATGACGTTGTAATTATATGGTTGTAATGTGTACTCGACTAATCAAACATAAAGGACAAGAAAGAGATGAGGCCAGATTTTCTCCCAGCTCTTGTTATTTGGGAGAAGAAGTTTTGCTCTTTATTAAGATTGATAATGATACAGAGCTTGAGGAGCTTGCCCTTTACGGGGCTTTGGCTCCCTATTTATAGGGGTAGCGTAGTTGCTATTTAAGATGACGGGTTCCATGAGTTTTAATGACAGGGTCGGTGCGAGGTCTCCTATTGATGGGTTCCCATACCGCCAATGGTATTGCGTTCTTCCGGTGGATAAATCGGGTCCCTCTCAGTGGAGATGGGCTCTCTCAATTGGGCCTCTAGTGACCTTGGGCTTTGGGTTATTATCTAATGGGCTGTGTTAGTTTTGCCCATCCACAGTGTATACATATTTTTTTAATAATTATACTCTCTTCGTCCCGCCCATACGTTACCTATTGCTTTTTGTGCGTAGATTAATGAGTATTATTATTTTATGTGTAGTGTATAGTTGTATTAGTAGTGAGTGGTGAGCCATATGTGAGACCTTTTACTAAAAGTGGAAAATGAGGACTTTTGAATGAGACCGATTTAGTAAAATGAGGACCTTTCTGTGGGAGGGAGGGAATATATTTTTTTACACTAAATTTTTCATTAAAAAAATAACAATTAAATTGTATACATTTTTGTTCATAATTGTATATGTTTTTGTTTATTTTGTATATATGTTTTTGATAGTGGGTGTACCCTATCTTAGGGTGCACCCGGGTACAGAATATAATTAACCTTTTAGGATTAATGATTGATGTGATTTTTCTTTTTTGGGCGATAAAATTTAGTGTGGGACGAACGATAACCTAAAGTGTGAAATTTAACTTGGAACGGAAAAAAATACTCCCTCCGCCCACAATGTATTTCACAAATTTTTGTTCGGGGAGTTTAAGACAAAATTATTTTTATGTAAAAAGTAAGAAAGAGAAAAAAATTATTTTAGTTAATTTAATGAAAAAGGTGGGTAAAGTTGTTGGATGAGTGAAATATTGAGTATTTTGTTGGGATGTGTGGAAAAAATAGGTATTATTATAATATTTATTACCATTTTTAGGAAAATTAAAGTGTAAAATACTTTAAGAAATTGATGAAAAAGGAAAGTGTGAAATATTTTTGGGAAGAATGAAATACTCCCTCTGTTCCGCTATAAGAGTTGTACATTTTACTACAGGCGTCCTGCTACAAAAGTTATATTTTATTTTTTAGTAGATGAGCCCCACAAAAATTAATCACTTTATCTTCATATGACTTACACACAACACTAATACAAATATCCGCTATACATTAAATTATTCCTATTATATTTCTTAACTCACCGTTTGGAGCCAAAAATTAGTGTATTTTTGGAATGAAGGGAATACTCCCTCCATCCCACAAATGTTTGCACACTACTTTATGTACGCATATTAAGAAAAATAATACTTAATTTTAGGGGTATAATGGTATTTTTGGTAATAAATAAATAATAAAGTATGAATGATATTTTTGGTAATAAATAAATGATAAAGTATTTTAGGTGTGTTAGGTAAACCGTAAAAGTGGTTTTTTTAAAAAAAATAAAATGTATGAAAAAAGATGATTGTATTTAATTTTTTGTTTTTTTAAAATGTGTAAATTTGGAATCTGAAATAGAAAATTTGGAATCTGATATGTAAAGAACAATACAGGGGTAATAGTAGAGTATTTAGTTGATGTTTTTCAGATGAGAGTTTGATGTATTGCAACTTCCAAGTAATCTCTCAATTGTCACACTGTAGGCATGTGTTCTGTGGGCCAGACTTAAAAGATTCTCTCTCCTCTCTCTCACACGCAACAAACAGTTCTTTTTGAAAGCCGCCGCTGCGACACCACTCCGCCACCAGAGCCAGCGCCGCGCCACCACTCCAGTTTTATTTTATTTTTTTAGGTTTTAGCGTAAAAATATAAAAAAAATTAAATAATCGGCGATTCGAACCGGAACCGTCGATTTTTTTTCAAGGAATGAGGAACCGGAACCAAACCAAAGTATATTCGGTTTCGGTTTCGGTTCCGGAACCAGCAGTTCCGATTCCGATTAAAACTGACAGTTCCTTAGTTCGAACCGCGGATTCACTTCTTTTGGTGAATGTCTACATTCAACTCTTGCGTATATTCTTTTTGTTTTTGTGTTTTAAATTTTTATTTTTCTTTGTTTTCTACATTATCTTACCTTATGTAATTAAAAAAAAATCGAATATTGTTGTTGGGTGGGTAGTTAATCAAACAATACCTACTACCCATCATGAAAAAGGTATTTTATTTTTCCTTCCTAATAACGACATTATTATTATGCCCTATCTCACCAACTTTACTTTATGAAATAAAAGTGGTATAAATATTTTTAAACTTATACTCCGTATTTGAGTTGTATCATTATTCATTTTATAAATGTACAATATTGGTATTACATTTTGGAGATCATTCTTTGTGAAACAATTTCAACTTTTTTTTTCCAAACAATATTATTGTTAATTTTCTTTCATGCTAATCAATAATTTCAACTTTTTAAAGTAAATATCATAAGAACAAAATAATTAGGGAGTTTAAAATAAAGTATATAAAATAGGAATATCTGAAAGCTTTGGTGAGTGAAATTATGATAAATCACTGTTACTATCCACTTTGACAAATAGGGATGTCTGATTTAATGCAAGTCACAGTAGTAAAGAAGGCCATGTCTGCCCCCAAAACTTTAAACAGACCAAAATCATCATTCTCATTTACTCATAATTCAAAAAAAAAAAAAATTAAAAAAGAAAAATATTAAAAAAAGTCAAAAAGCCAACAAAGACCCGGACAAGCCAAGCACGTGACCTGCCAAAAAAATTGCCAGCAATTTATTTATTTATTTAATAAATTTTCTTTTTAGCCTTGTAGGCACACACCATTGTTCTCTCTGAGAATCAATCACACGCACATCCCTTCAGTCCAAATCACTGAATATAAAGCAAATTTTTTGCTTCCCCAAAAAATACAAATTGCTTTTCATAATTAAATACCCAATTAAAAAAAATGTAAATATTGTACATAGTTTTTTTTTTTTAAAATTTTTTTACACTGTCCACATCTGTATCTGTGAGCTCTTGGCTTTATGCTTTGGTTTTTTTCAGCATGTTTGTATCCATGTGGATGTGTTACATATAACCTATTGAAATGAGTGAATTATAGCTAAGAGATGAGGACTGGAGTGAGATGATAATCTTGAATAGAGTAGGATTTGCTGTGAAGAATTACAGAGTAGGATTTGCTGTGAAGATAAATTGCTCAAGGCAAATAGAATCTTGTAAGGATCAGTTAAAAAACAGCATGGATTTCACACACTAACACAATCCCAGATCTCTAGACTCTCAGAATTTCAGTTTTATTCTTTATTTTTGCTCAATCAAGAAACACCCTTCATTTTCTTGGCCCCATTCATCACAAGGGGTGTCCCTTAAGTGCAGAGGGCTCTGTTTTGGTTCAAGAAAGCTACTTTATCATCTGGGCTTTTTGTCTTTTGGCTTATTATCTAAAGTTGGAGGGTTTTTAGGAGCTTAAGGGGAGGAATTCGTGGGTAGTGTTGAGGCATTAGGGGAAAAGGTTAAATTCTTGGTGTGGTTATGGTTGATGTGCTTTATGATTGTAATTCTGGCGGCTACTTTTTTGGTGTAAGCTGAGCTGTTTGGATGGTAGTAGTGCATTGTGTGTGTAGGGTGAGATTTGATGAGAGAATGGTTTGTTCTATGAAAGGAAGTAAAATTGTACAGAGAAGTTGAAATTTGTGGAGTGAATCCCCCATTAACAGAGTATGGAAAGAGGGATGCTCTGGAAAGTTGGGTTGCTGGTTTTGGCAATAATTGAGGGTTCATATTCAACTCTATCTCCTTCTGGTGTTAATTATGAAGGTAAAGTTTCTTCTATCTGAGTTTGAATTCTTTGCATATTTAAAAAAGTGGAAACTTGTTTTTCTTTCTTTTTTGGGGGGATAATTGGCAAATTTAATGTTACAGGGAATTTCCTTTAATTGAATTCAAATCCATGTCCTGTTCTTATTTGAATTTTTTTCATCCATCAGATTCAAGTTTTTGTGGCTCCACTAATAAATGCTTCCTATTTTCTTTAATACTTTGTACTAAAGCATGGAATCTCCACCTCCTCCCCCTTCTCCTTATACTGGATGGGTGGTCTAATGAAAATGATAAAATTAATTCTAACAGTTCCATCTATATTAATTCTTACATTTTGTTTCTATTTCTGTAACTCCCTGCAGTTGTTGCTTTAATAGCTATAAAGAGTGACTTACATGATCCTTATAATGTTCTGGAGAATTGGGATGCTAATTCTGTAGATCCTTGTTATTGGAGAATGGTTACTTGTTCCCCGGATGGATATGTTCTTTCTCTGTAAGTTCTTCGTCATTAAGACTATTAATGAATCTTGAAAATTTTTCTTTGTTAATATAACCTAATATTGATTGCTGCTTGCTTAAATAAAAGGGGGGGGGGGGGGGGGAATAATCTTGATTGTTGCTGATGTTTGATGGTAATTTTGGCTTTTTACCAGAGGTCTACCTAGCCTGAGCTTGTCCGGAACCTTATCGCCCGGAATAGGGAACCTCACCAACTTGCAGTCGGTGTAAGTTGTTTTAGTCTTTTGAATTCTTGTTCACTGTTAGCTGTGGAAAATTTTAGAGTTGTTATTACTGCATTACATATGAATTGTTCGTTCGATGAAAATGTTAGGATATACTATTATTCATAGGCAAATCACAAGATCTAATGCTAGTCATAACAATGTCTTTTGTCTCTGTAGGTTGCTGCAGAACAATGCAATTACGGGTCCTATTCCTGATGTCATTGGGAAGTTGGAAAAGCTCCAAACGCTTGATCTTTCCAACAACAAACTAACCGGAGAAATTCCAAGTTCTTTGGGGGACTTGAACAACTTGAATTATCTGTGAGTATGGGACTTCTACTAGTTTTTAAACTTGCAAAAGGTTGTTTAGTTGGACATTTTGTAGATTGATCCTAAAGTTGCTATTTCTTCTTGCAAGACAGGCGGCTTAACAATAACAATCTGACTGGAACTATTCCCGATTCTCTGTCTAAAGTTGAGAGCCTCACCCTCGTGTATGCCATCCTTCTTTTCTCGTGCTTGATTCCTGATACTACATTTGGAATTAGAAGAACTTTGGTCTCTTCCTTGAACAAATTCTCATCTCCTGATTACGAATGTTTGCAGGGATCTTTCCTTCAATAATTTAAGTGGCTCCTTGCCCAAAGTTTCTGCTAGAACATTTAAGTGAGTTGTCCCTGTCTTTATGGACTAAATTCTCTCTTGATTTGTGGTCATTTCATTCTAAAGCCGCGTCGTTGATCCTTTCGGGTTTTCAGAATAATCGGAAATCCTCTAATATGCGGGCAAGCCTCTCTAAACAATTGTTCTGATGTCTATCCGGAACCCTTGTCCTTCCCACCTGATGCTGTTAAAGGCGAGTTTTATACCCTTCCTTCTAGACTAGAGCTTCCATGGTGTGAAATTGAAAATGAAAACATTATCTGACTAACAATTTTTCTCTCAGATCAATCAAAATCTGGAGCAAAACATCATGTAGCCACTGCTTTAGGAGCAAGCTTTGGTGGCGTGTTTTCAATCTTTGTCATCGTTGGCTTGATTGTTTGGTGGCGATACAGACGAAATCAGCAGATATTCTTTGATGTTAACGGTGAGTTCAAGTTATTACAACTGAAATAGCACCCTTTTGCAATGCAATGATAATGTTTACAGACTTTGACTTATATTTTGTCTCCTACTGTTGTCTGATGATTCTGCTGGTATATCCTGATTAGATGCATTTTAAATAGCACCCTTTTCCACAATAAAAGCTAGTCGGATCCTCCATTTCCTTCTTTGTTTAGTTTCCATAAAACTCAGCTCATCCTCTTTTTTACTTTGTCATTTACCTTTTGAGCAATGGCATTTGGCAGAACAATATGATCCAGAGGTACGTTTAGGCCACTTGAGACGGTATACATTCAAGGAACTCAGAGTTTCGACTGACCATTTCAATTCGAAGAACATTTTGGGCAAGGGAGGGTTCGGTGTTGTATATAAGGGTCGGTTGAGCAATGGCACCGTAGTGGCTGTGAAAAGGCTAAAAGACTATAATGCAGTTGGTGGTGAAATTCAGTTCCAAACAGAAGTTGAGCTGATCAGTTTAGCTGTTCACAGAAACCTTCTCCGACTCTGGGGGTTTTGTTCGACTGAGAACGAGCGCCTCCTCATTTACCCTTACATGCCAAACGGCAGCGTGGCATCAAGATTGAAAGGTTGGAGAATTCTTGTTACTCATCATTTGGTTCTTGGTGTAGACAGGATTTAAGATTCTTTGATAAGTTTGAAAATTTTTCTGAAGTGATCAGTTCTTTTCTGCAGATCATATCCATGGGAGACCAGTATTAGACTGGTCGAGGCGGAAGAGGATAGCACTGGGCACGGCACGTGGACTGGTGTACTTACACGAGCAATGCGACCCCAAAATCATACACCGTGATGTCAAAGCAGCTAACATCTTGTTGGATGAAGACTTTGAGGCGGTGGTTGGTGATTTTGGGTTGGCAAAGCTCTTAGATCACCGTGACTCTCATGTTACAACGGCAGTCAGAGGCACCGTAGGTCACATAGCACCCGAATATCTTTCAACTGGGCAGTCCTCAGAAAAAACAGATGTGTTTGGGTTCGGAATCTTGCTTCTTGAGCTTATCACCGGGCAGAAAGCGGTCGACTTTGGCCGGGGGAACAACCAGAAAGGGGTCATCCTAGACTGGGTAAGACACCCTACAACCACATATTATAACCTTAAAAAACACCACAAGTAGAGTCTATGCTAAATAATTGCTCACATTTTAGGTAAGGAAGCTCCATCTAGAAGGGAAGCTAAACCTAATGATCGACAAAGATCTAAAGAACGACTACGATAGGTTGGAATTAGAAGAAATGGTGCAAGTGGCACTTCTTTGTACTCAGTTTAATCCTTCGTATCGTCCCAAGATGTCTGATGTATTGAGAATGCTCGAAGGTGATGGGCTGGCGGAAAAGTGGGAGCAATCACAAAACAACGAGACTCCAAGGTTCCGGACACTTGAACAACCGTTTCAGAGATATTGGGATTTCATAGAGGAATCGTCCCTTGTAGTCGAGGCGATGGAGCTCTCCGGTCCAAGGTAGCATCCGGTCGTCTTGTCTCTTTTGCCATGCTACTGTTGTTCATAGTTTGTTGGATGCATGCATTTTTAATCACATGTAATATAGAAAGGAAAAGTGATGTATATTTAGTTATTTGTTCAAATTGTTAGATTGATTTTCTGTGAAAACGTTCAATGATTTACAGAAGCAAGCTCACTCCTAGTAATCTTTCTTCTGTATTTCTTTTCATCTTCATTCTTTTTTACTATTGTAGAAAGTATCAGATATTATATTAAAATGTACTACTACTAAAGTTATGAGTATTTTTAGTGAAACTATTTGTATTTTTGAATAGTACTCTTTTGTAGCACATTAAAATGTTGCACATAAATCTTTTGTCCATATGTTTTTTTGTACACACATAAAAATGTAATTATTTACTTCTTTTTACTCGTAACACTAATGTATTGTAAAGTGTATTATTACTGATGAAATTATTTAATATATAATACTAAACATTAATTTAAAAATTAAATCCATAAATAAAATAGAATATGAATCATGAAATAAAATATTGCAGGAACAAAATGATGTAATTATAATTATATTTAGTAAGAATTAATAACAAGATTTTAGATAAAGATTAAACTTTAGAAATAGATTTGTGAGAAGTTATATATGTGAGACAATTCGTGAGACGTGTTAAAGATAGATAAAGTATACTTAATGATTGTTAAAGTATATTTTCTAAAGTACGATAAATGATGAATTAAAGTATGATTATGTTTGTTATATAGATAAAATATACTTAATGATTGTTAAAGTATATTTTCTAATGTATGAAAAATGATGAATTAAAGTATGATTTTGTTGTGTTATAATATGATTCATTATTGACATACTTTAACTATAAATAGACATATTTTACGTATATAATAAGCATACTTTAATAATAGGTCAACCCGTTTCACAATTGTCTCACAAAAAACTCGTCTCACAAGAGAGTTTCTCTTAGAAATATAATAGAATGTAGATTAAAAGTGGTATAAAAAAACTACAGTATTCCCATTACATAGAACTCTATGCATTTATTTTACTAAGAAAAACCCTTCATTCTTATTTTGTTCCTAATTATGGAGAGGACTAATGAGTAAATGTGTTTCGAGTCCAAATACATGTCTTTAATTTGTATATTACCCTAATGAATTTGTAGTTGGCTCAAATGCAACGTTAAGGTGTTGATAAACGATAATAATAAAGATTAAAAAAGTGTTTGGTTTATTAAAATTATTAAATTCATTGATAAAGTTTAAAAATATCATATACAAGGCATGACATAGGAATTGTCCTAGTTCTTTAAGTTTTATGGGTTATTGAATCCAACTATCCTTTTTAGTTCTAATTCACATGCCATTTTGCTTTAAACTAACTAATAGATTTAAAAGGAAATTAAATCCGTTTAAATGCAATTAGTGTGGAAATTCTCTTATTTTTAATAATCTTTTAAAATCTATAAAGTATCATTCACTCAACATGAGCCAAGAACTCCCTACGCGTGTTCGATATTCATGAAACTTTAAATCATACGTAATTATTAGGAGATGTGAAATTAAAACCACCAAATCCAAGCGAATCCAAATCTGATTAAATAACTGGGCCCATCAGCCCAAACCCCAACTCATTCACACACAACTAAGAGGCCTGGCCCAGATAAAACATGGCCCATATCTACGTGGCAAAATAAACGGCTTTTATTGAGTACAGTAGCACGTGGGCCGTACAAGGATGGTCGAATTTTTGGCAAAGCAGCAAGGAGACACGTGTACTCTGGATCTGTCGGCGCATCAACGGTACGCTCAATAAGGCCTCCCGTGATTCATGATTTCCCCAAAATGCCCTCATTTTATTTACCTTTTTATTGCCTTTTTTTATGTTTAATTGATAGATTTTGTAAGGATAAATAATACAATATATTTAAGTAAAAATTAAAGCTTAAAACATGTTATATAAAAGATGATAAATTTAAAATTAAAATTTATTATGATGTTACTATAACAAATAATTATTTTAGAATTGTTCACAATTTAGTATAGATGAACATAAAAATTGTTTAGAAGAGACTATAGAGTGTTAATTGATTCTACAATATATGGTCTCATAGTCATGCAATCTCAAAGAATGAATAATTCAAGATTTATTTTCATCTAATTTGCACAGAATATATTAAATTGTATTTATCAAATATTTACCCTCACATTTTAATTTATGTGATTGGTTAGATATATTATGAACATGATTTTAGGCATAGTATCTACAAGTCCTCTATATTTCACACAAGAAAACATTCACATATAAGCAAGCTGTTTGTAAGCTTAATTTGCTTGTGGATAAATAGTGGATTATAATAAATAATAAATCGTATAATAATAATTAAACAATATATGATAATACTGAGATACTACATATCTGTTAGATCATTCCATATAATTTGATATTTGTTCAAGAAAATAATATTTCCTTAAGATATAAAATGTGATATGAAAAAAATAAAATTCTTATTAATATAATTGTCAATCCTCCCTTCAAGCTCAGGTCTCTCACCATGATTTATGTTAAGATTTCAATTCCTTTTTTTGTTAGCTTTATTTCAGATCATTCAGGTTATTCTTTTTTTTTTCCTTTATAAAATTAGGTAAATAGATAATGAGAAAGGGATTAAAAAGAATCGGAATCTTAATGTAAGGTTAGCATATATTAGTTATATATCATCTTAATAATACTCCATAAAATAAGGTAAATGGATAATGAGAAAGTGATTAGAAAGAATCCGTATCTTAATTTAAGGTTAGCAAATAGAGGGGTAATATTGTCCGAATGCTCAACTTGCATCTTTATGATTATTCATGATATATTAACTCTTTTTTGCCAGCAAAATTCACCGTTTCTTTTTTAACAAAATTGAAGTTCAATAAATGCTACTATATCATTTTCATGGAAATTGACACACTTTCCTTTTTAGTTTGTCCCACTAAAATTGATACATTTCCTTTTTAATACATGGACCCACATAAAAAATAATTAATATATTCTCAGCCTCACATATCACCTCTAATACAACTATCCATTATACATTAAATATTATTTTTCTTATTTCACTTTACTACATTATACATTAAATTATTATACTCCTTAATCTTCCTAAAACAAGTAGTGGCGTGCAAGTCTCAGATTAATTCTCAGATTATCCTGCCTCCTTTTCAAATTCCATGTTTTCACTCTAGTTACACAGATGGTGAGATTATCTTCTCCATTAGTAGCCATGGACTTGAAAAGAATCGCATTTGCAGATCAGTTCTTATCATCCCCAAGAAGGAAGGTAGTTTCTCACTGTGGTTTAGGCTTTGTGTTGGTTTTCATCGTTTTGAGTGCTTTACTGTTAAGTGGGTCATCCAAAGGTCCATTTTTTGGCCAAGTATTTCAGGGTTTGTATGGATTCGGTTCTCGTAGTAATAGTTCGATTGTTTCTTGGCACTTTTCGGATTCTATTACAGCTTCTAGTGACTCTACTTTAAGTGGTTCTAATAATACTGGTATTGCAAATGAGTCGAATTTCACGGGGGGTGTTGATGGCAGTATAGGTTTAGTTGAGAATGCCACAGTTGGGAATGATGTGAGTTTAAAAAATGAAAGAAATGGATCACAATCTGTTGAAAACGCCTTCTTGGTGGATGATAGTGGACAATTGGGAAAATTAGCTGTTGGTGGTAAAGAAAATGGCGTCGATGGTTCTGTGAGTGAGAATTTTACTGCTACTAGTAGTTCATGTGGGGTAAAAATTGGGTCCTTAGAAGATGGCCATGTTGGTAATTGTTCTGGTAATGGAGACAATGTAGATTTGAGAAATGCAGGAATGAGATCTCCTGCTGTAAATGACAGATCCTACAAGAACTGTGACATCTTTAATGGTAGATGGGTGAGAGATGATACTTTACCATACTATCCTTCGGGTTCCTGCCCTTTTATTGATAAGGATTTTGACTGCCACCGGAATGGGAGAGCCGACACTGAGTATGAGAAATGGCGATGGCAGCCGTATGATTGTGACATCCCCAGGTAAGATATGTAGTTCTGTGGTACAACTTATTGATTTTAGTTTATGTAGTTTAGATTTGAATGATGACCTTAGATCATGTGTTCTGTTTTTGGTATATAGTAATGTAGTTTAGAAGAAAGCATTCTTTTAATTATCATATATGCTAAGTACTTCATTATTGGAAAGTTATGATGAAGTCTAATTTCTTATATTTGTTCAGTAGATCAGAATGTGGTATCTGTTTATATACTGTGCAAAAATGGACACAACTTCAGATTGATTCACATCTTCTCAGTTTATATATTGGACCTGATAATTCCATTGCTGCGGCTTCAATATAGTACATTATGAATCCGGTTAAAATGTGCAGAGTATTTGTTTATATGTTCGTGACTATGCTGTTTTTTGTCATTCAGTATGCTACGTTGACCAGATATACTTTTCCAGGTTCAATGCTACTGATTTTCTTGAGAGACTTAGGGGGCAAAAGCTAGTATTTGTTGGAGATTCTTTAAATAGAAACATGTGGGAGTCTCTTGTTTGCATCCTCCGTCATGGCGTTGAAGACAAAACCCGAGTTTATGAGATATCTGGAAGGCATGAGTTCAAAAAGAAAGGCTTTTATGCTTTCAGATTCGAGGCATGCTCCATATCATCTCTTTGTGCAGATGGAAGAAAGATTATTATGATTACCTTGTCTAATGCACTATCCTTTGGCCGTCTTTACAGGATTATAACTGCACTGTCGACTTTGTTAGTTCTCCTTTCCTAGTCAAAGAATCTTCCTCAAGTGGGAAAAATGGTTCTTTTGAGACACTGAGGTTGGATTTGATGGATGGAACTTCCATGTATCACGATGCTGATGTTATAATTTTCAATACTGGACACTGGTGGACTCACGAGAAAACTTCTCGCGGGTTAGTTCTGTTCTTTCTCCAATGAAACGAAAAGATTGCTTTCGGTTCTTGTAAATTATATGCTTAGTAGAGTCCCTTGTTTTACAGGGAGGACTATTATCAGGAAGGCAAGTATGTGCATCCTAGACTCAAAGTTTTGGAGGCATACAAGAGGGCACTCACCACTTGGGCTCGTTGGGTCGATAAAAATATCGATAGTAGCAAGACTGAAGTTATTTTCAGAGGATTTTCTGTCACTCATTTTAGGTATGTTGGTAAACCTTCACAATTCTACACCTCCCATGTCTTGCCAAGTCCTTGCTGCTAATATTGTGGAATCACTTCATATTTTACTCTAAATGCACAGTCTTTTAGCATAATAAAAGTTCATCAAGTTTCAAGATTCGTATTTTCAGCAAATGCGGATGAGTTTTCGACTTGGTGTTGATGCTACATATAAACATTTTAAACGAGTGGAAGGTCTGTTTTGATTGAATCAAAGGGATCAACTCATGAGACTTGCTTAATTTCAGAGTTTTGGATATATATTCTACTATATGATGACGAGTGAGTGTACTGAAATGATCAGATTTCATGTTAAGTGTGTGTATTCTGGTTGCAGGGGTGGACCGTGGAACTCCGGTGGCCAGTGCCACCATGAAACAGAGCCGATATTCAACGAAACTCACTTAGCAAAGTACCCTGCTAAGATGAGAGTTGCAGAACATGTGCTCAAGGACATAAAAACCCCTGTCACGTACTTGAACATAAGCCGGCTGACGGATTATAGAAAGGACGCCCATCCTTCGATCTACAGGCCCGATTACCAGGCCGCGCAGCAAGAAGTCCACGCGCAAGACTGCAGCCACTGGTGCTTGCCCGGAGTGCCCGATACTTGGAACGAACTGCTTTATGTGTCTCTTTTGAAGAGCGGACGACGATCTTGGACACAATGAACACCATCTCTTTCTCCTACTAATAATTCTTTATTTATCTACAACTCGCCATTTTTTTGTCATGCAATGGCGACATCGGTATGATCTAATTAAACCATGCAGATGCCAAATATATTATAGTGGATAAGAGATTTCCATTGTAATTAGTAAATTCAGAGTTTGTTAATCAATCAATCAATGTATTGCTAGATTACTACATTTGACTTGATGGGAAAGATTTGTTGGGTTGACTGATTACTACAGAACCATTAAATCACCTAGAATTCATCATCTCTCCCTCCTTCAACGTTGCAGATTTCAGATGTTCCGTTACATTTTTTGTGTTACATTTCAAATTATTAGATGTGTAACAACAATGTAAGGAGAAAAATCTCAACATTTTTTCTAGGGTTATTATTTTAGGATATAGATTCTATTTTATCTTACGTGTCAATCATCTAACAATTCATATATCATAATAAGAAATGTAACACCTAAATTTAAGAGGAGATCCGGACCATTCTTTCCATCACAAGAGTGAACACAAATTAAGACAGGAAACAACAGAAAGTTGCAATATACAAGAAAGATTTTATTGATGCAATAAATGGAAGAAAACAAGTAGAATTAAAGCCAATAGAAAGACTCTAAGGTGAGTCCAGCCGTTGTGTGACTTGCCGGTCTGCTGGTGATCAACTGGCTGCTTAGATCACACCACCATATCTGATCTTGATGTGGGATGAGACAGAAAGCAAGCCCAGCAAACGAGGAGAGGAGAGAGAGGACACTCCCGTTTTCCTCTGTCCTAACTAGCTTTTCATCAAGATCCGTGGAACTCTTCGTTCCACAGCATTTTCATCAAGTGTGTGTATATATCAATCAATATCAGAAAATTGATGATGTTTTCTTGATTTGAAGCTGAGGGGAGGAATCCTCCTCTGGATTGAGGCCATTTATATAGAGCTAGCTAGAGTGGGTTGATCCACAAACTCACTTGTTAATTATTACATCATTATCCATTACCCTATGTGTGTGTTGTTGATACATAGTTCCACCATTAAAGTTGATATGATTTGCTTTTCTTACTTTGTAAACAGATATTGTCAACTTACTTTTCTTTCTTTACCAACTCATGTGAGACTATAATGCTATGATGCTTCATTCTATTGTTGTTGTTAGAATAATCAACCCTTGAATGAAATTCATGTTTTAATTAATGGACCCACTTAATTCTTTCCTTTGGACAAGATTTCTTCTCTCATAAATATTAGGACATCCCTATCAAATATTTTTATACTACATTTATGCAAGTAGAGAGGATCTAAAGCTGAGCCCCTCCCATTCAAGAAGTTTTTAAACTTACAGTTAAAAATTTGTGTTTTTTAATTTTCAATTTTTAATTTTTTTAAAACTAATGTTGAAAGGTTAATTAATTATTTATTTTTTGGTGGTAATAAATATAGTGAAAATTATTTTGTGTTTTAAATGGTGATGATATTTCTTAAAATAATACTCCATGTACTAAAATGTTAATTTCTTTTTTATTTTATTTCCACTTTTGAAAATGTAAACTTTTTTTGTGAAATAAGAAAATAAAAATGTGAATAGAGTATTATGCATTTGAGTTGGTGTTTAAGTTCGTCTATTTAATTTTAAATTAGTAATTGACTATAAAAAAATTCTATGAATATAATAAAATAGTAAATTCTATGAATAAATGATATGCTCTAAATTATAAAGGTAAGTATTAATGTTGCTTTTCCAAGTATTTATTGAAAAATCAAGGCAAATAGAAAAGTTTTACTCTCTTCGTCCCAAAGATATTATTTTTTTTGGTACGGATATTAAGGAGTATAATAATTTAATGTGTAGTTGGTTAAAAATATACTAGTATTTTAATGTATAATGAGTAGTTGTATTAATGATGTGTGTGGGCACATATGAATAAATTAATTATTTTTGTGTGGATACAGACACATAAGCTAACCAAGTCAAATAAAATTAAGTTGTTCTAATAATTCGTGGTGTATTTGTAAATCGTCTTACTTTAAGGTGAGTTTATAATATAATTTGGTTCGTTGCTTATTGTGATTTTTGTATTACTACTATCATAAGATGTGAGTCGTTGTATGTTTAGAGATGATTGTCGTCAAACCCTAAACATCATAGTATAACCATTTTAACTTAAGGAGAAAAGAATTCAACTCTTACCTTGACTCAAATTCATTCCTATATTTTTTTGTTAAATTTTATTTAGTCAAAATATTATACCGTAGCATAAATATTTCCAACAGTATTCAAATTGAATTATTTATTTTAAAACGATTTAAAACAAAACTTCTAAAATCACAAAGTTAAAATTATAAAGAGAAATATTTATTCTGAAAATTTTATTATACGAGTATTTAGGTTGCACAAAATATTTTAGTTTAGGCAACTTTTATTAATGAAGCCAGTCAAGCCACTAAGTCATGTTTTTTTGTTGACAAATAATTTCTGCATTCATCGTGTTAATTAACTAATCATCCACTAATTCTGTATTAAGTGTCGGCCACTTAAAAAAGAAAAGAAAAAAGAAATTATGGCAATAAATAGAAATCAGTTCTCAAGAGTCAAGACAAGATATTTATCTGCAATATACTGAAAATTAAAATTCAATTGTCCATTACAGATCTATATTCAAATCATTAGTTTAAAAATTAATTTTAAAAAAATAGGGATAGGTATATAAGCACTCTTAACCTATCTCCTCTTATAAGGTTGGGAACTCTTGTAAGAGATGGTATCACAGTTATTAATTTTAATAAAATATGTTGTCATTTTTAAAAAATTATATATTTATAAATTCTTATTTATACTATAAATAAATTGATCGATTATAAAAATTTTCCCTGAAATATTATCATTTTATTAATTAAAATATATTTTTTAAATGTTATCATTATTTATTAATATCTATAGATAGCAGAATTAATCCCTCTTTGTATGGTGAGTTGATGTGGCTGTTTAGGGATAATTGAGGGAATCTAACATAATATTGAAATTATTGTAGACGATACTCGAGAATTCCTTCCAGGTAATCTTGTGCCTTTTGGAGGTGAATAGTGTTATTTTTCTTATTCTTTTGAGTTATGCCTCGAGTGGCCTGACGTCATCCAAATCTTCGGATATATCGTCAAGTCACCTCACAATAAATGCATACAGTGTGAGCATTAAATGCAATAGACTCACGTGGCTATTTTTAGGATTCGATTTAGGATTTCTCCTATGCCAATATCTTAGAGGATATCTCCGTAGGCTTTAGCCAAGTGGCCAAATGGAGGGAGGCAACCGACTCGTCAGACCGAGAAATTGGAGCCGATGCGCGCTGTTGTTTCTGGATTAAGAGCTAGCGGTATTTGGGTTTTGGCTATAATTATTGAGGGCATGCGTTATTGGGCATTATGATTGGTGGCCCATGTCCTATTTTGAGGGAAACTAATACATTATCAAAAAATAATTTTGTAATAATTTCTCAAATAGTATTTCCTAAAGACGTGTATAGGTTCAAGAGTCTGTATCCTACCTGGCTACTCATGTAAATACAAAGGGAAAATTTACCATGGTTCCATGAACATTGCAATTCTCATTGGTAAAGAAAATTTTTATTACTTTTTTAAATATATATATATTTACCACACTAGAGGATCTCCTTTGAATTAATCTAATTAATTTTATCCAAGAAGTTTGACCATGAATAGTGAAAGTTAAATTTTCTAGATCAGGTCTGAATTACCTCATATAATGATGGAGTATGATTGATTTTGAATACTCCCTCACCCCCCTTTTAATGTTTACGTTTATTTTTTGTACGTTGATCAAGGAGTATAATATTTTAATAGATAGTGGGTAGAAAGATATAATATTTAATGTAAAGTGGGTAGATATATTAATGTTGGATATAAGGACAATAATGATATATTAATTGTTTTAAGTGGATCCATATTCCAAAAAAGAAAACTTAAATATTGAAATGGAATACACAAAATAAAAATATGTAAATATTGGAATGGATGGAGGGAGTAAAAATTAGAGTAATGTTGTTATTTTTAGCAAAAGTTGGAGGAAAAAGAAAAGATATAGGCAACATTAATTATTTGTACTTGTTTTATGGAAGTTGATATCTAGCTAGGAATGCACCCTATATAACTTAACCCACTTAGACCATATCACCATCCACATCCATTCCTGTTTTTTAGTTGCCTTTTCATTATTTTATAAAATCCCATTATGATATTTTCTTTTTATTCTCAAAAGAAACTCACCCTAATGAAACCTTCTATTTTGACAAGTTAATGATCAATTAAGATTTTGTATGCACATTAAGAAATTGTACTATCTTTACTTTTTCTTTTATAATTAAAATATTTTGAGACAAATAAAAATGAAAGTGTGAAATACTTTCGAAACATAAGGAATACTCCCTCCGTCCCCTTGATATGTATTCATTTTTCCATTTTGGTTCGTCCCATTACAAAGTATTCATTTCCCTTTTTGGATTGATGTGACCCACAACCCCTACACATGACCCACACTCAATTCTAATACAACTACCCACTACACATTAAAATGTTATTTTTCTCACCTTACTATACATTAAATTATCATACTCCTTAATTCACGTGCAAAAAGTAAACGAATACCTTTTTAGGGGACGGAGGGAGTATATATTTACGAGATTAAACTATTTTCAAGATACACCATTCCTCAAGGCCAAAGATTAAAGTTGATGTGTTCAAAATCTTGCTTAAATATTTATTACAAAAATTACTTGAATACCATTTAGATAACCCTTCCAGCTAAGTAATAGAACCAACACGTTTTTTTTAATTGCAAGCGAATTCTTTTGAAAAATGAGAAGAAGATTGTTTGAGTTGGCCGACACAAAAATCATTAAAGTGTGAAATTAAAGAGAGAAAAAGATGAGCACTTTGTAGTATTGGACAATTTTATCTAGTCATCCATCCAAAATTAAAATTGCATCCATTAATTTATTATATATGCATAAAACAAGTTGGGCCCTTTGGCCCATTATGTTGGCCCAACCGATGGCCTTCTCTTCTTCACTGATGGGCCGACTGTTAAAACTATTAATACTCTATAGTAATCATGTTCAATATGCTGATTTATCTTTATAATAATTAACTACATGATTTGGTTTGTTTCAATTTTTTAAAATAAATTTCTATTGATTAAAAGCTAAATTATCAATGGTACCAATGTTTACAAGAGAAGAAGTTAGAGATATTGAGAAAAAAAGATGAATCAACTATAAATTGATTTTGAGGTTAGAAAGAATTCCATGAATCCATAAGGAGAAGCAAAAATAGAGAAATAATTCAAATACTATAATATGCTATGGCCCATATGTTTTCATTTAATTTACATAATTCTATGTATTGTCTCGATCCATTATCAAGAGATTCCACAAGGCCCATTAATTATATTTCACAATCCGTGTATATGGGCTCGATAGAGAATGAAGGGAGCCTTAAGGCCCACTAACTAACATACTTGTTGAACTCTGAAAGTGCGCTTTTATGGGTAGTATATTACTCCATACTTCCTGTTAAGTACGTTTGTTTTTTTGCACGAAGATTAAATAATTATAAATTTTAATATATATGGGTTGAGAGATATAATATTTTAATTAAAATAAATAGTTGTATTAATATTGTATTTGGCCCCATGAAAATATAGTAATTGTTTTGTGTGGGTTCAATCTATCAAAAAGAGAAATGTAACTATTGAAGTGAAATGCTCAAATTGAAAATATGTAACCATTATTATGGGACGAAAGGAGTAATTCGTAATTTACAATGATCTGCTTGTGTGAGATCGTCTTACATTGAAATTTTTTTATGCTTTTGTACATTTTTGTTAAAAATATTACCATCACTTTTATTTTAAACTATTATTACTACCCATTTATACTACTCCATAATTAAAGTGTTTATGAAATAGCTCGTAGCACCGTTATCACTTTTCATTCATTAACTATTACTTTTTCCATTAAAATATTTATTGCCTTTTTAACCGTTTCACAAAATTCATTTAACACCTCCCATCAAACGAGGTAAGCAAATCTTTGCATGATGCCTTTATTGGTGAACTTTAACGCAAATCATTTGACTTGTAAAAAGGAATGAATATAATCGAAGAAATAATTTAATTATTTTCTAGAGATACTAAATATTTTTAAATTTATCTTGTTAAGAAAGATGGGGGAATATTGTTCCACTCGCACTTAATCCCATCATGATTAAGATTACGACGATAATACTGATTTGAAGAAGAAAAAAGTTAATTTGAACTTCCATATTTGTGTCATCCAAGTTTATCACTTTCTCCCAAATATGGCTAAAGCCTAAATGAATCTTTCCATCTTTTTGACCAACACACATGACTAACATATATAGTATCTTTTATTACGACAAACAGTTGTCTCGTTTTTTCCGTGAGACGAACAAGAAATACTAATAACATTTTAATAATAAAAAAAAACTTTAATAAATAAAAAATCATAGTGTTCGGTTAATCTAGTACTCCTAATTTAGGTAAGTTAAAAGGTAGCAAGTTTAGCTAAAAGCTAACTTTTTAAAATTTCTTATTTATTGTGATTGTGAATTTTATTATGGAATGGAGGGATTAAATTTTTTTAAAAATTCCCACTTACATACACCTTCAATGCCTATTAATTCACAATTCTCTATCTTTTATATATTTGAAATCAAATTATTACTGTTTAATTAACTTTCAAAACTTAAAATTTAAAAATTAGATTTTCAAAATACACAAATATAATTTCACCTTCTCAATAATCCACATATAATATATAATTAATAATATAGGGCCATCAAGAAATACAAATGAAAAAAGCCAAAATATTTTGTTTACTAAAGTACTAGTGCAACCCGTGCTATATTTACTATTTTAATTCTATAATTGATAGTTTATTTTTTACTCTTACACTTAATTTTTAAGTTACCCCTCTAAAGTTTTTAAGTAGATACAATATTATTATTTTATCTTCATAAGTTCTGGTATAAGTTTACCATTAAAATTTACTCTTATATACTCCCTCGGTTGACTTTCAAGGATATCATTTCCTTTTAATAAATTGAAATCTTTATTGAAATCCTTGAAAGTAGTCGGAGGGAGTAATCTCTTTAAAATTTTTATAGTTAATTTGAACTTAAATTAGTCCAACACCTAAATATAGGTAGGATATCAACTAGCTCTTTGAAAAATCGTGAAAATGTAAAAAAAAAAAATGGTTAAATTCAATTAAACCTAAATAATATATAAACTTTAAAGTCCAAGTGTATACAAAAGCACCACCTTTATCATTTGTTTAGTTTAATTTCATGGAGCAGAGAATTTTTACTTTATAGTTAAAATATGATTACTCATGCATATTAAACAGTAGTTATTTGATAAAGTTGGAATAACTTTTTGCGAACTTATTAAAAATTCTGTTTCCTACTCATTGCATGTATTGCGTGTAACTAATTGACGTAAAATTATATTAATTATAGATGGAAAAGACAATCATATAAAATGAACACAAAGGTTAATTTTGTGAGATGAATAAAAAATTAATATTTTCAATGAAATGTGATAATTAATTAACAAAAAGTGATAATGGTAAAATCATGAATTATTTGGTGAATAACTTATAATATAAATAAATGAAAAGTTAAAATAAAAAGAAAATGATAACAATTTTAATAAAAAATAATAACTAATTATAGAAATATAAAATTATTTTATTGTGAGACGATCTAGTGCCCACAAAATTAAATAATAGTATGTAGTATTAATTATATACTCCACTTTTTAAAGGTAAACATTGTTTAATTCGGCGAATTAAAAAATCTAATATTACATAAATTATAATTAAAGTTAAAATTATAATCATATTCTAAAACATTGATCACTAGGCCGTATAATAAACTTTGAACCATGATACTGTAGTATGTTAAGCTAAAACATTAGCTCACTCCACGATTTTGGATATATTTATTTATTTTAATGTCATGATTTATCAGTAGGTTTAATTAAATTTCAAATCATGAAACGTGCTACTTTTCCTTTTTGGATTAGTGTCATCATGTTACTAAAAATTAAACCTCCCTCTATCTCGGCATAATTTATAGATTTATTTTTTTTATAAGTTTATATATATATATATATATATATTGTAATTACTAATGTGTAATAGTTTTTAAGGTGCAATTGAGTCAAATTTGATCGATTGACCCGAATATTTATAAGATTTTTTAGTCAAACGGGTCATTCAATCCCCACCCCTTTCTTTCTCCCCCTCTCTCTCTTCACGCCTCTCTTCTCTTTGCTCTGTCATTGCCGCCGACGCACCTCACCCTTCTCTCTCCGCCTCTCCTTGCCACCCAGCGGCGCTACCTCTCGACTCTTTCGGCATGGATTCACTTCTAACGAACAAAGTTTGTCATCACCCAATCAAATTTGAATAAGGTCTGCGATCTCATTCTCTCGCCGTCGGCGTCCGCCGCCAACGCTGGTGCTACCTTTTGCCTCCTTTAGCATGCATCTACTTCTAACAAAGTTTGTCCTCACCCAATCAGATCTGCCTCACCTAATCAAATCTAATCGAATTTGAACAAGGACAAAGATTTGTTTCCTCAACGTGTCCTTCTTTCCGAGCGGGCGCGACGAAATCTGATTAGGGCGACAGAAATCTGATTAGGGCGATATGCTCAAACAGAGAAGACTGGAGGCTGAAGATGGTTTCTATCTCAATTCGATTAGTGTATATTTTTTATCATATAAGTGTATTACATTATCTTTTTTAATGTATAACTAAATTTTTACAGAAAAGTTGTATTAAATTTAATTGATTTACATATGCATTTTTATAGTCAAATGCTGTAATTTAATAATGTTTATGTTTTTCTTAGTAAATGTATTTTTTAAAAAAATAATATTGATATTATATTTATCAATATTTTCAATAATATATTTATTAATTTTAACTATACACTTTAGTATTAAATCAAATACATTTACAGAAAATACATGTATATTAGTGTGGACTAAATAAATGTGTATTTAAAAACTAATATAATATAAATTTTATTTATAAAATTAATTACTATATTCATAGTTAAGTAGTAAATTGAACAAGAAACAATATCATTAATATATAGGGAAAATCACTAATAGATATACACTTTTAACCTAAATTACTATTAGATACAAGAAATTTTAATAATTACTCTCACATACAAAATATTAAAGTAAAATACCAAATATAACTTTATAATCTCATACACTTTTAAACCACCAACCCTACCCCTCACCCACCCACCCGCCGGATCGGCGTTGACAGGACAGCCGTTGACCGCCGTCGCCTTCTATCGGAATTTAAAATGTGCAAACAAAATGTGTAAAAACAAAATTGTGCAAATACATAGGGCTATTTATGGTATCACAATCATAATTGTGTAGTTATGAGTAATAGTACTTTGAGTCATGTAGTTTACAGCAATTATGCATTATTTTATGTACCTCCTAGTAAGTGATCCTAATATATTAAATCACACATATTTTAATATCAAAGTATATAAGTTATAATGTAATAACGTATAAAATTTTCTTAATAAATGTATACCCTTTTTAATTTTTTTATTCATTAATGTTATTCTTTTTCAAAAAATATAATACATTTGTAAATACAAGCACATACATTAATAAAGTAAAATTAATACAGTAATTTAAGAAGAATATTTTGCGTTGTATTGATTAATATATAAATAATACATTTACGAAGATAAATGTATACATTAATTAATTAAAATTTATACAATATACATTATTGTAATTTTGCTCCCAATTCCACCTTCAGGGAACCAGCGAGAACATGACCATCACGGCAACCAGCGTGAACATGAAGGAAAGCCACTGTTTGATTTCTTCCACCACCCAAATCAACTACCGAATCCAATTTCCAATTCCACACTCCACCGCTGAATCTCCAATTCCACGTCAAACCAGCCCTAATCCCCAATTCCAATCTCTAATTCCGCACCCAATCAACCAAATCCCTAATTCCAATACCTCAATGGAAAGAAACAACTTGACATACAGACAAGAAGGGCGAAGTTTAAGATTTGAGGGGACGGAGGCGAAGCAGCGTGGAGGTTGAGATTTGAGATGGATAGAGGGTGGAGGTTGAGATTTGAGATGGATAGAGGCACCGCAGCACGAAAGTTGAGATCTGAGAGACACAGAAGCAGCGTGAAGAAAAAGCAGAGGAGGCGAACGAGATCGGAGAGGATACGATGTGAGATCGGAGAGGATGGAGACGGGCGCAAAGGTAGAACATAGAGAAGACGGAGCAGGCCGTGAAGAAAAAGTGGGAGAAGAGAGAGAATGGAGGGTTATCACGTTCAACAGGAAAGAAATAATGACCCATTTAGGAGCATTTTGGGTTATATAATTGACCCATTTCTAAATATAGATTATGTTTTTAAGGTGCAATTGTTGCACAATAGATCAACTATATATATATATATATATTGAATGCGTAGTGAATTTAAATAATATTATAATATTTCAATGTGTAATAAGTGGTTGTATTTATATTATTATTGTGTGTAAGTTATATAAAAATATTAATAATTATTTTACGTGGGTTCCATTTTATCAAAATTAGAAAAATACTAATTTAATGAAATAATTTTTTTTTTGTAATTTTCTTTGGGGAATATTATAATGACATCTAGTATAAAAAATTACACATTGCATAATTTTTTTTAAAGGTTAATACTACTGTGCACCTGGGTGCATCCCAGGATACTATGCACCAACTTTCAGATCGTATACAATTATAAACAAAAATATATAAAATTATGAACAAAAATGTATACAATTTATTTGTTAGTTTTTTAATGAAAAATTGAGTGTAAAAAAATATACAACTATTAAAAAATATGTCTACACTATCGAATAAAAAGTTATATGCATATAGATGCTAGTTTTTTAATAAAAAATTGAGTGCGAAAAAAGTATATAATTATTAAAAAAATATGTATATAATATAGAATAATATGTATACAAAATAAAATAAAAATTTATACAAATATGGTGCGCCGGGTATCAACTCTTTTTTAAAAGGAAACAAATAGATGAAAGGGGTGCTGAATTAGTATAACCGTAAGAGACATGCACATTCTTTTGAATGGATATACATGGGTGATTAGTCATTTTTTAGTTGGGATGACCAATTCAACAATTTATCGAACCACAAGGAGGTAGGTACTAGTGCTTAAGCGATCTCACGATTCTCGTAATTTTATAGAGACGAATCATCGAAGGAGTTGTTGATCAAACAAACAAGTAAATAATAATCAATGCAAGAAAACAAGCAATAATCAAACAAACAAGATAAATGGACGAAATATGGTTTACCAAATTAAGCAAAAGTGAGACTAACAACAATTAAGAAGTGGAAATCTTAGGATACATGCATCAAATTCATATGAATCATGGGCTTAAGACTAAAGGCCAACACTAAGTTCACCTAGACTCCCTCTCGAGATGAATATGATATCGATTCGTTCAAGAATCCCAACATAGCTCAATAGATTGGTTCTTACTCAAACAATTCCAACAAGGTACTAAGCTTAAATAAGAGTCCATTCACACGATTAATCAATCTCTCGATCAAACCAATCAGATGTCCTATCAAAGGGTTCTAAATCCTAAATGACATCTCTATCTCTTTAAGATCTATAATGAACATGATGTGTATGACAAGATGATTCAATTAATTATCTTAAATATGCAA
Source organism: Pogostemon cablin (assembly GCA_023678885.1). Lineage (NCBI taxonomy): Eukaryota > Viridiplantae > Streptophyta > Magnoliopsida > Lamiales > Lamiaceae > Pogostemon > Pogostemon cablin. The sequence goes on from CM042980.1 coordinate 4,796,799, forward strand.
TTGACTTCTCAATCTAATCACTTATTTAAAACAACAAACCACACAATCATCATAAACATCAAGATCTAAAGCATCAATGATAGAAAATCAATTAACTCAATCAACATATGAATTTAAATACACAAATCCCAAAATTATCCAACAACTCTCATGTTGGTAATCTCACAAGGGAGATTAGCCTACCATATTCAAAAGAAAATCATCATAGATATTAAGATCCTTACAAAACATGATGAAATAATAAAGTTTCAATACAAAAGTTGGATGAAAACTCCCTTGGATGTCTCCAATGATGATCTTCTTCTTTCCCTTGCAATTCTCCTTTCTTCCTTGCTTCTTTTCGTCAATTGGATGAAGATTTTGATGGTGGAATGAAGGTAGATGAAATGGATGGTGAATGGATGAAGATGATGGTGTGAAATGGAGGAAATGGTGTGTGATCTAGGTGTAGAGGTGAAACCCTTGTGTGGAATATCCAATCTCCCTTCAAATGTTGAACTTGAGGCTATTTATATCCTCTCCAAGTTGGACCACGAATTTAACATTAGTTGGACTTTTTACACACACTTACACACATAGACAAGTGTAAATCCGGATTTTTTGGCCCAAAATGACCTTACTTGACTTGGCATATCTTACTCGAGTTAGCAGCTCGAGTCGAGTTGCATGTAATGCAACTCGAGCTGTCCCAGCTCGACTTGTGTCGGCTACTTGTGCACTCGTTTGTTCGATCGTGTTGCGAGGCTCTGAAACTGATCTGACTTTAGGACCCTACTCGACTCGAGTTGTCAAGTCGTGTTGTGACTTGCAACTCGAGTAATCACACTGTATGGTTTTGAACTCCTGCCCTGCACCGCACGACCTCCAACTCGACTTCTTTCAACCCAGCACGACTCGTGTTGCAACTCGTGTTGCCACATGTAAGTCGTGTTGGCTCACTGTATAAATTTTGGACATCGGCAGCACCTTATTCGACTCGAGTTGTCAACTCGAGTTGTACCCTGCAACTCGAGTTGGGTCCCGTGAGCCCGTTTCTTGCTCGTTTCAGCTCTCGTCTCCATTTTTGCTCTATTTTCACATGTTTTACATACGTTTAAGCTCATTCTCGCACATTTCTATGAAAACACAAAATACAATCAAATAAACATAAAATATGGATAAAATATTATGAAAATGGACATAAAAAGACACTAAAATTTAGGTAAAATTATCACTCATCACACCCCCAAACTTAACGTGTTGTGCGTCCCCGCACAACGAAAATGATAAACTAAGAGGAGTGATTTTCACCTGGGAAAAGACTAAACGAACACAAGTAATAACAAATCAATAGCCATAAGAATCACAATCGATGCTAAGTGATCCTACAATATTAAAATCATAACATACAAACAATATTAACAAGTTCAATCACAAGAGAATAATAGTGTAATATAGTATCTTTTAGTCAAAGCCTCACATAGGTTATAAATGTCACTCAACACTCTTCAAAGTGGTAAAACAACACTCATCAATCGATTGACTCGACTCGCTATAAGCTTGCTCGTGGACTACATTCACAAACCACCAAAGTTTCCATTAGTGATCAAAAATGTCTTTTCATTTGGATGTAATGATAGACTTTTTGGTAGGGTAAGAAGAATATAGTAAGAGTGACTAATCATGTGTAAGTAACCGAAGAGGTAGCTACTTTCTTCCATACTTTCACTTATCTTTTTTTCCTTCTCAACTTTGGTAATCATAAGCACTAATCATCAACTTCCTTGAATTGAGCTTCTTTATAAATCATGCTTCCTTCTTTGAATTTTTATTTTCTTGAGAATTTTGTTGTTGCTTTGCTCATTTTTCTTGTTTTGAGGTTGCATGTTCACTCTTGTTTTTGCTCTTTCATCATTTTTCTTACTTGTTTACCATTTTTTTTTCTTCTTTTCTTTCTCATCAAACCTTTCTAGCTACCATCTCCTCAATCACTCACACCAAATGGTGAATATATAAGGCTCACATGGGTAATTAAGGCTTGTAATGTGCTTATATCACAATAAATAGGCTTGAAGGCTCAAAGTGGTAGATTAGGGATGATGTTCATGGTAGGAAAATATATGGCAATGACTATAATAACAAGAATGATCTTAGGTCATTTCACTAATCTCCACTAAATAGGCTCGTTCCTATACTCCTTGAGCAAGTTCTAGCTTATCAAGCACAATCAATCCACTTATGAAAAAATACCATGTATGCACGGTTGAGGCTCAAATTCTCACAAGCTTGTGCTCGGACCTTAAGGAACTTATTACATCACATTTATCTCAAAATTGAACAAATTAAATAGAACATGTCACAATTCGAAAGTGTTGAGATTCTTAATCATAACTTGTCATCACTTATTACCACAACATGTCATCGCTCACATTCAAAAATGACTCACAACATCCCAAAACAAACCACCAAAACAAGAATAATAAAACACACAAAATATAAAATAATGACACAACAAACAAGAAACAACCAACAACACAAAACATGCAAAAATACAAAACCATCATAAAATAATGAACACACATTCATAACATCCATGATCAATTAGGCTTACAAACATCCCCACCTTCATTGAAAAAGAAATCCTAAATTACGAAAGTAAACCTCCCACAAACATAACACATGAAGCAACATGCTAATCACAATAATCCAAATTAAATCAAATTTTGCTAAGCACATAGAAGTGGTAGGGTGTAGAGTGAACTCCCTCAATAGGCATTTCGTAATAAAAGTTGTTAGTTCCGAGCTCAATTCGTGCTTCCAATACCCTTCATACATGCTCAACAAAACCATTAGCTCAATAATTTTGTTAAAATATGGACTATCATGCACTTCAACACAACCAATTGAACCAAATCAAACCAAAATTCATGAGAAAATTTTAAAATTGGGTCAATTTTACAAGAATCACACTCAAGTGGTGAGTCACACCACACACTCTCCCCCCAAACTTAAATCGAAACAGGTTGAGACTTAAGTTTGCAAAAAATGGTGAGACTTACTCTTGTAGATTCCATTGATGATCTTCTTGAGGAGAAGCAAACGCATCCAACGAATTGATCCATGTCCACGACGTACTAGCCCCCCAAACTTAACTCGAGACAAGAGTCGAGAATTAAGTTTGCAACAAGTGATGCGACATGCCTACTCGAATCCATGAAGCACTTCTCTTTTCTTCAATGTGCATTTTCTCACAACCACAATCCACCTACAAGACCAAAACAAACAAGCATCAAAAGATAAAAAGAATGGGTTGCCTCCCATTTAGCGCTAAGTTTAACGTCTTCAAGCCGGATGAAATTTCACGATCATTGGACCAAATGTTGGTCCATCACATTTTCTCCTCGCATCCTCACTTTGAACATTTGCTTAGCTTTCTTTTTATCCACTAATTCCACTTCGCAATTCTTACTTACTGGCATCAAGTCATCATCAAGAAGTGATTCTAGTGGACTTCTTCTTTCTCCTTTGTCAAGCTTCCAATCAAGCTCCGATGCTTTCATCCTATTAACATCATAAGAAGATAAGTTAGAATTTGACATTTTCATATAATCATGAAGAAATGAATTTAAATTTTCAAAGAGAATAGAGTCATGATCTATAAGATCATCCAGAGGCTTCAAATGAAACCTGACTCCTTTTTCCTTATTGCACAAGAATGTGACACTTTTTTCCTTTTGAGCTCAAGGATAACTCTTCTCTACCAACATCAATTTTCGCTCTTCCCGTCGCTAGAAATGACCTTCCCAAAATGAGTGGAACTCGAGGGTTCTCCTTCACTTCTAACACCATGAAGTCGACCAGAAAAGCTAGCCCCTTCACTTTCACCTCCACGTCTTCAACAATTCCTAATGGCTTCACAACTTCTCCATTTACTACTTCAAGACGGATAGTAGTAGGCTTTAACTCTCCAATTTCAAGATCTTTGAACGTGGCATGAGATATCACGTTGACGCTTGCCCCCAAGTCACACAATGCATCAAGGGTACCTTTTCCTTCAAAATCACAAGAAATTATGAACTTCCCCGGATCACCAACTTTTGTAGGCCCCCTTTTTGCATCGATTCACTTACTTTGGGTTGCTCTTCTTTCCTTTTCTTCTCATACTTTTTCTTGAGATATTTGACATGCTCCTCAAACTCCTTTTTTTTCTCCTCTTTTACAAACATTTGTGGATAGGAAATAGGGAATGAAGTGATCGGAATACCCCAATAATCGCGTTTGTACTCCTCTTCTTTCACCTTCTCCTCCACTTTCTTTTCCTCTTGCACCCTTTTCCACTTAGGTATCCATTTAGGCCCTTTCTCTTCTTTCTTACTTATCTCTTCATTTTCTTTACCAACCTTACTTTCCACCAATCCTTCTTCAACCTTTCGTTTCTCTTTCATATCAACCAACAAACATTAAGCCTTCGGATTAACCTCGGTTGTGGCCGGAAACTTTTCTTTTTGTTGAGCACTCAAAGAACTTGCAATTTGACCAACGCTGTACTCCAAAACTTTGATCCTTCTTTCATTTGCTTCTTCCGCCCTTTTCAAAGTTTCATCTTGAGCTTTGTTTGATACTATCAATTGTTCAAGTAGCTCATTTATAGATGCCTTCTCTTCACTGTTTGGTGCCTTGGCCCCCGGTTGATATCCCGGAGGATAAGCAACCGCATTGCTCGGATTAGAGTAGGAGAAGTTTCCTTGCCTTTGTTGTTGTGGGTATGAGCTTCCACTAGCTTGACTATTAAAACCTTCTTGCCTTGGTAGATAGTTCCATTGACTTTGGTTGAAACTACCTTGGAAATTATTTTGGTAATTCCCTTGGTAGTTTCTTCCTTGCATGTATGACACATCTTCCACACGTGGCATAGAGTCGGCCCATTGTTCTCCACTCACAATATTTGGAGAAAACACACCTTACTCAACTTGTACCCCTTCAACCATATTTGCTCCTTGATTCACACCTTGACTCAAGTTCATTTGTCTCATTACCTCCGGTGCTATCATCTCAACACTTGACATACTTAGTTCCACACTAGCACTCTTCACACTATACTGTTGCCCTTGATCGAAGCTCTCAAATCCATAGCATCCACTAACTCTCCGATGGCCATTGGTAGACATTTGTAGCAATCTCATCAAAAATTCTTATAGCCCTCTCCGGAGTTACACCAAGTATGGATCCACACGCCGAAGCATCAACATAAATTCTTTTCCCGTTTACCAAACCTTGGTAGAAAAATCACACTTGTTGATTTTTTGGAAAACCGTGTTGTGGACACTTGTGAAGCATATCCTTAAATATTTCCCACGTTTCATAGAAACTCTTTTGAGGCATTTGCTTGAATTGAGTAATCAAACTCTTCATTTGAAGGGTCTTAGAAGGTGGAAAATATTTATTCAAGAACATTTGTGCAAGCTCCTCCCAAGTGTTACACGTACCTGGAGTGATCGTAGATAACCATGTTCGAGCATGATCTCTTAACGAAAATGGAAACAATCTCATCTTAATGCAATCCTCGCTCACCCCATTCATCTTCACGGTGTTGGCAATCTCAATAAATTGAGCTAGACGAGCGTTAGGATCCTCAATCGGAGTTCCACTAAATTGTTGCTCTCTCACCATAGAAATCAAGCCCGCTTTAAATTCAAAGTTGTTGGCATTGATTGGTGGTTCCATCATTTGTTGCATTGCTCTTGGCATAAAGAAATCCGGATCACTCTTGGATCAACTTGAGGTCCTCGATGCATCGGAGGTGGCGGTGGAGGTATATAAGCATGTTGAAAACCTTGTTAAAGCATGACTTGTTGCACCATTTATTGAAGCAAAACTTGATTATTAAGCCCTCCAAAATTTTGATGAGTATGTTGAGGAGGATTAGCATTGACTTGGGGTGCTTGTGCATTGTCTTGCACATTTTGCAATCCTTCCCCATCGTACTCAACATTTACACGTTCTTCTTGATTGTTCTCCATAAGATTACTATTTTTGGTTTTGTTCTCCTTTCTCTTTCTTCTCAAAGTGTGTTCAATCTCTAGATCAAGAGGTTCAACTTGTTTACCCTTGGACCTTGTGTGCATACACCTTCAAAATAAGATAAGTTAGAACAAAATTTTCAAAGCAAATTCAAGCAAATAAATAAAATAAAAATGTCTCTATTAAGATTACTCTAAGCGTTCCTTCGTTAAGCTACTAGCAACCATTAACTCCCCAGCAACGACGCCATTTGATTAGTCATTTTGTAGTTGGGATGACCAATTCAACAATTTATCGAACCACATGGAGGTAAGTACTAGTGCTTAAGCGATCTCACATTTCTAGTAATTTTATAGAGATGAATCATCGAAGGAGTTGTTGATCAAACAAACAAGTAAATAATAATCAATGCAAGAAAACAAGCAATGATCAAACAAACAAGATAAATGGATGAGATGTGGTTTACCAAATTAAGCAAAAGTGAGACTAACAACAATTAAGAAGTGAAAATCCTAGGATATATGCATCAAATTCAAATGAATCATGGGCTTAAGACTAAGGGCCAACACTAAGTTCACCTATACTCCCTCTCGAGATGAATAGGATATCGATTCGTTTAAGAATCCCAATATAGCTCAATGGATTAGTTCTTACTCAAACAATTCCAACAAGGTACTAAGCTTAAATAAGAGTCCCTTCACACGATTAATCAACCTCTCGATCAAACCAATCGGATGTCCTATCAAAGGGTTCTAAATCCTAAAGGACATTTCTATCTCTTTAAGATCTATAATGAACATGATGTGTATGACAAGATGATTCAATTAATTATCCTAAATATGCAATTGACTTCTCAATCTAATCACATGTTTAAAACAACAAACCACACAAATCATCATAAACATCAAGATCTAAAGCATCAATGATAGAAAATCAATTAACACAATCAACATATGAATTTAAATACACAAATCCTAAAATTATCCAACAACTCTCATGTTGCTAATCTCACAACGGAGATTAGCCTACCATATTCAAAAGGAAATCAACATAGACATTAAGATGCTTACAAAACATGATGAAACAATAAGGTTTCAATACAAAAGTTGGATGAAAACTCCATTGGATGTCTCAAATGGTGATTTTCTTCTTCCCCTTGCAATTCTCCTTTCTTCTTTACTTCTTTTTCTCAATTAGATGAAGATTTAGATGGTGGGATGAAGGTAGATAAAATGGATGGTGAATGGATGAAGATGATGATGTGAAATGGAGGAAATGATGTGTGATCTAGGTGTAGAGGTGAAACCCTTGTGTGGAATATCCAATCTCCCTTTAAATATTGAACTTGAGGTTATTTATATCCTCTCCAAGTTGGGCCACAAATTTAATAATAGTTGGGCTTTTTATACACACTTACATACATTGGCAGGTGAAAATTTGGATATTTTTTGGCCCAAAATGACCTTATTCGACTTGGCATGTCTTACTCGAGTTAGCAGCTTGAGTCGAGTTGTATGTAATGCAACTTGAGCTGTCCCAACTCGACTCGTGTCGGCTACTTGTGCACTCGCCTGTTCGATCGTATTGCGAGACTCTGAAACTGATCTGACTTTGGGCCCCTACTCGACTCGAGTTGCCAAGTCGTATTGCGACTTGCAACTCGAGTAAGCACACTGTATGATTTTGAACTCCTGCCCTGCACCGCACGACCTCCAACTCGACTTCTTTCAACCCAGCACAACTCGTGTTGCCACATGTAAGTCATGTTGGCTCACTTTATAAATTTTGGACATCGGCAGCACCTTACTCGACTCGAGTTGTCAACTCAAATTGCACCCTGCAACTCGAGTTGGGTCACGTGAGCCCGTTTCTTGCTCGTTTCAGCTTCCGTCTCCATTTTTGCTCCGTTTTCACCTGTTTTACATACGTTTAACCTCATTCTCACACATTTCCATGAAAACACAAAACACAACCAAATAAACATAAAATACAGATAAAATATTACAAAACGGACATAAAAAGACACTAAAATTTAGGTGAAAATATCACTCATCAATGGGATAACTCTGATTTATTGTTAAAATATACTACTTATTATATATATATATATATATATATATATATATATATATATATATATATATATATATATATATATATATATATATATATATATATAATATTCTAATTATCGATAGTTAAAGTATATCTATATAAAATAATACTTTAACACATTATTTATCTTATTTTAAAAAATTAAAATTTAATAACTAATAAACATATTTTTTCTATATAACATTCATATTTTAAACATCAACTTACAAACCATCTTACACAAGATATTTTGTAAAAGTGTACTCCCTCAGTCCCATTTCATATGACACACTTTTCATTTTAGCTTGTCCTACAAAAGTTTGCACATTCCTAAAAAAGCAAAAAGTAAAACACAATCACCCTTCTCCATACACTTTATTTAGAAAAAATTACCATTACCTAACACACCTAATATACTTTATCAATTATATTTATTACTAAAAAATACCATAATACCTCTACAAATTATTATTTTCTTAATCTCCGTGTCGAAAGAGACATGCAAATTTTTGTGGAATGGAGGGAGTATTATTCATTTCACTAATATTAATCATTTACCTTAAATATGAAATTGGTGCGACCACTAACGATTAACTGTATATTTTATTAATCAATTAATTATATCTAGAGGTGACATATCGAATCGCAAATATTGACTTATACCGCATATAGTATCAAAATTGGTGATATTAAAAAATTCATATCGATACCGTACTAAATGTTTTGGCATGCCGAAAATTAATATACTGAAATTTTGGTATATTATTATTAATACCGTTTCATACCGAAACACTCTCTTTTATTGAACTTTAACGATTCATGCCGCAATTTCAACATACCGATTTAATATTAAAAATTTGGTTTACCAATTTATACCGAAATTATTATATAATATTTGAAAATAATTTAATCAAATAATCTATATTAAATATAAAAATAATTATTATTTTGATATTTGAGTACGATATATATTGAGATATCGAAATACCGATATGCTTTCAATATTCCGATATATGCCAAAATACTGATTTTTTAAAATTATATACCGATACCATACCGAATTTTTTGATATACTGATTTTTTCGATATTGTCATAGCTCCGGATTTCTTTTTACACCTATAATAATAGGTAATTTATCTGTAATTAATACTTCCTGTGTACTCATTTTCTCCATATATTTTATTTCAGATAACACACTTTCCATTTTGGATTGTCCTACAAAATTTTACACCTTTCAAAAACATAAAAAGTTAAACATGGTTACCATTCCATATACATTTTATAAAATAAAAAAACCTCACCATTACCTAAAATAATTTATCATTTATTTATTAAAAAAATAAAGCCATAATACCCGCTAAAAATTATTACTTTTCTTAATCTCTGTGCCGGAACAGGGGTTCAAATATTTGTGGGGGCGGAGGGAGTATTTTTTATATGTAAATTAAAGAATATTAGTATTATTTTATATATATTTGATAATTGTATTAATAGTAAGTGATTGATATGTGCGGGCCCTTTTAAAAAAAGAAAAAATGAATAACTTTAAAATGGACGACCATAATGACAAAATAGATACCTGATTAGAGGACGGGGAGAGTAGTTCTTTCATCTCTAAAAATTGTTCTCTCTTTATTATTTATTAATTCGTCTACATAATTGTTCACATTTTGTTAAATTATCTAAAATACTCACTTTTATACACATTTCGATAACTTTATATATCTTTGTACATAAAAAACAACTTAAACAAAAATTCCGCAGTGTAATTTCTTGGAATGAATGGAGTATTTATTCCATTCCCGTCTCATCAAAAGATTTACTCCTTCTATCCCCCAAAGTATTTCACACTTTCCTTTTTCATCCGTCCCACAAAGTATTTCACACTTTACTTTTACTAAAAATAGTAAAAAAAATACACTATAACAATCATACTTTTTACACACATCCTAACATAATACTTATTTTTTCACATATTCCAATAACTTTACACACTTTTTTCATTAAATTAATTAAAATACTTATTCTCTTTCTTACTTTATACATAAAATAACAATTTTTTCTTAAACTCCGCGCACAACAATATGTAAAGTACTTCAGGGGACGGAGAGAGTATATTTTTTTTAAAAAAAAAAATACGGTGATAATATAACATTTTAATATACAGTGGATTGAAAAATATAATACTCCATGAATAGATATATTAATATTATGTGTGAGTCCTATAAATTTAGACAAAAACTTGTGTGTCTTCGGGAACACGCCGTGCCCCCATGAGAACACAACTCTCTCCCTCCGTATTCTATTTAAACCTATGTATTATTAGGGGTTTAAATTGCAAAGGGATACGATACCCCCGAGAGCACAAAAACCTCACTCATAAATTTATATTAATTATTTTATATGGATCTACGGTGTAACGCCAAAATAAAAATATATACTCAGTTGCCGAGGATGGTAAAAATGAGGGGCAAGTTCGAAAAAACTGGGCGAGGTTTGGAGAGGGGAGTGGTGAGATGGATTGTGAATGGAGTGTTGTAGGCTTGTACTCTAGAGTCTAGTCTACCTCATGGTAATGGTATCATAAAAACCTGATTACACAAAATTACTCGCGAGTTCAAAAAGAAAAAAACATAAGTATGGTATAGGTATAGCATAGGCCATGGTGAGTATAAAAACCGAAAATTGTTGATAAATTAATTATGGAAACAATGGGCTTACCCTTACCCTTACCCTTACCCTTACCCTTACCCACAACTCAACAACAACTACAACCTCATCTCCATTCTCCCAAACACACTTTTACCACCACCTCCTCCGCCGCCACCACCACCGCCGCAAACACTAATTCCTTCTAATCACTACACCTACTCTGTGTGTTTATATATATATATATAGATGGATGAAATGTATTCGTACGCGGATAAGGCTCTTATGTCGCCGGAGAATCTGATGATTCCGGAAGAGTTTTATTACCAGTATTACTCCGGCGAACGCCCTCCCGTGGATGAATTGGGCGTCCAGTCGGAAGACGAAGAAGCTAATTTCAGTGTTATCAAGGCTAAAATTGCCTCTCATCCATCTTACCCCAAATTGCTCGACGCCTATATTGATTACCAGAAGGTTGAAATTAATTAAGAGATAGTTAATTAGGGATTAAGAAATAAAATGATTGTGGTTTGTGCAGGTGGGAGCTCCCCCCGAGATAGCCCGTTTGTTGGATGAAATCAGAAGAGAAAAGGACTTGTCCAAGCAAGACTCCATCTGCATAGGCCTCGATCCTGAGCTGAGCTCGACCACTTTATGGTCTCTTTCTCTCTCCAACACAAAACTATATAATCATACACCATATGTGTGTGTGTGTGTGATGGTGTTCTTCTGGAAATAATTTCTGATTTTTCACTCTCCGCTCTAGGAAACCTACTACGACGTACTACTCAAGTACAAATCGGATCTATCTCGGTCCTTCGATGAAGCAAATCATTCCTCACCAACATCCAAACTCAGCTCCATAATCTTTGTAATAATGGTAATCTCTCTCTCTCTCTCTCTCTCTCTCTCTCTCTGTACACTTCAATTTATCTAAATTGATGTGTGGGGGGGGGGGGGGGTATGGTAGTGTGTATATAATACTGCAAACCCTAGAATTTGGAGATGGGGTCTTATAAGTGCAGTGTTTAGGGAACTGTGCTATCTGTATGTGTTGGAAACAGTAAACCTTAACACCAAAAGTCAAGTGGTCTTCTGTAACAAATCACTGTTCCCACTGTACCCTTTATTATCAAATCACTTCACTACACTTTTCTTCAGGAGGTTTCAACTTCACTCACTCTATTTTTTTATAATTTTTTCATGTCAGTGAAAATTAAAGGTTGTGAACAATCCAATCCATTAATTCATACCGATTTGACATATCACTGCCCAGATAACACCATCCACAATACCTTCTTTTTACTGCCACACTAAATGCTTTCTCTTGTTCACTATAGACCATGCTACTATCTTATGGAATATTCAAACAATTCACTCATAATACAAGTTTGAATATGTGACTATTCAAGTAATTATGTGTTTTTTTTTTTAAGACTGTTATTGTAGTGCTGTTAAAAAATTTACACTGTTTAAGAAGAAAGAAAGTTCTTAAATATAATTAACCAAGATTAATCATAATTTAAAAAATTTACACTGTTTAAGAAGAAAGAAAGTTCTTAAATATACTGTTCCACATTTCTGTATTTTTTCTTTGGACTCCATTTATAGTCTAGACAAGACTCTGAATGCACTCCGTGTATTTAGTATTGATGTTTTTCTGGCATCTTATTGGCCACAGTATAATTAAGAGTCTAGCTGGTGCACCAAGAGTATCAATGATCTATACTGTTAAATTTGATTATTAATTTTTGTATTGGAAGGAAAAGGATAATATTATTATGAGTACGAGTAGTAGTCTAGAATCTAGAGTTAAGAAGTTACGGGATTTCAAACAACATAACACCATTAATCTTTAGAGTTGGATGAAATAAAATTAAGAAAAAAATAAGCTAAGGAATGGAGTACATTTTAAAATTAACTTATAAGTGCTCATATTTTGTAGTGTACCTAGTGCACTCAAGAATATGCCATATAACTAGACTGGCAAAATATTGCTGAGTTGCATTCCATAAATTTGTAAAAGATTAATGGAGGCTGTAGGAATCAAGATCTAGGTAAATTTTGTAAGGACTTAGAAGGCTACTGTCATCAACACAAGAAAAATATAAACCAAAGAAAATACTTCAAAAAATGCATATGAACAAAGACATTACTAATAGGCTATTTTATTTTGTGTAAACCAAACACCTCATTTAAAAGATTCTTTAGCTAAAACATTTTGTCCCAAAAAGAGTATTCCCTCAGTCCCGTTTCAATGTTTACGTTTGCTTTTTGCACATTGATTAAAAAGTATTATATTTTAATAGATAGTGGGTGGAAAAATAATATTTAATGTGAAGTGGGTAGGTGTATCAGTGTTGGATAATATATTAATTGTTTTAGGTGTGTCCCATATTCCTAAAAAGGAAAACATAAACATTGAAATGAGACGCGCAAAATAGAAACGTAAATATTGAAACGGGACGGAGGGAGTATTGTTTACTGTATAATAATATATAAATCAAACATCAAACTCGAAACAAAAGATTTAAACCAACCTATATGCATCTTGGTGCCTATATTTACTTGGTCTATTTTGGCAAATTAATGTCCATCTTGTTCTTTGTTCTACATTCACTGCACTCCACCCAACAAATCACTTGCTTCTCTCTCTCCTGTTGATGTGTAACTGAAACTAGTCATTAGAGCCCTTATAAGTAACTCAACTAGTCATAGGAGTGATATCTTGTGTCAATGACTAAGAATCGAATCTTACTGCCGAAGTGTAGGAGCAACATCTTAAATTGAGGTAACATTTATCGATCAATTGATTTACCTTTCAACCACCTGTTGGGTCGGGGTGTAGGTGATTCCAATGAAACTAGCTCATTAGATTACTAATCTAAACATATGAAATGCTTAGAATTTCCCTAACTTGTTGGAAATGGGTTGTTATTAGTATATAAAAGTCCAATATTAGTATATCTGATTTGGAAGAAGAGTTTGGAGTTGGAAAAGATGATTTTGATGAACATAAAGATAGGACATGGGTGGTCAAGTTGGTGAGTAAAAGCAATGCTTTATAGTGCATAATTAATAGACTTCCTTGTACTTGTAGAAATTAAGAATAATAAAAGATGTACTTACAGCTAAAATCTCCTCTCTTTACAAACGACATCAACTATATCATGAGCATGGTAATCTACTTTAACACATGACCTTGTTGCAGAAATCCTTTTTCAGAATTTTAATGTAGTTTTGGCTGTAAGAATCAGTGTTAAGTACACTTGGGATCTGTTGTTTAATGTGATCGCACGCACGAATCTTAATCACTATTTTATACATCTGCCAGAATCTTGATATCTGTTTAATCACTATTTAAGGTCATGTGGGGGTCATGTGTTGGGATTGGATTAACTAGTGTTAATTAGGTTATTTAAAGATTAGTTAGTTGGTTAATTTGTTCAAAGTACAACTGAACTTTACTCATCATCACGTGCTCTCCTCGTGTTCACCTACGATGCTGTCTCTCCCTCTCTCATTTCATTTTCAAACTTGCTTAGTTTCCTGGAAAATATCAAAATTCATTTTGGTCGATTCCAATTTTTGTCTTTTATTATTTGCAATTCCCAATTTCGATTTTGGTTCTTTTTATTCAAATTTAGTTCTTAAATCAAATTTAGTCATTTTAGTTCAAATTTTGAATCAAAATTGGACAAATTCTGATATAAATGACTAAATTTTGACATAAAATATCAAAATCTAACAAAAATGAATACTCCCTCCGACCGCCACTAAGATGGACATTTGCTTTTTGCACGTGGATTAAGGAGTATTATTATTTAAGGCGTAGTTGGTAGTTATATTAGTGGGCTGTATGAGTCCCATAAATTTATTGTATTAGTGATGTGTGTGGGTCCCAATGTGTTTAAAAAGGGAAATATGGACCTTTGGTGCGAACACCCAAAGTGGCAAAATGTAGACCTTTCGGGCGAACGATAAGATATGGCAATTTTAAAATCGGCCGTACTAAGAATTTTGATATTTTCTTCTTAGTTTCTATCCATTTTCTTCCTTGTAGTCTCTAATTTTTTTTGGCTGTTTATAATTCATTAAATTCTATGCTATATGCTGCATCCTTGGATAATCTTCCATGCATACATTCTGCAGTCGTGCTCTACAAACTCATCCTCCAAATATTGTTTCTATCCTTCCATCTCATTCTGTATACATTAACCAAAGTCTCGTACTCAAGAGGCAAATTTTACGGGTTATTTATTTGAGATTTTGAAAATTGATTTTAGATTTTTGGAATCTTAGATTTATAAATAATCTCTCCATTTTCATTTTCTCCTTTCTCTCCCATCTTCTCTCACTTAAATTCATACAATAAAAGAGATAGATGCAAACATAAATTATCTTCGTCAATTCATTTAGTTTTTCAAAATCCACTTATTTTTTTATAACGGATTAAAAAACCAACATAAATTCCCCTTAGTATATGAAGATTGTAATTCAATAATTACATTGAAGATGTTCTCAGCAAGGATGAAAATATCCCGAAATTTTCTCGATATATCCACGATATATCCTTTTTTTAGAGTATCGATATTGATATTGGAGAAAAAGATATTTCTTTTTTGATATCGAGAAAATATCGGGAAATATCGAAAAATATCGATAAAAATGTCGATATTGATTTGCCACAGTTCAAATTTTCTCAGATATCGAGATATATCGAGTAAATATTGATGAAATATCGATAGAATATCGACAAATTATCGAGGATATATCGAAAATATAAAAAATTTATCTACTTTCTCCGGCCAATGCAAAGGTATCCGTTTTACCATTTTGGGCGTCCAATTCAAAGGTTTTCATATTCCCTTTTTAGCAAAAAAGTACATCATATGGCCTGCCACTTCCCTCTAATACAACTACCCATTACACATATAATAATAATACTCTTTAATCTATGCGTAAAAAGTAAACGATTACCTTTGCATTGGCCAGAAGGAGTATAATTTTAAAAAAATAAAATAATTTTTTTGTTTTACTTTTACTAACCAAATACAGTACATTTTTTTGTTATTAATATGTTTAATTTTAAAAAATAAAATAAAAAATAAAGCAATACTTGTGTAAAACCATCTAATGGTGAGATTGTTTTACGTTTGATTTATTCGATAGAACGACGTACTACTTGCACACTTAAAACTATATTCAAAATTTCTCTAATTCGATGAGTTAATACCAATATAGTTTAGATTTAGACGACATAACATGTTTTACATTTGAGTCTTATAGATCATCTGATATTAGTTATTATGTATTAAACAATAAGTAGTAATTATTGTATGACTTAAAACTATTTAAATATGTTATTGATTTGTTTATCATGTGATATGAGTTTTATTGAGATTTTAAAGTGTATTTATATATTAAAATTAGTTATAATATATTGAAAAGTTAATTAATTCATTTTCTTCTTTTTTCGTGATTTTTTAAATTTTTACCGATATCGATTTTCAATATATTCATTGATATATCTATAAATTTGAGTTACCGATATTTTTATCGATATCAATATTTTCATCCTTGGTTCCCATTCCTATCTCTATCTCCTTTTGAGTCATTGTCTCATTTAATAGTTGTGTGGATGCATGTGCATATATTATTACATGACATGGATTGACATATGTTTTATACATTGAGAGTGCCTATTTCATTTAAATTATTGAGTGAGTTAAATATAGTGATGAAAATGTCAAAGACTATCCAACGTCTGTTGCTTTTAACTAAAGCGCTTAGAAGGAAATAAAACCAAAGTCCACTTAGGTGTATTTAATGTGTAAACTTAGTTATTTTTAATGAATTTTTAAGATTTAAGAAGTATTATTAACTTAATGAAAACTAAAAACTCATTGATTATACAAAATTAACTTTCTCCCTCAAATTTTACATTAATTTCAATTTTAATGTTAGATTTGTAGTCTTAGAACTTATTGTATCTGGTATGTAATGTTTTAAAATTAATTTAAATTGATATTTACATGAAATATACATGTAATATATTGGTAAGGTGATCTAATGAAGTCAAACTATGAGGGTAGATGGTTTTTCCCATCTTGTCCTTGTGGATTTATAGGGATGTTATTATGTATGGAGTATTTGCCACTCTGTCTCTATGTGGCTGCTGATGTATATATAATATTAAATATTTGGAATTAAATGTGTATAGAATCAATGATGAAATTATTGATATTGATAAAAATATCGGTGCTTGAAATTTATAGATATATTGATGGATATATCGAATATTGATATCGGTAAAAAATTAAAAAATCACGGAAAAAGAAGAAAACGAATTAATTAACTTTTTAATATATTATAACTAATTTTAATATATAAATACACTTTAAAATCTCAATAAAACTCATTACACATGATAAGCAAATCAATAATAATATATTTAAATAGTTTTGAATCATACAATAATTACTACTTATTGTTTAATACATAATAACTAATATCAGATGATCTATTAGGTTCAAATGTAAAATATGTCATGTCGTCTAGATCTAAATTATATTGATACCAACTCATCGAATTAGACAAATTCTGAATATAGTTCTAAGTGTGCCAATAGTACATTGTTCTATCGAATTAATCAAACGTAAAACAATCTCACCATGAGATGGTTTCACGCAAGTATTGTTTTTTTTAAAAAAAATTAAATATATTAATAATAAAAAAATGTATTTGGTTAGTAAAAGTAAAACCAAAAAAATGTTTTATTTTTTTAAAAATATGGATAAATTTTTTATATATCCTCGATATTTTATCGATATATCTCGATATCTGGAAAATCTGAACTGTGGCAAATCAATATTGACATTTTTACCGATATTTCTCTATATTTCCTCGATATCAAAAAAGAAATACTTTTTTTTCTCAATATCGATATCGGTACTTAAAAAAACGGGTATATCATGAAAATTTCTGGATATTTTTATCCTTAGATAGAACAAGATTTGCTCCATATAAGGGGGTGGGTGCGTGGGGGGTTGGGGTGAGCTGGCATGTTTCCAGAGGCTATATATCAAATGGGTTCTTGTGCATGAACTTAGCTGATAACTGACACACCCTTCTCAACATGCAAACGTGATGTATGTTGGACTGTATATATCTAAGTCTTATTTTCAGTAAGACTTTGGATTTAATAGATTTTTATGCCAAATTATATGAAAAAATATATATAAATACAAAATAAACATTTCCTACTAGGAATGTATGTTTTTGGTTTATTATGGTCTTCTAAAATCAAAAGATTTTGAAAAATAAGTGAGTAGAAATAATTTATGTTTGGTTTTGATAATTTTATTTGATACTATGATTTTATTTTACGCCAAAATCAAATGTGAAAGAGGTGGACGATAATGTATAAAATACTGAGATGATAAGAGGGAAAATGTTTAGGAATTAATACATTTGGAAATAATAAAGTTTGTAATATGTATAGGAATTAAAAATCTTAAATTTGAGAAAAGCTAGTTTTTTTTGTTTTTTTTTTAAATTTTATAATTTTTTAGGGAGGTAAAAGTTTTTGTAGGATAAAACAAAATGAAAAGGGTGAAAAATTTTGTAAGTCGGATTTTTGTTTTTAAGCGAACACATAATAACACCTCGTAAGAAAACAAAACCATCAAAACAATCTTGCAGAAGACTATGTTTTATTTTTTCAATCCAATAATTCTTGATAGTGTATTACTATACTCATAAGATTTAATTAGATTAATATTAATTTTTAATATATACTAATTATTTTTTTAAATCCATAAAATTCCGACATAACTGATCCACAAAATTTATACATCAAAGAATTCAAATAAATTATTAAGATGCGTTTGACTAGGACTTGGTCAATCTACAAGAGGAATATAGATAGGGTGGATAGAGGGGGTGGGGGAGGGGGGTGGGGTGGGAGTTTGTACATGTCGTGTGTGTGTGGACTGTGGATTTGGGAGGAGGAATAACAAAGAAAGTGTAGGGGTAGAAAGGGGAAACCACAAACTTAAATTTGGGAAAGCCCGCATAGAGCGGGTGGTCGTATATTCACATGGACGCCCGGGGTTCGCGCTGAGGCCCGGCCCACCCTAACCCACACATGCACACACACTGCTTTGTCTACTCATCCTCTTTTGTTTTCATAGGCCCTCTTATCGGGCCCATTCATTTTTATATCTCACCTAATGAATGCTCAGTAACTTTAATTCGATTTTGTTTTATTTTGATCTAGAAGTCTTCAAGTATTAATTAATTTGTTGGGCCCGTTCACCTGATGTTTCAATTTACTCTTTTTCCTGTTCACTGACACGTGTGACAGTTAACATCTACATGTATTAAAGTTGGCATAACCTTATTTATGATTGGAATTCAATGGATTTACTGTTTGCTTAAATGATTTTGCCAACTTTTCTTGTATTATTTTTTGCAATTATGAGCATGGTTGGTCTATTTTTGTACTTTGTTTTATTTATTTTTCATTAAGATGTGTTTTCATTTAAAATTAATTTCATAGGGGAGAAGTAATCATAATATCATGGGTTTGCACTAATCCTTTTGGGTAATCTCGAGTCTAAATACTCTAAAGAGTAAATATCATGTGAATTCGGGTACATGAAGTTAAATTCCTTGACACAACAACACTATAAGTTTTAATTCATAAACGTATATATAACGTATTTATTACTCTCTCCGTCCGCCACAAAGATGGACATTTGTTTTTTGCACGTGAATTAAGGAGTATTATTATTTAAGATGTAGTTGGTAGTTGTATTAGTGGGGTGTATAGGTCCCATAAATTTATTGTATTAGTGATGTGTGTGGGTCCCATGTGTTTAAAAAGAGAAATATGGACATTTGGTGCGGACGCCCAAAATGGCAAAATGTGAACCTTTCGGGCGGATCAATGGAGTAATATAAGTGTATATGAATTGAATGTGGATGCACGAATCAGCACACGATATTTTGTCACACTCAAATAATGCTAGAATGAAATTTTAGAATTGTGTGAATTTTGTCGAAATGTAGTGTTAATTTATTTTATTTTATTTATTTATTTATTTTATTGGTAAATGTTAATTGTTAGTATAGTTAGTAATTAATTCACCAAGTACCCATACTTTCCCTTTCTTCCAACCTCCTTATAATTCCCCCCTAATTCTTTTTGAATGGGAATCGAAGGGTTTCTCATTTTAATGAAATGTAGTGTTAATTGATGCTTAAAGAAATTGTGCATTTGATGATTAACATGAAGAAAACTAAAATTGGAGAATAATTGTTGAGTAGCTTAATAGTAGAATTAGGTTGAGTATTTCAAAACTCTTTAAGTATTTAATCTCAAATGAAATCAAGATTTGAGATTTTGAAAGCCCAAAAATTATGCAACAGTACATGGCTATAAAAGCAATATCAAAGCTTGCATGCTACCTTTGCTATTTTCAATAAACTATGGTTGTTAAATAATGTGTGATGTTTGTGTGTGCAGATGATGTAGCATTGTCATTGGACGAGGAGGTGAGCCGAAGGGAGATAGAGGTGCAATCGAGGGGCGAAGATCGAGAGCTGAAGGAGAAACTATTACGCACGTACGGAAGCCACATTACTAGTCTCAAGCTCGAATTCTCCAAGAAGAGGAAGAAAGGGAAGCTGCACAAAGACGCAAGGCAAATGCTGCTCCAGTGGTGGAATTTGCACTCTAAATGGCCCTACCCTACGGTTAGTGAAATACGAGATGAAATATTAGTTTCGTGAAATGTTGACGATCCAACGTTTGCATGTGTAGGAAGCGGATAAAGTAGCACTGCCTCAAACAACAGGGCTTGATCAGAAGCAGATTAACAATTGGTTCATTAACCAGAGAAAGAGACACTGGAAATCACCAGAGAACATGCACTTGCCTGTTATGGATAATCTCTCCGACTTATCTTCCAGAAGATTGACCTTTTAAATTTCACTGTATACTCTTCTGAATTATTACAGTACTAATCTTCAAGTTATTACAACTTCAATAAATTTGTTCATCATATATGCTCTTTACTTCTTTCTCTTACACAGATACATAGATATATTTCTCAATCAAGAATTGTTTTTCACAAGAATGAACAAGCCTACTGGGAGCCACAGAAAGTTAAATTTTCTACATTACAAGATTTCTGTGTATACAAATACGTACAGTCGACGGTATTGTACAGCTCTATACTCACAGCATCACCAGTTGAAGTTCTCTGATTAGACAGTGGCGGTGTCATCTGGGGTAGAATATACTCTGGGAAATGCTGGCAACTGAATCAGCATTGCCATGGTTGAGGGGTAATGATGGGTTTTCGCTCGTTTCTTTGAGTTCCATCGTGTTTTCATCCATGAATGGGGGACTGGTTGGAGCAGGGAGGGGTTCTTCATTCTTTACCAGCATCTGTAGTGCCTTGGACATGGATGGTCGTAACGAAGAGATCTCTTGGGTGCACAAGAGTGCCACGTGAACCACTCGTACAATTTCATTTTTAATGCTCGTGTTGTAGTAGTTATGCAGCATTAAGTTAGGGTCGATCAGCCCTTCCACTTCTCGTTGCTGAAAATGCTTCCATGCCTGATTCATCCAGAACGATACACAATGAGCAACAAAACAAAATGGCTAAAAGTTAAAGTTCAGAATTCTAAGGCTCGTTGGACTTACTATCGTTACCAAGCTCTCTGAATACTCAGAGATTTTACTTCTGTTATTCTGCCTACCAGTTATAATTTCCAGCAAAAGCACACCAAAGCTATACACGTCTGCTTTCTCCGTCAACTGGCCATGGGCTAAGTATTCTGGTGCCATATATCCCCTGCAAATTTGCCAATGCTTCAGAATCTGTACAGATCAACTCATGCCCCTCGTTCGACAGTATACTCTAGCCAAACGGGTGAAATGTAAAAGGGTTAAAGAAGATGTACAATACTTACAATGTTCCTGCAATAGCAGTGCTGATATGGCTTTGATCTTCTTGAAAAGACCTAGCCAACCCGAAATCAGCAATCTTGGAGCGGTGTCTAGAGTCCAAGAGAATATTGCTTGCTTTTATGTCTCGGTGAATAATCCGTGTTGCGTTGTTCTCATGGAGGTAGACCAACCCTTCTGCTGTTCCTATGATGATCTCAAATCTCTTCTCCCAGTTTAATATCTTACCTTTGCTCGACTCTGCCAAATCGTTCAACATAGATTAGATTACTAAGCAACAAACTTGAATGTTAAATTAATCTATGTGAACAGGTCAGGTACTCACCGAAGATAAAGCCATCAAGACTCTTATTCGGTAAAAACTCGTAAACGAGTAGGCTTTCAGGTCCTAAGCAACTGCACCCTAATAACCTGACTAGATTTTTGTGCTCTAGTCTGCTGATAATTTTAATCTCATTGTAGAAGTCTGCAGCTCTATGTTTGTTGTTAAAGAAAAGCCTCTTCACAGCAATCTCTCTTCCATCTGGCAAAATTCCCTGCAATAGGATTGACTTTTCAGTTTCAGAAATGAGTGGTTCTTTGACAATTCAAACGATAATGGCGACCTTATACACCGTCCCAAACCCGCCTTGACCAAGCTTGTTGGCCTCATCGAAAGACTCAGTTGCTTTCTCTAGAGTTGAATATTTGAAGTTCAAACTGCTGTCGTTCAGGGTTTTAGCATATTTTTCGGCATCACCTGAACCTGCAAAAACTCCTAAACATCAATTGACCTTAAACTTGTTAATGATTGTAGTCCTAAACAGACACTATATAAAATCTCGTTATTATATCCGCATATGATGCCACACAGCTTGAAAGTGCACCATACACTACCTTTTCTCTTCTTTCGAATCGTTCTCCGCTTCCACAGATAAGCCCCAATGACAGTTCCAGTGATAAGAACAGCAACAACACTAACTGCCGCTAGTATAACAGCAATAACTGTTCCTGAAGAAGTCAAGAATCTTGCTAAGGACAGACAGTTAAAACCTACTGAAACAAGGTATGCGGAGATATGTAAGAATGTTGAAAGTGATCATGTGAAAGCAATTGTACCTCTTGAAATCCCCTTTGCAGGAATAGGGTTCAGGAAATTGGTGTTTGAGTACCTCAGGAAGCAACCAGTGTTCAGGGCCCAGCCCTCGGACCAGGGCAAGCAACCTGATATGGATGTTGATGCACCGTTCAGACAAGCTCTGCAACCACTTGTGTTTACTGTCCTCCAACAATTGGCCAATACATAAGCTGACTCGTTAGCTGTCCCCAATACTTCCACCTCAGCCCGTGCATAGCCATTACTGTTGGGTGCCGCAGAAACGGCCTGGGATATAGCCTGTCTGGCCGATGCCTGGAATGCTGAACCTTTACGGGTTCTATTACCACAAACAGCTCGGTCGTTTGGGCCAGTATACTCATGAAAGAAACTGTAATTCTCCGCCCGCATGAAGCAGCCATCAAGGAAAATCCTTCCTCCATTTTTAGGAAAGCACTGAGGCAAAACAGTTCGCGCTTCTGCATAGCACAATACACAATCAACTAACGAGAGGTCTCCGTAGCATTGTGCTAATCCGTAGTTGGTATCAAGTCCTGACCCTGTTATTGCTAGACCAAATCCTGAAGTTCTCATTTGCACACTAATGTTTTCCATGGTGGCAACAAAATTCGGCACATAAAGGGTGGAGTTGTGCTCGAGCTGATTCCCACACTCTATTTTAACAGTCTTAGCTCTTGGATCTGCAAATAATGCATCTGGAAATAGCAAAGTCACCACCAGTGTGATGATAGTAACAAATCGACCGAAAATCACTTCCTTCATACTGCTTCCTTGGTCTTTCCAGCTCCGTGCTAAGATCAGCTACGAAGAAGCATGATTGGGAAACGACACACAGACGAGATTACACGCAGCACAAGAAAAAACTTTTGATCCCTGAAAAACAAATTGCATCAAGGTGGAAAGTACGAAAACCTAGAAAGAAACACAAATTTGAGTGAAAACCAGAGGTTGTAGTTCCACAAGTAAGAAATGGAAGGGTGCAAGATTGTTTGGTAACTTGAATAATGATAACAGGACAAGCTGAGCTGTCTCATTTTCAATCCACCATTCAACTAAAGTTAGCAGAAGATTTTGATAATAGATTGTCAACAAAATAATTCCAACTTTTGATGCAATAAAGTCAATCAAAACCTGAGTTAAATCTTTAGTTCAAACAGCTTTGGACACCATGCCAGCTAAAGGCTCCAACTACAGAATGTCGGAATAATAAAACTTATCATATCAGTTAATCAACTGGTGTAATTTGTAAATGAAAACAAGAAGAGAGATTAAAGCTATAATATTGAGGATCTGGTCCAGAAAAGATGGAAATGCAACCAATAACCACATGTTCATTGATAGCTGCAGAATAATTGTATAACACCTAAATAGAACGACCGACCACATTAACTTTCGAGAAGAGACACCTCATCTACAGCTACAATTAGCAGCCAACCACAAACGACCTTTTCACATCCGTCCAATTAAACTTAATACAACCCTAAATCATACAAATGTAAGGGAATATTCTGTATTAAATTAATACAGGCTATCATTTTACTCGTAAGGAATATCTAATTCATTTATTTCAGTTTGAGTTTGATAAAATCGAATTATATAAATTTCACGTATATCTTATATACATCATATTCCCCTCCCCCCCTAAAAAAAAAAATCCAAAATTTCTCACAATTGCCAGTCTATTGATGAAAATATTCACTGTGAAATCAACTTTCTGTGATTAAATTGAAGATTAACACAAGTGATAGCCAAATGACAATATGAAGTATATCTGTTATTACTTGTATAATAATGCTGAATGTAGCAACCTTTCTGTAATTCTCTTTATTTGGGCGAATCTCTGAGCAGCAAACCTTAGGTTATCACAAAATTAACAAGAAAGAAACCAGTTGTCTTAAAATTCAAGTTCTTGAAGTTCATGATTTATACCACACAAACTGCTTTTGTATTTCTTATTTAATTTGCAAAATGCTACCTTTGATCCCACAAGAAAGCAAGCATCAATCAAATGTACACCGAAAAGCTGATCATACTCACCTTTTTCTTGTTTTCAGCAGGGGTTTGTGCAGATTAGATGAAGAAGTATGATATGGATGGTCGTACAAACACAGAGCGACTGATACTAATAATTTGAAGAAACAGAGAAATACGTAATTATTAATGTTATTAAGATTTCAGAGTGATCGAGAAGAGATCTGAAAGTGGACTGCCAACCAATTTCCTCACTTTATATACTCTCTTCTATTAAAGAAATAAAGCATTTACTTTGAATGCGTATGTTTCTTTGCTACGGAAGTAGTATTTTAATATAGTAAAATGATTTTTTTTTTCTTTTGAATTCACACGATACCGTATTCCTATTTTTTTTATAAATATAATTTTTATATTAAAAAAATATTATTATTATTTATAGTAAAAATTATTAATGAAATAATGTATTGTAATATTAATATCAATTTTTATTAGTTTGATTATTATTTTTCTATTAAAATATTATTTTTATAATTTCTTATCCATCTCAATAAAGTATTTAGTCTCACACAATTGGTTGTGCAATTGTTGCCCTAATTTTATAAAAGAGTATTTATTTGATAGGAGATGAGCAATTATGAGATAGGATAAATTCTTTTGAGATGTAATAATAATATTGTACTCCAATTACGGAATTATTATATAATAAAAATCTACAATTTTGCATTTCAAAATTGGCCATATATTTACATAATATAGAAAAGATGTACATTCGGGTAAAAGACAACTATCACCATGTGCCAGCTAAAAACTGTTATGCTTACTTAAATAATTATTATATTTAAATTAAGATGTTTTTTTTATTTATTTGTAAATAATTCCTTAATTGTATTATTATAGGTTTGCTGAACATAGATTTTGGACTCACTTTTTATTAAAATATTATGTCATACAAATTCACCATCTCACATCTTAATTTTTTTTTAATTTTAATCCAAGTGTGTATATAATAGAATTTGAATCTCCTGAAATCAATTTTCCTACAGTTACAACAGTTGGAAAGTGTTAGGGATGTTGACTGCCCATTTTCCAATAAGTCAAATAAAATTCTTGATTTCATCTGTAGCTTCTCGAAGGTAATTATGACAAAAGTATAACGTTTTTTTTAAGTCTAAAATTTTTGCTTACAATATCTCCAATGTGAGAGAACACTTTTACCTAACCTCCCCTGAAAATCTAAAAAATAGATTAACCAGTAGTTAGAGGTTTGAAATATCTATTTCACTAATAAACAATTCAAAAAATATAAAATTATTAGATTAAAACTTGAACTTTCAAATTATGAAATACGTATTGTTATCATTATTTAATAATAGCAAATTCTCACGTAATTGATTTGTTATCATTATTTAATAATAGCAAATTCTCACGTAATTGATTTACCATTTTAATAGTAGAGATACTCTCTTGTGAGACGATGGTTAGACGAGTTAATCCATTACTAAATTATACTTATTATATAGATAAAATATATTTATTTGTAATTAAGGTATGTCGATAATGAATGAATTATATTATAACACCCTAAAACCATACTTTAATTCATCATTTATTATACTTTAAAAAATATACTTTAACAATAATTAAACATATTTTATCTATATTATAGACATACTTTAACATATCTCATAACTCATCTCACATATGTAGCGTCAATAGAATTTGTGTTAATAGTAATGAATTATACAAAAGTTTTAGAAAAAATTTAATAATACGAAAATTTAATGCAGTTGATGGGTCTCTCAATTGACTAAATTAATATTTATTCTATTTTAAAGCCTCAATTATAAAAACTCTCTAATTATTTAAGCAAGTATTTGGTCAATATTATTTAAAAAGAAAAAGAGCTCTCTTCAAGAATGCATTGAATTCCAACCGATAATTGACATGTAGCTTTGTTCCAATCATCAAGGTTTATAGTTTATACAAGTGTTTAATTTTTTCTTAAAAAAAAAAAAAGAAACAAATAGGAATAATTTCATGTACATTGTGAAAGCATGTGTGCAATCTAGTCACCTTGGTTCAACGAGGCTCTCTGTTATTTCATTACCATATGATTGTGTGTAAGAATCAGGCCAAGAAGAAGGCGTCCCCGGCTGCTTAAACCGGCCAACGACTTCAGCACTGCTGGAGTTGAGAAATGGTGGCTGCGTTGGCCGGGGGATCTCCCCGTTGCCACGCAGCATCACCACAACCATTGACATGGATGGTCGAAACTCTGCATTAGCTTGTGTACACATTAGACCAATTTGAAGTAGCCTCATTGCTCTCTCTTCCGGGAAGTTGCCTTTGATCGCGGAATCCATTGCTTCGATTAGTTTTCCTGATCCATAAAGGTTCCATGCCTAAAAAAAATCAAGAAATTTTGTGGATGAGTTTTGGAGCACTAGTAGAGGTTTCATGATGATGAGAGGTGATGTTAGAGACATACCTTTTGGAGCATTGATTGAGAGTTGAGAGAGAATACATTGTTACTCATGCCAGTGGCAACTTCGAGTACTAGGACTCCGAAGCTATAGACGTCTACTTTCTCTGTTAGTTTACCACGAAGTATGTATTCTGGAGCCATGTAGCCACTGATAGATATCACAAGTAGTTAGTTTCTATCAGGGAAAAGCTTTCAAAAGTGAAGATCAGATGATGGCATTGTGTTTTTAGAATGAAAAATGGATCGATTGTACCACAATACGGGAGACAGTCATCGTTTAATAGATGGTTCTCCCAAATGCCACACCACCCAACAATAACTAATGGTACCAGTTTCTTCTGATGAATTTACTAGAAAGAAGTAATGTATTACAGAACAGAAGAGAAGGAAAATGTGGGCTTACAGTGTGCCAGCAACAGCAGTACTGATATGAGTCTTGTCTTCTGGGAACAATCTAGCAAGACCAAAATCAGCGATTTTTGGTGTGAAATCCTTATCTAGAAGTACATTGCTCAATTTGATGTCCCTGTGTATTATCCTTATGTTTGATTTTTCATGAAGAAAAGCTAAACCTTCAGCAGTGCCCAATATGATATTGTACCGTTGTTCCCATCCCAAAGGTGGAACATTCTTCCTCACTGATCATGAGAAATGATGATAACAGATGTTAGAACGAGGGAAAGGCGACCAAAGGCAATTCAAGATGGGAAATGGATTAGGCAACAACCAAAAAGATAGTCATGAAGGCTGTGATTTGGCACGTATTCGTACACAAGGAGGCTCTCAGGCCCTGTAATGCTGCAACCCAGGAGCTTCACTAAGTTTACATGATGGATATCTTTAATCAAATTAACCTCGTTGAAGAAGTGATCTGCCCATTGTGTCGTGTTAAAGAAAAGCCGCTTAACTGCAACAATCTTCCCACCTGGTAATACTCCCTTTTCCCAAAAGAGTCAATATACAATAGCATTTACAATTCCAAAGGGAAATTTTCATTCTAGAAGAATAAACCATAAAAATTAGGTTACCTTGTAAACAGAACCTGATCCTCCTTGCCCCAGCTTATTGGAATTGTCAAAGTAATTTGTGGCCTTCTCTAGAGTTTCATATGAAATGTTGATTTTTGACTTGGTAATTTTGGACAGTAGAGCACCAAGTTTCTTTTTATCTGTCATCAGATTATTTGACTTACATATTTAAGAAAGTTCAATCCGTGAAATAAGTACTATGAGCGACTAAAGAGGTACCTCTTTTACGTTGTATAATCCTCTTCCTTGCAAATAATGAAACTGAAGCTAGAAATAGCAGAAAAGCAATAGCACCAAATGTTGAGGCAATAATAGTCGCAAAGCGATGAGAACGACCTATTGTGTCATAAGATGATTTAGTTCATGAGAAGGTCAAATGCATATATATTGGACAAAATCAAGAAACAGATAATGGTCCTTCAAGGTTAGTTTGCTTTCCTTCAGCTGATTTGCCTTTAACTAGCAATCCCACAAAAAAACTTCCATTACTATGATTTGTACAATTGTACCTAAAGTTTTATAATTCATCATACAGATACCAAGATTTCAACTGCTATCTTTATTCACATGGAGTGGAACCATCATAGGAGGAAGACTACAATTTCAGATTAAGACAGGGGAGAGTCTCTTCCTAAGACTACACATGGAGATACATTCCACATATATGAGATATACACAGCAACAAATAAGCCCTAACCTCACTATATTGGTCGATTATACAATTCAACATGTAAAGATAAATCCCACATATGTTTCTCTATGCATGATGAATCCATGCCAACAATTGAATGAAAGAAAATCCACAAGTAGAAGGTGTATCTAAAAATAAGATGACAGAAATGATTCATATGTAATTAATCAAAAGCAAGAAATTAAAAACCATTCACCTCCACTCCCATTAGGTGCATCACTCACAGAATTGTTGTAAAATTTGGTAGTCGAATACCGAATATAACAACCGGAATTCAAAGCTCTTCCTTCCATCTTCGGAGGGCAAAACCCAATTCTTGAAACTGCATTCTCCAAACAATTCACACAACCACTCCCATTCACAAACTCCCAACACTGAGCCAACCCATAAACCGTCAAATTCTCATTATTCACAAACCCAGTAAAAAACCCATCGTTCCTAACCCCCTCCACTCTCATATTCCTCCCCAATTCCAGAACAGAATCCCTAAACAGCGTCCGATTTCCGGTAAAATCATCAGCCCCACAAGCCGTGCTATCCGAAGAACTCAAACTCTCGTTAAAAAACATATAATCATCGTACCTCAAATAGCATCCATCGAAGAATAGCCTACCCCCTTTGGTCAATCTCTGAAAGGGGAGGCATCTCATGATCTGCGTCTTGCACTGAGCGAAGCAGAGATTGCAATCGCTCTGGGACAAATCCTTCATGCACTCGCCGAATGTGAAGACGGTGTCGTTTCCTGTTCCGTTCACCACGACGCCGTATCGTTGGCGTGAAACCTGCGGGGAGATAGAATCCATGGTTGCTAAAAAATTCGCTATGAAGACTTCCCTATCGGACTCCGCTGCTGTTCTATTGCTGCATACTCGCGCAGCTTCTGTTGATCTTGGTTCGCACACATACTGCTTTACACTAAAATCAATCAGTATCATCAACACCAACAAAGCATCAAAAGACATGCTCGTGTTAGGAAGGATTGAATTCAACAGTATATGTGTGGTTGCAGAACTGAATTTAATGGAAGAATGATGGTGCCGTTTTCTGTGAAAACTAACAAGGAATTTTCAATCTGGAAGCGCGTTGATGGTGCTAAAGGGGTCACGGGGAAGATATGGAAATGGTGGAAAAGGGTGATGAGGTGCTGACCAACTATGGGAGCCATGATGGATAGGGAGACCAGGATTCTGATGGCACGACTATCTGCCAAATACGTTGAAATTTAGTCAGCAATAGTTGCATTTACTCACGTCTCCAGAAAAATACATTTCTTAATCCAAATTATAATTCACGTACTATTTTGGACGTTCCGTCATAAATATACATTACTATTTTTAGCCCAATCCTAATTTTATATATGGGCCGAGTACGTAAGTATTTAATGTTGGTGGGCTGTTAGCCAAAATTTTTGTTGGGCCGAAACCTGTTCCGTTTACAAATTTGCGAAATTTCACATCTCGGGCTGCAGTAAACGACATCGTATGATAGTGAAGGATGTTCAAAGCAGCAAATCCTACATTCCTGATTCCAGTCATCCAGTAGCTTTGGTTTCAGTCCGATTAGAATTATGCAAACTGCAATACATTCCTCAAATTTGTGATTTCAGCCGTCGACGAATTTCATTTAATTTCAAACATGAAACATCTGTTGTTATGGCATCAGGATCAAAGATGAAGAATGATCCTGCGATGCCTGCCATGATCATTCATGAAAGCGACGCCATTGCCAGTGTTCTTTGCTATCTTAATCTGGTATTGTCGTTATCATTCCTCCTTATTTTCCGAAGATTAGGGGTCCAATCTGGCTAATACATAAATGAACTTGAACTATGCATATAGATGTGCTTGTTCTTTTTTCTAAGTTATTGTTCCTTCTCTGGTTTTGTTGATAACTGTGATCTTATAAAATTCATGATTATTATAATATGATAACAATTTAGCATGGAAGGAAATGGTATAATAGAAAAAAAATACAAATCAATTTTATAGAAATGAGGGAGATGAACACTGGATGTTACATAATGCTGCCTATACATATATGAACTTATTGCAGAATCAGACTTGAAATATTCATAGATACAAAGTCTTATAACTATGTTCTGTTTTTACAAGAACTTGGTGGTCTGGATGACTTCAGGAGTTTAGACAATTTAAACAATGTAAAACTCTTCATTAGATGTATGTATTTGGAGTCCCTTGGGTAGGTGTAGGTGCTGATTCAATCCTTTTACCTCTTTCACGTCTGCTGTTCTCTGAGAATTTCAAGCTAGCCTTGTGAAACCCTTTTTCTTGCTCATCTGAAGTCCATTCAGACATGTAGTAATCTTCTTCTGTTGTGACTTTGGTTGATGGTCCACAGAACATCCCACCCCATTGTGGGAAGTGTATCAACATAATTACTAAGGTGCAGCAAACGATCATGACACCCATGAGTGTTATGCCTGTTTCCGTGGAGTATCTGGATCCTCGAAAGAAAATTACTTGTGTTATGACTGCACCTACATTTCCACCTCCCCCTGTCATCCCTGATATAATGCCTAGTGATCTGGCGAGTGAGAAAAAAAGATCAAATCATTAGTTTTAATGTCCGGATTAATAAGAATGTATATAGAAATCATACCTTCTTGAGACGAAAGGAACAACCCCAAAAGTAAGGCCACAAGCAGCTTGAACAAACACTGAAAATATGAGCATGATAGCAACTGAAACACTCAACGATCCCACTTTCCCCAAAAGAATGCAGAAAACTCCTCCTAAGGTCTGCACTATCCATAGGGTCCAGAGCCTCCCCCTCATTCCAAACTTCTTTGCCATAATATCTGACAGTATTCCTCCTCCTGGTCTGGAGAATAAATTTGCCAATCCAAAACTGGCTGCTATAATTCCAGCTGTGTGAAGGTTCACATTGAATCTATCGTAGAAGTACTGGGCAATTATATTATCTATTGTAAGTTCAACTCCAAAACAATAACCGTAAGTCAATGCCAGGATCCATCCTCTATAATTTTTGATTGCATGATAGAGGACTTGTTTGAAATTATCTTTGTGCTTATCTCCAGATTTATGAAGTTGAGAGTAGTTACCGTCTGGTAAATCTTGGCCTAGAAAGAAAATTCCATATGCTGATAAAGTTTGAAATAGACCAGGGATGAAAAATGCAATTCTCCAAGCTGTGAAGTTGGTAGCACCTATGTGCTTGATGATGTCAAACACTAGAGGCATGATCAGCTGTGTTGCTCCTCCACCGAGATTGCCCCAGCCTCCGGCAACACCATTGGCTGTGCCAACGACCTTTGCAGAGAACAAGGAGCTCATCCAAAATTGGGTCGATACAAAAGTTGCTAGGGAGACACCTGTGAAGAAGCGGACGAGGAGGAAGGAGGCAGCAGAATTGGCAATGGAAGAGCAGAAAACTGCTGGTGCAGTGAGGAGAGTCAGAGTTGCGGAAGCAAGGCGAGGCCCGAATAGATCGCATGCTGTCCCCATGGCAAGTCGAGCAAACACTGCACCTGAAACTGCTGCTATTCCTGCATTTCCGATGTCAGTTGCTGTGAGATTGAGATCGTTACGGATGATTGGCAACAGAGGTGGAGCAGCAAAAGTGGAGACAAAACAAGCAAAGAAAGAAATCCAGGATAGATGAAATGCTCGCATGTGCGGAGCTGCTACTGAGAACAGCCTGAATTCAGTGCCCTTGTGCTCAGAATCCACCGGAAGCGCAAATTTCTTCAAATAATCGGATCCATGAGAGATCTCCATGATCAAGGCTTGGGTTTTTTTAGTGCAGAAAAGTGGTGAAAGAGAACTAGTGGTAGTACCCTTGATTTAACCTCTTTTTATTCGTCTAGCATGAAGCACGCAACTAAAGACACTTTAATCTCTGTGTTGCAGGGTAATAACATGGGTGATCATGCTGGATATTTTGGATGCTTTTTATAACATTGAGGTCCCGTACGACGTGCAAAATGCATTCTAGGATGAAACACTAGTGGCCATTTTTCTAAAAGAGAAGTTGTTAGAAAAATAGTAATATCTCCAAGTTGATAAGTGACAACCTGTGCCTCAGTAAACCCAGCAAATTTCAGACATCCCAAGGTTTGAGATTGTTATCTTTGAATAATCCCTTTGTGCGTAAGAAGGGAGATTCAATGGCCAAGATTCTTTTCATTATCGTCGAGTCTCATTACTCACTTCTTGTTTGACATGTAGGAAATTAAAGAATGAAGATTGAAAATTTCCACGTGAGGGAGAAGAAGATGCATCTCCAGTTTAATTATTAAGGCCTGTTTGTGCAAACTTTCAGTGCAATGTTACGTACTGGGAAAGTGATGTTCAAGTTCAGGATTGGTTGATCCATTGACTTTGGAGCTAAAGACAGAGCATCCTTAATTTATACATAAGGTACGGAAGAGAATATTCAATTCTTGACTTGGTATAAGATCCCATTACAGAGTCTTGTTTCATACTTGTATTCCCAATTATGTCCTCTTTCTTCCATTCTTGGCCTTTTTGTGATTCTTAAGAGGCTCTTTTCTACGTGCAAATTTCGAACACCATATGGAAAATGCTGCCTCTATTATAAGCTGCCTCACAGTTCCAATTATTTTAGCTAGGGAAGATGGTGATTACTTAGCAATTTTTTCTTGTTAACCAGTTTTCTTACATCAAAGAATTTGTTGATAGATCTAAGGTTTCTCTTGCAGTGAAGGTCATTCTGGTCATTTAAAATCCGTGCATTGACTTTTTCAGCCATTCAGTATGTAGAATCTTGCAAGTATTAAGTATCTAATAAACAATTACCAGTAGTCAAATACTATCCAACTTAAGGCCTGGTTTTATTGTCTATTACCCCACTTGCTGTCTGTTCTTAACTTCTTATTAATAATAAAACAATGACAAAAACTTGTGTCTCATGGAACGAGTTCCATAAAGACAGATAAAAAGTGATGACATTTTTAATAAAAATGATAACTAATCGATGAAAATTATAGTCGTCTGATAGAATTATTTCATGAATAATACGTAGGATAAATTATTTACCACCTAGCATATGAAATAAATACATGTATTGTTTTGCAAAATAATCCATCTACCAATGGAACGTATATTACAGTGGAGTTCTTGGACACGATTCTATAATATTGGTAGGCAATGAGGAGCTTTTGGGGACACAAGACTCTCCACAAAACAGATAGTTCTTCTGTACATCATCTGAGTTTCCAAAATTCCTGAAATTCGATTCTTATTTATATCGAAAACTAAATATCTGCTGGCACCAATTCTGAACAGGATTTCACTAGGATTTAAGAAACACAAGGGCTCAAAGTAGGAGAAGGCTACATGTTTGTCGGTTACGAAATCTGGTGTGATGCTGATCCTCGTCCAAGACTGATCCGTTTCACCGTACTTTCTAAGGATCCACAGGTCAAAGCTGTAATCAGCAAAGCTGTAATCAAGATATGAACAAGAGTAGAAAATAAGATCATCTCCCAAGTTCCGAATGTCATAATTATTCGAATATGGCTTCCTGCCTCCAGGCAGTTGGATCAAGCGATAGTCTTCTTTGCTCAAGTCGAGCGCAGAAATTGCTAACAGATCAACTTTACCGTCGCGGATCGAGACGAGCCAGTGCAAACATCCACTCACATACACGCCAGGTTGCATGAGGGGACGCTGGTACGGAAAATCTCCTATTCTTTTCCATGAGTTGGTATTTCTTGAATAGATTTTGACTTCTTTTGGATGATCCACATGGCTGAATACCGAAACCCTAACTAGTTTGTAATCACCAGAAGCTGCATGGTAACCTAGTCCGAAAAATACACAGGCGTCCTTACTAAGATGGTCGTCCGGAAATTCAATGGTTGAAGGTGGAATCTTTCGAGCTTCTCCGGTGGAGGGGTTCCATAAAAAGAAGTTGTCTTCATGGTCAGCTATACAGAACATGCCATTGCAGACTGCCACGAGATCAACGTCGTCCTTCGACCCGTCTAAGTATATGGGCCTGTTGGTGTTCGATGCGTTGTCGAGTGGAGCTTCGTATACTAATGCAGAGTAACAATCTTGAAAGGACAAGAACCACGTACGGCATTGATTCATGGATTGTTTGAGATGTAAATTTGCGAAATATGGGTCGGAAATACGTGCACGCCATGATGTGCAGACGCTTTTGAATGTCATTAGGGTTCTTACAGGGAGCCTGGAAAGTATATCTTGGAATGTATCTTCTTCTACATACGGAATTTGTGCTTCCACTTCCATCTCCATTGCTTCAGACAGAGAGAAAGAGAACAGAATTAGTGATGTATGATGAGGAGATATTAATTGAATTTAAAAAAAAATAAAAAATCTTTTCGATTTTAATTCTATTTAGAAAGTAAAGGCATGCATATTGTTGTTAATTAAAGATCCTTGGCCCTTTTTCCTTTTGGGAGTTATTTCTTCTTATTGAATACCCCCTCTCTCCCAGTCAAACTGCAACGCTGGACTGCATAACGTTCTCACAAAAGTTAAAGTAGATATATCTTTTTGCCCGGGACGGGAAGAAAAAAGCTTACCTGCAACGGAGCCACGCTGGCCCTTTAAGAAAAATTAGCGATACATACATGAGAAATATATACATATATAATCTTATATAATAGATGTATTCATGTGAAAGAAGATGTATATAAATTATTTTTATCTATTTATCTATCACATATATTTATGGATAAGAAGATATAGTATATAAATATTTATTCATAATTTCATATCTTACTTAGATTAAAATAAAATAGAATAGATTTTGTAGGTGCATATATGAATATATTTTCACACATGAATATGTATATGAATATAATTTAATTTATTATCCTAACGAATTCATATACAAACACACATTATTTAAATAAAAAAAATAAAATTCATACCATTTCCTCTATTACACCCATGTGACATCTAATGTTACATGGGGTGTAATTGGTGACAAGTGTCCCCTTTTACAAATAATTATGTGTAAAAGGGTCCATTATACCTCATATAACATCATATGTGTAATAGGAGATCTCAAGTGAAATTTAAATGCAAACAAAATAAAGTACAAAAACACATAATTTAAAAATAAATTGTGTACAATGTTTATAGAGTATTTTATTTGTAAAGATTTAACTTATATACTAATCCCATTTTTATTATAATATTTTATTAATAAATCAATGAATAAGATTTCAAAGCAAGAATTGATCAATCCCATGTGATATTTATGTATCTCCAAGAGAAAATAGATACTCCATGATATGACTTAAATTTGGAGTGTGACAGATGAATGATGAACCAACCAAACTTAAATATAAATAAACTTAAACATAAAAGATAAGCCTTCCATTTAGCATCATAAACTCCGAAGAAAAAGAAAAACCATGAATTGAAGAAATCCACCCAATATTTAACCAAACAATTGTGGATCATTCCCTCATCCTTTCTCATATGTGACTCTGGACCCAAAACACTAGAGAGAGAGAGAATCTGATACAGAGAGGAGAGATAGAAGAACTGACCTCCAAGAGCCCTGCCCTGCCAATCATTCTTTTTTAATTTTAAAAAAGAGAAAAAAAAATATTTGAAAAAAAATAAAATTAAATAAACATGGCTCAAAATAGGTTCAACTATCTCTTCGCCGTGGCTTCTCTTCTTCTCGTCGTCGCCGCCCAGAGTCCATCCGTCGAAGCTCGGAAATACATCGGAGTGAACCAGTGGTGCACCACCGCCTTCCACCGCCGACTCTGTACAAGAATGGTCAACGGCGCTGTCACGAAGAACGACGCCACCATGAATGCCCTCAAATCCACGCTCGACTACGCCAGGCGCCTCCAGGGTATGATCGATCTCGTCAAACCCTCAATTGCTAAATTAGCCCCAAAATCGCAGCAATCAATCCTCTCCACCTGCACCGACGATCTCGCCGGAAACATCGACGATATAGAGCAGAGTATCACCGCTATGCAGACCAACGACCTCGGCACCGCCCTCGCCCACCTCAGCGCCGCCCTCAACAGCGACTGCGAGACGGCGCTCACCGAGTTCCGAGTCGTATCGCCCATCGCCAAATACATTAAGCTTTTGAACAAGGAGGTCGATAATTGCTTGGCTGTTATTATGCAGAATTAAATTTAATTTATTCATTAATCATTTTTATTTCATCAATTAATTCGATTAAACTGAACAATTCTTAATTTTAAAAACATAGATCTGCAATACATTTATTCAATTAATATGTGATGTCGAATGTTTGTTTTTATAGGAAGGGATCCCATTGGAAACCTACTCTTAGTTTGTAGATGTTATAATACTAATATTTAATGGATTTTTCGTTTTAATGTGATCATTCCGGTTCTTATTTTTTGTAGTTGTAATATAAATTTAATTTGAGGATGATTTTCCATCCCATTAATGAATTGGAAATTCATATAAATTTTTCATTCACATTATATTATCATGAATTTCAATGTGTATGTTGTTCTATTATTTTAAGTAACAGCTCAGCTAGTAGAATGAGATGTACTATAGTGTGTAGTTTCCATCCTTCATCAAATAATAATAAAATTATAAATATAATCAACTTAAAAAATGTTTAGAGGGTTAAGTAAGATTTTATGACATAAAACGATTACAAATTCAGTCATAAATAAAAATCAAAATTATCACTTTCAAAAGTATTAAAATAACCAAAAGTTATAAAAGTTAGCATATATATATATATAACTTTTCTTAAATAACATAAAATAATTCTCGATTATATGGTAAGAATGAATTACGGGTAAAGTAACTAATTATTTCACCCGTTGCACATAAAAATAACTATTTATTTTAGGATTTAATATTAATTTTTAGGACAAAATTAGATTTTTATTGATAATCTATTTTTACCTAATAATTTATAGTGTATCTCACTCAAATTCTTTATAATTCATGATGTATGTCATTTATGTCGATATAATTATCTTTTTAATTCATAACGAAAGATGATATGTTTCATAAAAAACAAACTCTAAAAATTAAAATAGGTAAGTAAAAAGTCATTGCTAAGATTTATAACC
The DNA here is from genome assembly GCA_023678885.1 of Pogostemon cablin. Lineage (NCBI taxonomy): Eukaryota > Viridiplantae > Streptophyta > Magnoliopsida > Lamiales > Lamiaceae > Pogostemon > Pogostemon cablin. The sequence goes on from CM042980.1 coordinate 4,834,874, forward strand.
GGTATATAATTAGTAAGTCACTACCTAGATCTTATCGTACTTTTTTGCATTGCATTGCATGAATGAAAAATTGACAGAGATGAGTCCAACAACTTCGGAATGATTGTTCAGGAAATAACATAGAGCCAAAATATTGCTTTGGAACAGTCTATTATCTACTATAATTATGTTGCAACATTTTGAAGCATATTAAAAGTCGCAACATTCAAGTTTGACTGAGTTTGATTATCTACTATATCATTAAGTTTGTTCAAGTTTCATTGGGTTGTTTCAAGTTAAATAGTCGTGTCTAGCATGCAAGATTTAGCATATTAATATTAATATCATTTGACAGAAATCTTTGTGATTACTTATTTGCAAGTGTCATTCTTTTGGGTAGCAAACTTTTTTTGATTCTTATCTTTAGGGTGGTATTCATTGACGAATTTTCTATCTAATTTGCAATATAAATCAGTATTGCATGCATAAAATATAAATAAAATTTATACTCCATTCGTCCCATTTCAGATGACACACTTCCTACTTTGGGTTGTCCTACAAAAGTTTGCACTTTTCTAAAAAAATAAAAAGTCAAACACAAACATTCTTTTCTCATACACTTTATTTATAGAAGAATAATCCTTACCTAACACACCTAACATACTTCATCATTTATTTATTACTAAAAAATATCATAATACCCCTAAAAGTTGTAAATTTTCTCAATCTTCATGCTGAAAAAGAGGTGCAAACATTTGTGGAACGGAAGGAGTACTTTAAATTAAGGAAAATATTAACTTAAGGTAAAAGGTTTAAATTTTCCTCCGCATATGTATAATTAAAAGCTTATCATCAAAATGTAACAATACGTAATTTATTTTTAATGGAATTAATGAGGATTAAACTATTGAAAATCAACCATCAATGAATATGAAATACAGAATTTATTTTTAAAAAATTGAATGAGCTTATTAATTTATTATTATTATTTTTAATCTAACGATTATTTTTTTTCTAAAAAAATTAAAAATATCTAAACCAACCGCACATTTAAAATTGGTGAATTAGTTGGAATTGGATGTACATACTATTTTCAATACCTTCCATCAATGCCATTTAATGGATAAGAATATTTTAAGGACTAATCTGCTTTAACAAACACACATTTTTAACTGAATCTATTTTCGGAAAGAAAGAAGCAGAAAAAAATGTTTACAAATACCCCATTGCGAGTTCCCATCAAATCATGAGAATTACTCAAAATCCTTAACATTCAAAAACAATTCTCAAAATTCTCATCATTTCTCCATAAAATAATATACTGTATAATTAAATATAAAAAAAATTCCAAAAAAAATAAATGGCTTCCATGAAAACCGCAATTAGTTTATCAATCGGCATTCTCGCCACCGTCTTCGTGGCCACTTCATCTTATTAAATAATGCAACTATAAAATTTCACAAGTAGGTTAGGCATTACGAATGCGCCTTATTAATTAGATGCTCAGTATTTTTAAATTCACTATAGTGTACATTAAAATTGATGGCAAATCTTAGCTCACTCTGGTCATTTGCTATTCAGGGTCAAGGAGGGCATTGATCCCTCCAACTTTCCAAAATATTTAGGGTGAGTGCATTGAATTGATTTTTAAGTGTAGGTGCATAATTTTGAAAATCAAAACATTTTTTTAATTTTGTAAATAAACATCACCTTTAAAAAAAAAAACTATTATTGTATTATGGGAGAAGAGGACTACAATGAGATATATTTTGAAGTATCTAAGAAAACTATGATTTATATGTTAATTTATCGGGTAGATATCTCATTTCATGTGAGTTATATAAATTCAGATTTTCAATCGACAGTAAATCCACCTTAAGTTATCCTACTTCTATGACATTAAAATGTCCTTAAAAATCTGTATATTACATCTTTATTTACTGAGCAGTCCACAAATGTGCATTCTTGCCCAAATATATAGAGTATATATACACACTATAATTACTCATATTTCTTTCCTAAATTAAGCTATGACACAAGATTTATACAACCAATGTATAAAAGAATATTCCCTCCGTCCGGATTCAAGAGTGTCATTTGCTTTTGGACACGGAGATTAAGTAGTATTGTTATTTAATGTGTAGTGGGTAGTTGTATTAGTGGAGGTGTGTATCCCATTTTTTAGTTGTATTAATGAGTGTGTGTGAATAAAAAAGGAAATGAGACCCTTAGGGACAGACCCCCAAAATAAAAAAATGATACCCTTGAAAGCAGACGGAGGAAGTATCTATTTATGGCCAAGATACACTTTTCTAAAAGAGTGAGGTTACTGTGCCCCGTGGACCATGTCCCCAAATTTAATTTAAACTCCAGCAATACATAGGGTTAAATAGAATATGAAGGGGAGGAGACACTTTATTCATGCATTCTCATGGGGGCACGGTTTGTCTAAACAGTACATGAGCTTTTGCCATTCTAAAATACCCGTGTGCTTAAACTGTTGGTATGTAAAAATAAGAGAGGTTGGACAGATAAAAAACAAGACTACTTGAAATGGGCCCAAACTGTGGGCTCGGCCTCTCTTGAGCTAGTCGAACTAAAAACAGAATATACTGTATTTTCCGAGTATAAAGAGTACGATGGACGAATATAATACGAAAAAGTAAATAGCAAAGAATTGCCCAAGATTAATGTACAGTTAACATTGAAATATCGCGAGTCATAAAAAAATACGTTGAAATTAATGGGCCTGAGTGAAGCCTTTCCGCCCAAACCAATCAGATCAAGTTGGGGTGGTATTAATGGGCCTGATTTCAGCCTTAGGCCCAAAGCAATCAGGTCAGGTTTTACCGCAAGGGTTCCTGCTTTCCACTAAATATGTTCGTTGGAGACCGCATTATGATTCTTGTAGGGAAAATTATTGCACAGTAAAAAGTATATTTGGATTTAAGGATGTAAGAATGATGGAATAGAGGATAAAGAAATTAAAAAGATGATAATGTTGATAGTAGAAAAAAGCTAGTATGCTGAAATAATTGAAGGATTACTTAAAGAAATGAAAAGAGTGAAACGCTTACGTGGAATTAGTCGAGGAGTGTTTGGTTTGTATTGAGTTAATATTACTCGATTTGCCTTTAGAAATTGATAAAAAATAAATAAAATAAATAAAATTGCACACTAGTTGCATTTATAAATAGTATCTACTCTCTATACTCAATAATAAAAAATGTTTCAATGAAATGAAATATGGGAAGGTGAATTATATATTATATTCCTTAAAATTAATAAAAAAATAAATTAAAGAAATTTTCATGTTTACACATTGCTAATCACATGTTCTATTTTTATTAACTCAAATTTTAACTCAATTTGAATCAAATAATCATTATACTTATTAAACTTACCCTTTAATGAAATCAGAAAATTAAGAGGAGGGGGTTGTTGTTGTTGGTTTTGTGTTAAGGGAAAGAGAATACAATATATAGAGAGTCGGTTTGAACTTTGAATGGCCCAAGGAAAGTGGGAAAGGTTGGCAAATATCACAAGCATGAAACATAGAGTGTAATAAAGTGCAATGGGATTGCTTCATTTGTTAGGCAAGTGTCTTGTGAAAAAAAGTGTCATTTTGTGATTTCAGCATCTAAACCCCATGTGATTATCAGTTTCATTTATGTTGTAAGTATTACTCCATTTAATATCCACTCTCCAATTTTACATCCAATAAGTGTGACATGGAATACTTGCAAGTTAAAATCGAACATGATCAATAATTCCTTTAGAATTCCAGTTTTTGTAGGGATTTTGAAATAAAATCAAACTAACATTTTGTTTTCTTTAAATTTATTTTCATGACAAAAACTCCTATACCCCCGAAGACACACCGTGTCTTCATATGAACACAAGAGTTGTGTTCATATGGAGACACACCCCGGAGCACAGGAGACCAACTCTATTTTCATACTTTAGTCTTAGTTTAAATTTTGTGTCTTCTAAATAATAATAATAATAATAAATAATAAAAAAATGTCTCAACCACATGAATTTTGTGTTCTAAAACCTAGATTAATACTATTGTACAACTCAATCACATGAGCTAATTATTTCTGTATTCAGTTGCTCAAAGGTATTTGTGGGTATATCAGATATTTATTTTAATTAATAAAATTATTATTTTTTATTAAAAAAGGCAATTTAAATATATCAAGTGTATTGATGTAATGCAAATTTATCATTGACTAAGAAAATTAATATTTTAATTTCAAAAATTAAAGGTATTAATTTTTATCTTAAAATTTATTTATTTAATAAGAGTATTGCTTTGGACATCAAATCCCATATTACATTTTTGACAAAGTCTCCTGTGAGACAGGTCGATTCATCATTAAAGTATGTTTATTGTATAGATAAAATATATTTAATGATTATTAACGTATATTTTCTGAAGAAATGTTTTATTATGAATTAAAGTATGATTTTAACATTTTATAATATAATTTAATATTAACATTAATATGTTTTAACTACAAATAAACATATTTTATATATACAATGATCATACTTTAGTGATGAATCGACCTATCTCACATCCGTCTCATAAATAACCTGTTTCAAGTGTTAGATGGGTGCATTGGTCGGGTTTCCTAAAATAGTATTCCATACGTTTATTGTTATTTTAAGTGAATAAATATTGGTGATATGCGGATTATCTCATTTAAAATTGGAGAAAGAAAAATCTCATGTCACTTGTCTAATCTCCTCAATTTTTTGCACTTCATATTTTATCTCTCTCTAGAAAAAGTGTGATCAAGTCGAAATTGGAGCCACTGATTAGATGAGGTTACATCAAAATATCATTATAAATTTATAATAACAACAAAATGATGCCTACCTCTCTCTCTCAAAATTGGACATATGTCACATATTTACACTACAAATTCACATATTATCAATTTATAAACAATAATTATTACCAATAAAAAATAAGGGGCCACACTTACATGACCATCTCACATAAAAATATTTTTATATTTTCTAAAGTACTTATCACTTTTACTAAAACTTCATTATTTTATTCAAGAGAAAGGAAATTATAATTTCTACATAACGCCTTTAATAGTTCTGCGGAATAATAATAAACGACTGCAATTTCGGTTGCCTATAGTTAACTTGATCAATGCAATCTAATTCTTAGTTGACCATGGTTATCCATAATTTTAAGTATGCACTGTGCATAGAGTCACTATAGTAAACTTCTTAAATTTAATTGATAAAATTAATTTAATATTTAAATATATTTTATTTTAAGATGTATTTATATGAGTACTTGATAAGAGTATTATATTTTATAAAAAAAAGTATTTAATTAAAATTTAAATTTATTAATCTACTAATACTTTTTCATTACTAAAAAAAATTAAAAAAATCAAGAATATTAATTTAATCTTTAAAAGGAGTATTTAATTTATATAGTAAAATTTATTTTTTTATGTTTTAGGCACGTAAGATCGATCCGCCCACCGAATATACATGAAGATCGTCTGAAATAAATATTTTTTATTTAATAAATACTCATTATTCTTAAAAAAAAAAAAATCTGAAAACCGAAAATATCCAAAGTGAACCCAACTAGCCAACTGGGCAGCCGGTGTTGTCGGGCCCCACACCCCATGCATCCCGCACGTGACTAAACCCCAATTCCCAAACGTCTTAATTTCTCGTGTGCCTCTCCAATCGCGCCACGTCTCCCATTTCATCATGATAATATAATCATCACTAGTAACGTATTTACACAGTTCCCCTTTATAAATCTTTGGATCTTCCACTTTACAATTCTGATTATAGTTCACTCCCTCCAATCTTCATTTGTCCCCTGATTTCTCCATAATTTGCGCAGTTTCCTCTTCTCTGAGGTAAATTTGATTGCTGAAGTTACTCTAGTTGGTTGAAATGCTAGTAGATTTTAGTGGTATTGGCTTTTTGGCAAGTTGCTGAACTTCTCTCTTTGATTGAATTCGTCTGTGGAGTGATTTGAAGCTGTTGGATTGCATTTTTGAAATGACTGATTGGCATGCGAAATTCTTAAAAGTACAGTAGAATTTTGCACTGCAGTGTTCTTTTTTTTTTTCTTTTTTTTTTGTGGTTGTTCTTGTTTGTGTGCGTATACTGTATATGAGGTTTATTATCTTTAATTGACGTATATTCATAGGTATGATCCTTTAAATACTGTATTGATATTCATCTGTCCTTTGTGAATCATGAATTAAAGATGTTTATGTATGTAGTTGTGATGTTTAATCCGTATGTGAAACTTGTTTCAGAAATTTTATGCTTCTATCATTGAATGCAGTACCCTGAGTTTATGATTGTTAATTTTTGTTCATTTTGGGCAGCCTAAATATTGATTTGGAAGTTGTGATATTTAATCTTTCAATTGAGAAAGCATGAGCAACACAATTGGGAATAACTTGCTGCATCCGAGTTTGCTTTCTCCTACAGTATTAGAGCATCAGAGTCGTTCTTCAACTTGCAGTTGGGGAAATTCCTTTCTCCAATCTCAAGCCAATTCAATAACACACCGATCCTCTTTATCTACTGAATTTCTTGGTAAAAGACTCACACTGCAGAAAACGAAATTACAGATGGGAAGGCGAGGTGCTTATTTTAAAACAACTAAGGCTATTTTGTCCGCTGATGCATCTTCTATGGTAATAATGCTTACTTTTTTGATAAATTTGTTTGATTTAAATTTGTCTTTTTTATTTTTATTTAATTATGTGCATATTTTTTCAATGATTGTGATTCGAATGCTATAATCCTAGTTGATTTAATCAATATAAGAATTAGGATTGAATTGCAACTCACAGTTGGAAAAGCAGTTCTCCCACAATATAATAACCATTTTCTTACTAGATATTAGTTGTCTCTGTTTACCTCAAAATTTGGTGCTTTGATTTCTGAACAATCGGAAGAATATTATCTAATCCCTGATGAAAAGCTGGATTTATATTATAAATATCAATTGTAGATAGCAATTGCATGAGGAGTTTCTTTGGATCCAGTAATGCTCTCTATGGTAAATGCAATGGCTGTAGCTTCTTCAAAATTTATTGGCTTGATATATTTTTCTCTCCTCTCTTTCTTCCCTCTCTCTGACAGCTTACAGAGAAGTTTAGCATTGATGAGAAGATCGAATTACAGGTAACCTGATCATAATCATGGTTACAGCAATCTTTGAGAATTTTACAATGAATTGGATCTCAATTGCCATACATATAGAAATGTCCTTGATGAAGAACACAAGCCAACCTATTGATATTGGAATATTGGATGTAAATAAACAGGTTGATGTGGAGCTTCCTGCTTCTGTTACAGTAGTAAATATCCAGATTACAAGTAGCAGTGACAGCCTGCTTCTGCACTGGGGGGCATTAAAAAGTCGACAAGGGTAAGCGTAATTAAAATGTAAGATAGCTACTTAATGTATTGCATCCTTCCTGAAGCATAATTTATTATAATAATTTTGTTATTATCATTGTTGTTGTTCTTGTTATTTTTACTACTATTTTCAGTATCATCATTATCATCTTCTTCTTCTTTACTTTGTGGACAGAAAATGGATACTTCCTCATCGCCGTCCAGTTGGGACGATGGTTTATAAAGACCAAGCACTTAGGAGTCCATTTGTGAAAGTAAGTTTTTAATTGCCCCCGAGTTAAACTTATCTTGTATAATATTAGTAGAATTGCTTCATTACATCTGCTGGATGACATTTTCATATGTTTCTTCCCATAGTCTGGTGCCAATTCAGCACTGAAAATAGAGATTGATGATCCTGCGTTACATGCTCTAGAGTTTCTTATTTATGATGAATCCCAGAATAAATGGTAAGGCAACATTGCTTAAAAAAGTTATAGCCTTTGCCTTCAAAAGTGTCATTAGCAGCATCTTTCTCATGTCTTCAGGTATAAGTTTAATGGGGGTAATTTTCATGTTGAGTTGCCTAAGGCAGAACTGAGTACTCCAGACATTTCAGTTCCTGAGGATCTTGTACAAATTCAAGCGTATTTAAGGTGGGAACGGAAAGGGAAACAAATGTATACCCCAGAAAAGGAGAAGGTAGTATTCCTTAATTTCCTTTGCACTTTTCGATTTAGGCATGTGCAGGAGGCTCCCCATACTTGTAGGATTTAGTGTGACGAAGTTGAACCGAACATCTCATTTTTCATTACTAACAGTTAAAGCTGATATTTTTATGGTTTCACATACAACATTAGTTTGTTATTCACTTTTCTCTTTCTCAATAATGAGGAAGAATAGGTTTGATGTTTTACATGTATGAATTTGTTGTTGCGAATGTGAGATCATTGAATACAAAGTGATTAGTGTGTAAAAACTTTGAAGTGTTTGTTCTAGGACACCCTTGGTCATATGCGAGAAAGGATCATGACTTGATTGATGTCATGTTAATTTGCTTTGATAATAATTGTAGATTGTTAGCCAGATATGTTGTTTACTTATGGCTTGTCTCTAACCAGCTTCTGATAATCGATTGTCTTCTTAAAAGGAAGAGTATGAGGCAGCTCGAATGGAGCTGTTGGAAGAAGTAGCCAGGGGTGCTTCCATACAGGACCTCAGAGCAAAGTTAACAAGCAAAAACAATACAAGTGAGACTAAGGAGAATACTAGTGAGACTAAGGAGCAACCTGTTTCTGGATCAAAGAGCAACATACCTGATGATCTAGTTCAAATACAAGCATATATAAGATGGGAGAAAGCTGGAAAACCTAACTATTCAGCTGAACAGCAACTTGTAAATATCTTACCTGCCATATGCTCTGTGTGGTTTAGTAGTGGTGACAGGAAATTACATTGAGTCTTTTTACGTATTAGATTCTACTGTTTAGTGATGTGGGGGGGGGGGGGGGGGGGTAGAGGTCTCCAATTTTCATTAATACCAATTTGATCAAAGTGTCAATGATTTAACAGAAGGAGTTTGAAGAAGCAAGAAAAGAATTGCTAGCTGAACTAGAGAAGGGTTCTTCACTTGATGATATACGGAAAAAGATAACCAAAGGAGAGATACAAACAAAGGTTTCCAAGCAACTGGAAAAAAAGAGTTTTTTCACTGTAGAGAGGATTCAAAGGAAGAAAAGGGACGTCCTATCATTTCTCACTAAGATTGCTCCCAAGTCCGTAGAGGAAGATATCTCCCCTTTACCAGAAGTGCTCTCTCCAATTCAACAGTTATCTAGGCAAAAAGAAGACCATATTAATGGTCCTATACTAAGCAAAAAAATATATAAAGTTGATAATAAGGAACTCCTGGTAAGGATGCAACTTTTCTTTTATCAGTTGAAGATTTTTACCATTGATTTAACTTTTGGATATTGTCTTTATTCCTGAAGGTACTTGTAGCAAAGCCCTTTAGTAAGACAACAGTTTACCTTGCTACAGATCTTCCAGAGCCTGTTCTTCACTGGGCTTTGTCTAAAAGAGCTGGAGAATGGACCGTATGTACAGGAACTTTTTAATTCATTTTGTCTATAGCACGTCAGTCAGTCAGTTAATGGAGTTTACAAGTATTCAGTAAGCATTATGTATTTTATTATCTAATATAGGTGTCTTCATATGATACAGGCACCTCCTTCAACTCTGTTGCCCCCTGATTCAGTTACTTTAGACAAGGCTGCTGAAACTAAATTCTCAGTTGGTTCTTCTGAAAATGAGCCAAATAAGGTTTGACACATGAAGTTTCATATGTTTTATATGCCTAAATGCTATAAGACTATGTATAAACTCATTTACCTTGGGAAATAATTTCTTCCGAAACTACTGTCAGGTCCAATCACTAGAAATTACAATTGAAGATGACAGCTTTGTGGGGATGCCATTTGTTCTTTTTCTTGGAGGAAAGTGGATAAAGAACAGTGGGGCCGACTTTTATGTTGAGTTGAACACTGGCTCTTCTAAGATTCAAAAGGTTGTGAGTTGAACACAAAAACATGTCAATCGTATATTTTATTGTACATCTTTGAAATTTAGGACCCAGTGCTCTTCACTGACTACTTACTGCATTTATTTATTGAGCAGAAGGATGTAGGAGACGGAAAAGGAACATCAAAGTCTTTGTTAGATAAAATAGCAGAGTTGGAAAGTGAAGCCCAGAAGTCCTTCATGCATAGGTGATAAATTTATTTATTTGTCAATTTTTATATTTTTATTTATTATTATTATTATTATTATTATTATTATTTAACTTCTGCAGTCTTTTACATGCCAAACAATCAGCACTACTTTTCACTGATAATCCTGTTTTTACAATTTCTTTATTAGGCTATCATGTTTGATTTTAAGCAAAAAATGTTACTCCCTCCGTTCCAGTAATTACGAACAATTCGCTGAGAGTGAATTGTTCGCAATTATTGGGACGGAGGGAGTATATAGTTTCTGTGGCTCCTATAGCAGCAGTTTAGCATTTTGACTTTGCTCCTTATGATTTTAAAGAGTTTTAGGCTTAGAGATCCAACCATTGATGTCTGGATTTTGGGGCTTGGGCTTTTCAATTTAAGCCAATATGCATGTGTATAAAATGGAGATTGAGGGTAAAAGTAAAATAAAAAAATCACAGATTGGCCTGGTTCACATTAATCTAAGATAATCTTACTTTGGGTCAAAATCTGGTACTTTCGGATCAAACACGTGTTTCTGCAATTATGGACTATAAGTTCCAGTACATCCATCTTGTGGGCCATGATGAATTTCTACTGCATATGCCTGAGAAAAAAATAGATTATAGTTATATAACTCCGCTAGCTTTCTTCTCTCATGTCTGTGTCAGCCCAGCAGAGTGCTTTTTCCGTTGGTGTTCTTTCGAGTCTCTATACATTTCACATTTCCATTGCAATTTCTTCGTCTTATTGTCACTGTTATTATGTTGAAATACCATTTTATATGCTGTTGGGCTCATTACATTTTTCAAGTTTGAGGAAAATCACGATCGTGCTCATTACATTTTTCAAGTTTTCGGAAGAGCATGCATCATATTAACAATGAATACTGTTTTCTGCAGATTCAATATTGCAGCAGACTTGATGGAACAAGCAACTAATGCTGGTGAACTGGGTCTTGCTGCAATTCTTGTGTGGATGAGATTTATGGCTACAAGACAACTGATTTGGAACAAAAATTACAATGTAAAACCACGGTAGGATTCGTATAAAGTTACTTTGACTTCTTACTCCTTCAAAAATAGCATTGTGGATCCTTGTAATTATTTGGACTTTTGATTTCTGAAGATATTTGATTCGTTTAAAGAATAAAGCCCATCCATTTGTTATATCAATGGCCTTTTTTTGCTACCAATAGCAGTGATTTGTTAATTTTATTGGGTACTTTCCTTTATTTGTGCAGTGAAATAAGCAAAGCTCAAGACAGGCTCACATACTTGCTACAAAATGTCTATAAAAGTTGTCCACAGTATCGTGAAATTCTGCGCATGATAATGTCAACTGTTGGTCGTGGAGGGGAAGGAGATGTGGGGCAACGGATCAGAGATGAAATATTAGTGATTCAGGTATATTTTTCAATATTCATCTTTTTCCACTCATTTGATTTTACTTAATCTTTGGATCTGATAGCATTGCATGATTAATTTTGGCAGAGAAAAAATGACTGCAAGGGTGGAATGATGGAGGAATGGCATCAAAAGCTGCACAATAACACCAGTCCTGATGATGTTGTAATCTGTCAGGTATTTCATTTGTATGGTTTTGATGTGTGACCATTCAACTATTATTTTGATCACATTCCATCTGTTGCAGGCATTGATTTACTATATAGAAAGTGACTTTGACATTAATGTTTACTGGAAGACCTTGAATGATAATGGAATAACAAAAGAGCATCTTCTTAGTTACGACCGTGCAATACACTCTGAACCAATCTTTAGGCAGGATCAAAAGGATGGACTTTTGCGTGATCTTGGACATTACATGCGAACATTGAAGGTTAGAACATTCGTGCAAAGCTACTTGCCTCAATGTAATAGTTATATAGATGGTTTTAATGTGATATCTGCAAAATTATATCCATTGAGTTTAAAACCAAAATAACATTAAAGCTTGAAATAGCATTACAATAATTGCATATTTGATATCTTGGCCAGCTGATTATTAGTTCTGGGAAACATTTTCCTGCTTTTGCAACCTTCCTTCACAAATTTATTCCTTCCAGTATATGCTTGCAGGCAGTTCATTCAGGTGCAGACCTTGACTCTGCTATTGCAAATTGCATGGGTTACAAATCTGAGGTAACTTTAAAAGTAATTCTTTAGCAAGTTGGTTCATCCTTCCGCAATTTATCTAACTATTAATTCCTACCAGGGACAAGGTTTTATGGTTGGAGTGCAGATAAATCCAGTGTCTGGCTTGCCAGAGGGATTTTCGGTAGTCCATATTCATCAGTTTCATGTTATAGATCCTCTGAATATTAACACACTGCAATATTCTGTTAATTTGCTATGTTTATGTGAACAGGAACTGCTTCAGTTTGTTATGCATCACATTGAAGATAAAAATGTGGAAGCTCTTCTTGAGGTATATCAATATTTTGTGGCAGATCCTCGTTTTTTGACCCCTTAACCTAACTTTGACTATTTATTGAAGCATTTTGTATTTGTTTGTTTTCATTTTACTGAATACCTTAATTTACTTTCAGGGATTGCTTGAGGCTCGTCAGGAGCTTAGACCATTGCTATACAAGGACAATGACCGTCTAAGGGATCTTATATTCCTGGATCTTGCCCTTGACTCTGCAGTTAGAACAGCTGTAGAACGTGGTTATGAACAATTGAGTAATGCAAGTCCTGAGGTATGGTATAGTATTTATTGTTGGTATTAATTTTATTAGCACATATTCTTTTTCATGTGAACATTCTTTCTTTTATAAATTATATTTGACATAAACGTGTTTGCTATATTTTTATCCTCAAATTCTGCAGAAAATCATGTACTTCATCTCTCTTGTTGTCGAAAACCTCGCGCTTTCAGTGAACAATAATGAAGATCTCATTTATTGCTTAAAGGTGAGCTCACCGCAGAACAAAATTTTCAATATTTAGTTAATATTTCTAACTTACATTTGCTTTAAAGGTCTTAAGATTGTGAGTCCCAGCTGTTCTCATCTAAAGGCCTAAGGAATTTATGTGTTCTAAACAAGGTTTTATTGGAAGTTTAGGCAACTTGTGAAATAACCTTCATGTATGCTAATGATTATTTCTTTTTACAACACCAAGGGGTGGAACCTAGCTCAGAGCATGCTGAAGAGCAGGGATGATCAATGGGCATTATTTGCTAAATCGGTACTTGACGGGACTAGACTTTCACTAGCAAGCAAAGCTGAGGAATACCATCAGCTACTGCAACCATCAGCAGAGTATCTAGGTGCAATGCTTGGGGTGGATCAATGGGCGGTAATAAATCATAGAGATCTCATGATAGTCCTTTTATCCCCTTCTCCTTTTACTTACCATAGGTAACGACTGTAATTGCTCCATGCAGGTTAATATATTTACTGAAGAAATAATCCGGGCAGGAACGGCTGCATCAGTATCCTCCCTTCTTAATCGACTTGATCCAATTCTTCGACAAACTGCTCATCTCGGAAGGTTAATAAAAATTTAATTACTTCCAAAATGTAATGGTTATAATTCTTAATTTAGATTCATCAATCCTACTACTTTGTGTCTACATTGACTCTACTAGAATTTTCTCTGCGTAGATCACCTCTACGCCATCTGATGAGAATTCAAAATTGTGAAATTGCATGGAAATATGAAAGCATAATTGTTGAACTTGAACTCCTATTGATTCATTAACATAAGTAGCACATTAATGCATCTTTAACTCCTGTAACAGTTGGCAGGTCATCAGTCCAGTTGAAGCTGTTGGATATGTCGTTGTAGTTGATCAGCTTCTTTCTGTTCAGAATAAATCTTACTCGAAACCAACAATATTGATTGCAAAATCTGTTAAAGGAGAGGAGGAAATTCCTGATGGTGCTGTGGCGGTGCTGACTCCAGATATGCCTGATGTTTTATCGCATGTTTCTGTTCGGGCTAGGAATAGTAAGGTTGTAAATTCTGTTGCCTTTTTTAACATTGGTTCAGGAAATTCCATTAACATAGCTGATGACTTTTACCATTCTCATAGGTATGTTTTGCCACATGCTTTGATTCGGATATATTAGCCAACATTGAGGCACATGAAGGAAAGTTATTGCACTTGAAGCCTACATCTGCAGATGTGGTATATAGGTAATATCAAGATGGAAAATAAATAATTTTTCATGTACGTTTATATTTTAAAAAAAAAAACTATAATCAAGTTCTTTAATGCTGCTTTCCTTTTATATATATATATATACAGAAAGAAAACTAAAAAAGATTACAAATTGATGTTATAATATAAAACTTTGTATAAGTTAATACTTTCCTTGTGCGTTTTAACAGTGAGATGAATGATGATGGGCTTGTAAATTCAACTGACTCGAAAGAAGACTCCTCTGCTCCATCTTTGACTTTGGAGAGAAAACAGTTTGCTGGAAGATATGCGATATCATCTGAGGAATTCTCTAGCCAAATGGTAAGTCTCTTGCATTATTTTGTATGAGTATATGAGAGAATTGTAAAATAAAAATGATTTTCAGAAAAAATGCAAACAAGACAGTCTCCCTGTTGTAGATTCAATACATTTTGAACTTTATAAAATGCACTTCGAAATTTGTCCAGGTTGGAGCCAAATCGCGCAATATTGCTCACTTGAGAGGGAAAGTCCCATCGTGGGTTAACATTCCAACTTCTGTTGCCTTGCCATTTGGTGTTTTTGAGAAAGTCCTTTCAGATGACGTTAACCAGGTTATAACTTTTATGGACTTATATTCTCATGCATCTCTTGTTTGTCCACATTTCCCTTCACCTGACCTTCAAATTTGAACTGTTGCATGATTGACAGTGAGAGTGTAGTTGCTTACTTTTATCCATTTCATACAAAGTTTTAATTATTTTAAGAATACATTTATCCAATAACAGATAAAGACCTCACTAGATCAGAATGTTCCAATATCCAACAAAGCGAAGTTCCTGTTTTGCTGTGAGAGGATCTTAATTGGCAATTATTAACTGATATGGATCTTAAATACAAACGATGAGGGCTTTACATTTGAAGTCTTGCAAAAGTTAAACAAATTAGATTCTTTCATCTACAGAGTTGGATGGCATTTTATGCTTGATCACCTTCCTGTCACTGCAATGGATTTTCTTATAAATTCTATGGCATATATAACCCCACTGATATTGTAAACCAAATTAACGAATGTGTTGATTTGCAATTCCTTTTTCAGATTGTGGCAAATAAGTTGCAAGTTCTGAAGAAAAAACTTGATGAAGGAAACTTCAGTGCCCTTGGGGAAATCCGAAACACCGTTTTAGAACTTTCGGCTCCACCTCAGTTGGTATATCTCCTTCTAGAAGCTACACTTTTTTTCCCGAGTGCAGATAGCTTGTATATATTGAGCATGATATGCGCTTTCATGCTTCACTTTTTGCTTGGAGATTTTATTTTCAGTGAATGCGGAGTACTTTACTTGGTGCTTATGAATCTGGTGGATATTGTCAATACCTGCAAATAATGTAGATAAAGTTATCACTTAGGGCAAACACGATAAAATTCCATAATTGCCAATGTTTAGAAATTGAAACGTCATCCTTTTCCAGTTTAAAGAGCTTAAGGAGAAGATGCAAAGTTCTGGCATGCCATGGCCTGGTGATGAAGGTGCACAGAGATGGGAACAAGCATGGTTGGCCATAAAGAAGGTAAGCATGTATATACCTTGACAGGCATCATATATTTTTAAATGTTTTATAACCATACGTCACAATCTTTTCGACTTCCATGATTTCCATGTATGTAAAAAAAATTCCTAAATTTCTTGAATTCCTAGGTATGGGCTTCAAAATGGAATGAGAGGGCATATTTCAGCACAAGAAAAGTGAAGCTTGATCATGACTATCTTTGCATGGCTGTTCTTGTCCAAGAAATTGTAAATGCTGATTATGCATTTGTTATCCACACCACTAATCCATCGTCGGAGGATTCATCAGAAATATATGCCGAGGTTATATTTACTTCCACACTTGTTCTACTTCACAGTCAACTCTTAAAAGATATTTGTGAAAGTGAATGAGCATGCTCATCAACTCTCCTTAGTAACCGACAAGAAACATTGTATTTCAGACCCTTTAAATTAGAAATGATGTAGCTCGTTTAATTATATGGCCTCCTATGATGCTTAAACTCTCTAATTGACAAGGCGGTGAATGATTATTCTTGTCTCCTGAATAGGTTGTCAAGGGCCTTGGAGAGACACTAGTTGGAGCCTATCCAGGTCGTGCATTGAGCTTTATTTGCAAAAAAAACGACCTCAACTCCCCTAAGGTAAGTTATTGATCTGAAGACTGAAGCACATCTGCGTGTATCCTTTTCTTTCATTACAAAAGCTTATGAGTTTCCAGATTATTCGAATTCAGCTCTATATTATGATTTATGACCTACCTAATCTTTACTTTGTGCCAGTAATATTTGTTCACACTGCTGTAATTTTAACTCCATCCTTCATTGGTCTTTCCTACATTTTTCATAACAGTAATTTCTGCAAATTCATATGGATACATGCTGTTGAAGATGTTAGAAATTGAAATGTTATGAGAATATAATGGTTGTATGTTTGCTTAAAATATTTTAACCGTTCAATTCAGCTAAAATTGACAAATCCTGTACTCTTTCCAGATTTTGGGTTACCCGAGCAAACCCATTGCCCTTTTTATACGAAGATCCATAATTTTCAGATCAGATTCCAATGGTGAAGATCTAGAAGGCTATGCTGGCGCAGGGCTTTATGATAGGTAAGATTTTTCGAAGGACAGAAAAGAAAATATTATTCCGAGTGTTACGGATTCATCTGAGTACAACACTTGCTTCTGTTTCTTGCAGTGTCCCTATGGATGAAGAGGAGAAAGTTGTGGTTGATTATTCATCTGATGCATTAATCACTGATGAAAACTTCCGTCGTTCAATTCTGTCGAGCATAGCCCGTGCGGGAAGTGCCATAGAGGAGCTGTACGGTTCTGCTCAGGATATTGAAGGTGTTGTTAAAGATGGAAAAATTTATGTTGTCCAAACAAGACCCCAAATGTGATCAAATGGAATATTTGGTGGACTTAATGTATTCTGTAAACATGATTAAGATATGAAAGAAACTCACCCAATAGCTTCTTTCTGTGCAAGGGGGGAGATGGCTTAGTTGCCTAAAAGAGTTGGTTAATGGTATAGTTTATACAATGTGCCAACTGCACAAATTCAACGTACTGGTCCGAATACAAGCATTATACACTCTACTCATATTTAATCCATAATTATTTATTACTATTATAATTTTCATGTATTTGCCTTGCTAATCTTATTTTGTAGATTGTGGTCCATTTGTACAGCCCTACAACTACAAGTTTATATCATTACGCATGTCTTAAGGGTGGCAATTAGTGTTTCGTGTCACACATGACTTTAAACGAGTTCACATATGAATACCAAGAAATAAAATAACCTAGAAAATAAGCATTTGTATTTAGGAGAGAAGTTGAATGAAAACATTTGCAAATATAATGTTAGGATATATATAAGCATTTGTATTTAGAAGAGAAGTTGAAATGTGTGGTCAGGTTCAGTATTACTCTTTTAAGGGAAAGACTTTTGTGAAACTATGTTAGGGAATTATATAAAAAGTGATAATTTGTATAATGAAAAGTGAAATCTAATTTATGAAAAATGATAGTAACTACTTTTTATAAAAAAATTAGAGTATAAATGAAAATTGAAAATACTCATTGATCCTCTTAAAACATGTGAATTGTATAGTATAACTTTGATGACAATAATTATTCTTCTACAAAATTAGTTAAATTTTCTTTTTCTTCTTTTATATATATATATATATATTGTAGGAATATCTTGTTATGCACTGTCATGTAGTATAAGAGTAATACTTCAAATTTTCTTTCCATAATACCCTTTCCACCCAAATTACAACTTTGATAGCACACTTCTTCAATATCATATATTAATAGTCACATCAAATGCAGAATGTTTGGGAATAAGTATCCTGATAATGAGGGTTGGGTAGCAACTAAAAATAATAGGAGAGATTTAGATCACATTCAATGTAGTTGGGATGTGGAACAACATGATGATGCAATTGTCCATCATTATGGCCATGGCCCAACAAGCATGCATGGTCATGATAACACCAGCCTAAAGGAAACACAACAAATAAACTCCATTTCCTAAGAGTACTTACCACTAATCCCTCCATCCCAATTATTTAAGATAATTTATATTTTTGGGTGTCCTAGTTATATAAACGACCATATAATTTCAACGAGTTTATCAATTTGTTACAATGAATAAAGACGATCTCCCATATTCATTCTATATATATTGAGTGGCAAATGATTGATCCTAGGTGTTGAGTTGTTTAAGAAAATTTTCAATTTTTTCATTTTGTAATGGTATTTCTTATTTTCATGTAATTAAGGGGATTCTCTTACCTCTTATTATTAATAAACATAATTATATTTACTTTTGCGGAAATAATAATTATAACTTTAGCTGTATAATTTGTTTTTCCAACAAAAAATCTTCATGTGTGTAAAACACAAGAAGCTGGAAAGGTTGGAATATTATTAATTACATAAATTTCCATTGTCAAGGTTTTCTTGGTAGTATAATTTCCCTTTTTAATTCTACTTTAGTTTTTGGGATAGGGCCTCTCTCTATCATGAGTGGGTGTTATAAGTGTTAGTATCATATAATTAATTATCATTATTATATATAAATAGATATATACATTAATGTTTACATAGTGTATTTGGTTTAGCCAAAGCTAGATGATCATCAAGTTTGCAGCTGACATAATGATTACTGGATATGGCAAGAATATTTTATAATGGTAATTTAGTTTAATTTAATTTGGGCTAAATACCGTACCCCAAATCACATGATTTTTGAAAGTTGTATCTTTAGTATAAAAAATAAATGATATACTACCATTTAGTAAAAGAACATATACTCTTAATTTTTGGGGAAAAATTAATTTTTTTAATAAAACATTTATACTATTCAAATTTTAGTCAACTTTTTTAATAAAAAAAATTATTTCCTTATTAATTAAATTATATTATCTTTTAAAACAAAATATTATACCTTTATACACCTTATACATTTGGAGACACAAGAGACCAACCTTTAATTTTTTATAGAAGTTCACTAATTAACAAGTAACAACACCAACTAACAAAGTTAGACTAAAATAGTGTAATTTTAGAGTGCTCGAGTGCATCCATGCCCTTAAGAATTTATAGTTAAATTAAAATATAATTGTAATTACACATTTTATTTTTAATTTTTAAAATTTTAAATTAAAGGTGAGATTTATTTTATTTACTTAAAATCTAAAAACTTAAAATATATCGATAAAGATCCATGATGCACCACAATCCACTTTGTATATTCTTTGGTCCACTCTTAAATTAAAAGCATCCGCAGCTTCCTTAATCATGATTCATTCTTTTTTTATTTTATTTTATTTTTTGCATTTCCAGAAATTAAAAAATAAATCAAGTGGTTTGTAAATAAATCCCTATCATAGGAATATTTTAGGAGTATCCTGCTCTTATTTATATTTTTTATGTGTTACTCTTAATTTGTATATGAAGTATATAATAAAATGTTACATTTTTAGAAAGAATAATTTTTTTTATATATATATAGTAGATTTAATTCTTTTGTGTAGAATAACACTCAGATATTATAAAAAGTAATATTTTTTGAATATGAATCTATATAAACTTAAAGACAAAGTCTCTTGTGAGATTAAATATAATAAATAATGCATTAAATATAATTTAAAAAAATTATAATATAATTCATTATTGACGTAATTTAATTACAAATAAATATATTTTATTTATATAATATATATACTTTAATAATAGATCTACCTATTTCACAAATATTCGTAACACCATAATCGCAATCATTTATTCCATAATACGAAACCGTTTACATTAGTATAAAAGAAATTATTGTGATAAATTGGCATAATCATGGCAGAAACATGGGTGTGACCGAATTATGAGAAACTAGAATTTTCTGGAAATACGAAAAAAGAAGGGACATGGTCAAATTCGACTGCCCACGTTTTTACAGTATGGGTCCAAAATATGGTCCATTCAATTTGTGTTGGGCCGGTTAATTATTAAACGCTTTATTTATTTTTTCGTTTACTGTTTTTTTCATAATATATATACTAGTATCAGATTGTGCATCTCATAAATTTCTTTCTTCAGCATACTTTTTCTATTAGCTACTCCTAATTTAACTATAAGTTTAGAAATATAATATTTTAATATATAATGAATAGTTCTAATAGTATGAGTTTCATTTAATATACAGGAAAATATGTAAACCTTATATTATATAATGCTCAAAATATAATGCATAAAAGATAGTTAAACGGAAGTTATCTTACAGTATTAATTATTCGTAAGGATCCTAGCGTTTAGGTCTTTTGCGAAGTCATATCAATACGCATAAGAATGAATTTAATTTAATAAAATATTAATAGTATATTCTAAGTAAATTAATTAAATAAATCCTAACCATGCAAGTTGTTGTGCTCTATAAAAAACCCACGGGCTCATATCATACATCAGTCTATCCGTAAAAATTACTCCCTCCGTTTTGATCAAACTGCACCGTTTACTTTTTACGCGTAGATTAAGGAGTATTATTATTTTATGTAAAGTGGGTAGGTGTATTAGAGAAATATGATGGGTAGTGGTGGGCCATTGATACACTCTTTTTACTAAAAGATAAAAATGGTGCAATTTGGACGGGACACTCAATGTATAGTAAAAGGATGTTATTTTGACAAGATGGATGGAGTATTTAAGAAAAATTATTGTTTTATATAAATAAAAGTGTGAGATCATAAATAAAGTCTCTTTTGAAGAAGGAAAATTAATATTTTCAAAGTGGATAATGGTAAAATTAATTACTTAATGATTTGGGAAAAAAATTACTGCCTTCATATCTGTCTGTTTATGCTATACAATAGACATACATTCTGAGAGAACAGCTTTTCTTGTCACAACAAACTACTGAAAAACAAGGAACATAACAAAGTTTGCCCCAAACTTCTCATGCATGTCAAAATCTGTACTAATTATAAATCACTACCAATTTCACTTTAAATACTTAATTCTAACTCCTCCATTTAATTACTTCACAAACTAAGAGCATCTCCTAAGTTCTTCAAATTAAAAAAATGTTAAAATTTGAAAAGCAATCAACTAAAACTTCACTCCAACAAGCTTTTTATTTTAACTTTTGATTTTATATAACAAATTTCACTCTTCAAATTTAAAGAGCTAAATCAAGTTCTTTAAAATTAAATGCAATAAATGATTCATTGTTTCCAATGCTTTTTTTAAAATAAATCATAAAATGTAGAGTAAAATCAATATTACAAGCATTAATAATACAAATAAAATTAAAGTAAATGAATAGAAAATATGTATAATTAAATTAATACGGGGAATAGAGAAAATAAAAATCAAATATAAAGAGTGTGTTGGACTACTTTATAAAATATCTCTCTTTAAATTAAAAATCCTCTCTATTTCATTAAAATCCTCTTTAAATTTTAAAGAAGTTCTTGAGGCTGCTCTAATTCTCTTTCACCTGATTTATATCACTCTAAATTAATATTTGAACACGTGATATTATTTCTTTTTCAAATTTTAAGAGCATCCTCTCAAATAAAATTTCAGTAAAAAGTTGGGGCGGCTTGGGGCGGCTACCTCGAATATATTAAATGAACCCATTAATTTATAAATTTAAAATATGTTTATGTGAGAAGACATATATACCCTTTTATAAGATAAGTTATCACAAATTGTTATATAGACCCATTTAAATTTCTAAATGCACCCCAATTAAACACAAAACTGCATCCAGACAGAAAATATATTTGTTTCTGATAATATCGCCACATCCTAAATAACAAAAATACGAAAACATTAGATAAAATTAAAAAGATTATGATAATCACATCAACTCACTTTAACTAGGACAACAACAAAAGATGACAAGAAATCACAATCCTACAAATTTGATAAACCATAGACGTGAAGGTGTCCCATGGAAGAAAAGCAGGAAAATGGATCTGGTTACAATTTGTGTAAAACTTATCATAATAATTCAGAGTAGAATCACGCTAGGAATAAATTCTTATTGCATAAAGTGAGGTATTTCCAAGTTAAAGACATCATGAACGGGAAAGCGCCGAAGAGACATCCACTAGTTTGGATCGTTTTTCAAATTGGAGTGCATTTAAAATTTTAATTGGGGTTTAGAGTTTATTTTATTATTCATAAAAGGGTATTTATGTCTTTTTAAATAAATATATTTTAAATCTATAAGTTTATGAGGTTCGTTTAATAGATTTAGGGGTACAAATAACCGCCCCTAAAAAATTATGTATCTATAATTGTATCCACCAACAAACTATAAAATAATTAGGTGTATATATATAATTAATAGTACACATTAACCTACCTCTGACATAATTTCAAATTAAATAGAGAAAATATCAAAATTCGTCTTTTAAGTGTATTCGATTTCAATTTTAGTCTTCTTTTATTTTCAATTTTGATCTTTTTTTTCCCCAAATTTAGTTCAATTTTTTTGCCCAAATTTAATCATTCATATTAAAAGAACCAAAATTAAAAGTTGCACATAAAAAAAGATTAAAATTAGACGAATTTTTATATTTTCTCAATTAAATTGTGCTCCATTCATTCCAAAAATATTTTTATTTTGGGAGGATGTATTATTTTTATTAGTAAAAATAATTTTGGGAAGGAAGTTGTATATATATATTTTAAGCTCGTTTCTCTTTCTTTTTATACTATTTTTAACTAGGAAAAATTAATTTGTGCAAAAATATATTACCCCTTCATTCATGTTAGCAAATTAGCAATGACAATCATATGTGATATTCCATTCATTCCAATAAAAGTCATGCACACGCATGCATGATTTGATTTGGCAGATTAGTTGCCTTATATTATAAATAATTTAAGAAAAATCAAATTTTAAAATTAATAATTAATACTAATAATCATGTGATCTCATAATTATATAAAATGTCCCTTTACACAGAGAATTATAATGTATTTACAAATGTTGTTGTCCCCTATACCTAAAGCAACCTAAGCCTTTTGCAGCTTTTCAATATTCAACAGCATTACATGCAAATTCTGTCCAATTCCATCTCTTTACATTTAATTAATTAGTGTATGTAGTAATTTTATTTTTAAAAATTGAATTTATGTTGATCAGAAAATTTACTAACCGAATTTTATGGCCATCAATTTAACTTGTGAACAAACAATTCTACGAAAAATTATACAGGATACAAAATATAATCTAGTTTTTGTCATTTATATATAATAATGGGCGTAGATTTGACTTATTAAGTGTTCTTTGACCTTTGTTTTTATAAAATGAGTAAAACTTTATTGTACGCCAAGATAAATATATAATTGATTTGTTGACATGATCTTTCATGAAAAGAAAATACAATAAATATATATATATATATATATATATATATATATATATATATATATATATATATATATATATATCCCGTGTATTACACGGATTTTAAAGTTTAATTTTAAAAAATGTAATTCAAGTTTAATATAACTATTTATTCAATAATTTTAAAAACATAATTTCAAATTTAATTAACCACTTATTCAATTATAATCTAATATAAGTTTATATTAAAGAATAAAAAAGAAAGAGCAAAAATTATAAAAAAAAATATATCACATCCATATTCGATTTTAAAAAAATTATATTCCCTCCGTCCCCCAAAGTATTTCACATTTTCCTTTTTCATACGTCCCACAAAGTATTTCATAATTTACTTCTACTAAAAATGATAAAAAATACACTATAACAATACCTACTTTTTACACATATCCCAACATAATACTCATTTTTTCACACATTCTAATAACTTTACACACCATTTTTATTAAATTAATTAAAATACTTCTTCTCTTTCTTACTTTATACATAAAATAACAATTTTTTCTTAAACTCCGCACACAACAATACGTGAAGTACTTCGGGGGACAGAGGGAGTATATGTATCATTAAGTTTAATGTTGGTGAAAAAAATTTAAAAGAAAAATAACGCAAAGAATAAAAAAAAAGCCTTTAAAAAATATAAAAGAAAAATTATAATAAAATTAATATAAATTATTAAAAAATTATAATAGATAAATTTGAAGAAAAAAAAGAATAGGAAGTCATAACAAAATTAATTAAATAAATTTGTAAAACCATGAAAAAAAATTAACATAAAAAAAAGAAATTACATACTAATAGTTTAAAAAGAACAGAATCAAAACCAAAAAAATAAATAAATAAATACAAAAAAGTGAAAACATAATAAAACAAATTAAAAAAGTTGTAAAATTAACCATTAAAAAGAAGCTAATTACGTTAAAAAAAAATTAAAAGTCTAAAAAAATTCCGTACTTAACAATTTAAAAAAATTTAAAACAAAAAATTAAAGAAAAAACAAAAAAAATCAATAAATAAATAAACTAATTAATAATATAAAAGAATAACAAAAATTAATCAATAATAATAAAAATAATTCAAAACGGATACCTTTATTTAAAATTTGAAGAAATATATTGTTCGTCATGATTCATGATGAATAATTATGTGTGTAAAACTAATAAATAAAGAATCTTATTTATTGATGAGGAAGAGATCAATTTTCTAAATGTTAAAGTAAATATAATATGTATTTATCTATACTATTTTTTAATTAGTAGTAATTATTTGATAATATCATATTCAAATCTTAAAATAATATATGTATTTATTTATATTAAAATATTTATATGTATTTAGCTATATTAAAATTTAATTAATAATTAAAATAATTGAGATTAATTCTGATGGCGACACCTCATCAAAATTAAACTCTCATTTAGTATATTAAAGATATATATATTATATATATATATAAATATATTACTCCCTCCGTCCGCTTCTAAGGTAACTATTTGCTTTTTGCACTTAGATTAAGGAATATTATTATTATAGATAAAGTGGGTTGTTGTATTAGAGGGAACGGTGGGTCATATTGTTTATTTTTTTTACTTAATAGAGGAAACTGATACCTTTGAAGCGGACGTCAGGAATAGTGAAATGGATACTTAGAAGTGAACAAAGGGAGTATATAATTAGTAGGACCAAACTTAATAAGTGGAGTATATATAATTCGACAATATTGACCCTCTTGCAATTATTATAAAAATAGTATTCCACTAATAATTAGATGCATGGATGGATATACGGTTTGTAGAAAAAAAATAAAAATAAATATACACTATAATGTATTTCTTCTAAAAATAAAAATTTGTGCAAAATTGAAAAGAATTTTGTAGGATGAATAAAAAGTGATAAACGATATTTTTATAATGAAAAGTGATACTTAATTTATAATAAAAAATAATCTAAATATAAAATATTTTACTATTATTAGACAAACAATTACTCTTCTAAAAGTTAATTAATATTGCCAATCATAATTTCTAAAGAATAATAACTATATCAAGGGTCAAATTTTTCCAATGCTGGAAATCTGATACATGGAACCAATATTATACTAAGGTTGTGTGCTCTCGGAGACATATTGTGCCCTTGTGAGAACATAAGAATTTAATACTTTAAATTTTTGTGTTCTTACGGGGCATGGTATGTCCCTGAGAACACATGAGACCAACTATTATACTAAACCATCATAATAGAAAGATACTCTATAGATTTTTAAGGGTATTTTTGTTTTTAATTTATAGAAAGATACTCCATAGATTTTTTAAAATTGGAAAACTGGTTTTTTAAAATGAAAGACTTTGAAAATCAAATGATAATAATAATAATTTAAGTTTGTAAACCGGAAAATGTTGATACTCTCTGTCCGGTATGTAATAATTATTCTGAATCTGTTTCGCATTTATTTTGTGGAGTGTAATAAGGTGGCAAACTTGTGGGATGGAGTGATGGATTGGATGGGTGTGGTTGGACCACGCTAAAGAGTTAGAAAAGAATTTCTTGGAATTTAGAACATTTCTAGATGGGAGATTGGGGAACTTGGTGGCTTCTTGTATTTGGATTTGTACAATATTTATTATTTGAAAAACACGGAATAATATTGTATTTAAAGGGGGGATTGGAGCTTGGAGAATTTACTGGGGGAGATTAAAACACAAGTTTGGGAACGGATTATTATTAAGAAGAATGTATTGTTAAAAGGAGCAGATATTCAGAAGTGGAATGAAGATATTAGAAATTTAGTGCGGAAAAGTTAGAAATTGTGACGGAGAGGAGATGTTGTGGATTGTATTCTTATAAGTTTTCTATTCTTTTTCTACTTTCTATGGATGTAACAAGTGAGTAAATCTCTTACCTTGTTAATAAAATTATTTTCCTGATTACAAAAAAAATAATAATTTAAGTTTGTTTTGTATTTTTCTTTAGGATATGATTTAATTCAAGTTGAATTCTCTGTTACATTTTTTGTGTTTTAATGGTGTTTCACAATATAAAAAAACTATACCCTACAAATGACCATTAAACCCTTGGGGCAAGTATTGAATTTTATGAATTGATCATGACATGTGTCAATCATTTAATTAATGGAATAGATGATGAAACATCATTATGGAACATGTGATCCCATTTAGATTTAATTTTGGTTGGGCGAGATTTTCTATGGATCCTGTTAACCATACACTTTGATTTTATAAAATTAATTTTTGGTATATAAAAAACTACTCAATAGAGAGATCGATTTTTCTTAATGAAAATAATTACTCATCTCACTAAAAATATAAAAAATATCGCAACATATCAGAATTTAAGAAGTAATACTTTTTCCGTCCCACAAATGTGTTTATCTTTACTGTTACATGCTATTTAAAAAAGGCAAAAACTTGTGTGCACCTGAGCGCAGGGGAGCACACGCCGTGCACCTTTAGAATTTTGTGTTAAATTGTATACCCTTTAGTATAAAGATGTGTACCCTTTATTTTCTGAAGAAAAATAAAAAATATTAATCAAAAGTGTATACACATTAGAACAAGTACACCCTTTTGAACAAAATAATGTACTCTTATCCATAATACTAAATTCTAAAGGTAATATGATATTTTTAGGTAATAAATATTGTATATAGTATGTTGTTTGTATTAAAAAGTTATGACAAATTTTAAATTAAAGTGTATTTTTGAAGTTTTGGATTGAGATTATATTTTTCTTTTCTAGAGAATGAATCATAGTGTGAGACAAATGAATGAGAAAATAGTAAATTTAATCTTGAGATGGAATGAGTATTTTTTTCTTTATTATTAAAAATGGTAATAACTCATCACTTTAGTAATTCGTAAAATTTGAGTGTAAGGTGAACCAATTCACATAACATATTTGTCTTATGTTAGATAGTGAGTTACTTAAAATCCAATTACTGTGAGTTAGATCATGATTTGAGGCTATATGATAAGATGCCCAATCTTGAAACCCAACGTTAAATAAAGATTAAAATATAACTAACAGTAATTTTGTCTTTTCTTGTCGCCAAATTCAACACTGCATGCAACTCTTAACAAGTATCTATTATATTTAAAAAAAAAAAGAAAAAAAAAGGTCCAGTTTCTATCAAACAATAGTTACTGGAAAAATACATGAACAATTATTAATCAGTAAAAAATAAGTCTTTAAAAAAAGAGAGAGAAAAAAAATCCCTTTAATTAATTAGTTTGAACGTAAATGATGTCAATCTTATTAAAAAATTCAAACTATTACACGGCAATTAAATCGATAAAAAAATTTAAAATATATATATATATATATATGTATGCATACTAATAAGTTGCAAGAATTATCTTGAATAAAATACAAATAATTGTCAAGGAATTTAATTGGTTCAGAAGATTATTTAATAAAATAATTATTAATTAAATAATAATTAAAGTAAGTGAAATTAGACTAAGAGAATCAAATATGGAAAATCACCCTAATATGGTAAACTATTTATTTTGGGAATAGAGCTTGTCCCAGCGAAAGATCATTAATAAAAATAGTAATTTTGCAATATGAGATTAGTTTCTAAGCCTATAAATAGGGTTATTATCCATTCATTCCATACACAACAAAAATACCACATTCAAAGTATCAGCATATACAAACACTTGCATCTTAGTTTTAGTTCGCCAGAGTTCTAGCGATAGCGGTGCTGTCTTCGCCAACCAAAATACTACTTAGAAGTGTATTTTCTTACGGGAAGAGTTATACTCGACTCCACCATCATTCCAAAACGTCCAGATTTCTAATAAAGGTTAGAAAATCCTCTACTTCTACTCCTAATTTTGTGTTTTGATACCATAATTCTCCCCTCTATTTTTTACTCTATTCATCATAAAGTGATTGTACCACATAAACCAAAAATAATTGGGAGGGGGGTGGTTGTTTGTTTGTTTTTTTTAGGAACCCCAAATTAGATAATGAGAAATCCAACAAATGCGCATGCACATGCATGAATGCCTGCATAAGCACGCACTGCTAATAACAATGCGCATGCTAATTACCAACAACTCTATTTCTATTTTATTATAATTATAACATTAATTTATTATACTCCATAAAAATAAATCTTAAAAGTCGTTAAAAATAGGTGGATTTAGTACTTATATTTTAACTAGATTAAAAATAATATAATTTTGTGGTAAAGAAAATAAAAAAATTAAATTAAAGAAGTAGAATTTACAATAAACTTGAGAGTAATAATTGTTTCTGAAAAAAAAGAAAGAAAAGAAGGTATTAGTAATTTGGAATATAAAGGGTAGGTGACAGAAAGAACATCTAGGAAGTGAGAAAGAGATACATTGAGAACTTTGGGAACCCAGAAACAAGTGTCATTCCTCCTCCTCCTCTCTCTCTCTCTCTCTTAATACCCAAAGTATCTCTCTCTTTCTCTCTCTTGAATATATTAATCATAACATCTCATTGTATTTGACACATAAAGTAAAGTTTTTCAGTCTTTGTTTTGGAGACTGGAAACACATAACATATTTACCCCCACCCCCAACCCACTCTTAGTCCTCTTCTTGTATTCACATTCTTCTTTCATTCAAAGAATTTATGTCCATATTTATATCCTCCCATCTCCATATGGGCAGCTTCTAAAAGTTTCATTTACTTGAGCCTAGAAATCACACATTTGTGTCAGAATAAAAAAACTGGCTTAGGGGGTAGGAGGGTTCCATTTTCCTCATTTTCTTTCTCTATTTTTTTTTAAAAAAAAATTAAAGAAATTATGGTGGAATGGTGAGGTGTTAGGTTACAATGAAGATTGTATGCTGGATGGATGATTTGGGATTGGCAGATCACACAAGGAGACAACAACAATGTACACAAAAACAAACAAGAAGAAGATACAAGAATCCATCAACCCTCTATCCAATCATTGTCTTAGTTCTTATGTTCATCTCCTGTGTCGCATCGTTGAATCCCAACGACACAAGCCAGGAATTCCGACCGGGGGAAGAGTCGAGGAAGATGAAGTTCATCCGAGCCCATCTCATGAAAATCAATAAACCCGGTGTTAAGACAATTCAGGTAAGTTAGTTAGAGATTAGACCCAAGAATCTGACGTCGTTTTGTCCTGTTATACACACCTCCCCTGCTTTTGTTTTGTCCTGTTTGGTTGTTTCTATCTCTCTCTTACCAACACTGTTTTTGTTTGCATCAGAGCCCAGATGGTGATATCATAGATTGCGTATTATCCCATAAACAACCAGCGTTCGATCATCCCAGATTAAAAGGACAAAAGCCATTGGTAATAACAACACACACACACACAAACAAACAACTCTGCTTAATTAACCAATAATTAAGTAACTAAACTAACACATTATATATATGTCCTGCAGGATCCACCGGAAAGGCCAAAAGGGCACCCTCATCCATCCGGATCCGACCCGTTTCAAGAAAACTACCAGGTGTGGAGCATGTCGGATGAATCCTGCCCGGAAGGCACGGTTCCAATCCGAAGAACTTCAGAGAAAGATGTCCTCCGTGCAAGCTCAATCCGACAATTCGGAAAGAAATTAAAGAACATTAGAAGAGATACTTCCAGCAATGGCCATGAGGTTGGTAATTAGACACTTCTTTCTTGCAGATTAATATAATTAATTAACATAATAAATTAATTAATGAAAATAATAATAATTAATAAACAGCACGCAGTTGGATATGTGAGTGGGGATTCATACTACGGAGCAAAGGCCAGCATAAACGTGTGGGCCCCAGTGGTTGCAAACCAGTATGAATTCAGCCTATCACAGATGTGGGTTATAGCAGGTTCTTTTGGAGATGATCTCAACACCATTGAAGCTGGTTGGCAGGCACGTGCTAATTAATTATTTTTTCTTTTTTATTCATTAATGAATTTCTTCAAACTCAATCTGGATTCTGAACATTATTTCAGATTATTCACGCGGTTTCTGCAAATATATATATTTATTATTAATAAATTAATGAATTATTTCTACAACAGGTTAGTCCAGAGCTTTATGGGGACATTTATCCAAGGTTCTTCACGTACTGGACTGTAAGTCTTGATAAGCATGATTAATTAATGTTGACCAAACAGCATTAATTATGTATTTGATTTTATTTTTCAGTTGATTATAATAATTTAATTTAACTAGTTGATGTGAATGCAGAGTGATGCCTATCAAGCAACAGGGTGTTATAATTTGCTGTGTTCAGGATTTGTTCAGACAAACAATAGAATAGCAATTGGGGCAGCAATTTCACCAACTTCAGCTTATAATGGTGGTCAATTTGACATTAGTTTATTAGTGTGGAAGGTAATTCTTTTCAAACTTATTTCTAATCTCAAATATATATACATACATTTAAAAAATAATAATAAATTATAAAGAAAAATATTGCAATATATAGGTTCTTTTTTGAAACAACAATATATAAGTTCTAGATATTTACTATAAGTTATCATCTAATTTAAAGAGAAATTCAACACATAGTTGAATGATCAATACTGATGAAATTCAAAAGAAGAATTCTCCAATAAGGGCTCCTTTTCAAAATTTCCACTTAAGAAAAAAAAAAAGTAAAATTAAATCCAATTTAAAGGTGAAAAAAAAAGGGTTGTCATGCATAATTAATTAATTAAGTTGGTTTCTTTTTAGAGTTGGAAAATTGGGATAAGTGAAGGAAAAGCAAGAGTGGAGGTTAACTTTGATGATGAATGTTCACCACCAAGCTAACATACCCATGTCGCAAGATACACCTTATTACATACCATTATTTTGCTTTTTATGCTTTCTATGATGCCCTCCACTCTTCCTTTTCAAGCTCCATATTTGCCATCCGACCCTTCTACTTTCCCAATTTATCAATCCAGTCCTCACCAAAATATTATTTGCACAGGATCCGAAGCATGGAAATTGGTGGCTAGAATTCGGAAATGGGATTTTAGTGGGCTACTGGCCATCCTTTCTGTTCACACATCTGAAAGATCATGCAAGTATGGTCCAATTTGGGGGTGAAATTGTGAATAGCCAAAGTACAGGGGCTCACACGGAAACCCAAATGGGAAGTGGGCATTTTGCAGAAGAAGGGTTCGGAAAAGCGTCTTATTTCCGAAACCTCCAAGTTGTAGATTGGGATAACAGTTTAATCCCTTTGTCCAATCTACGAGTTTTGGCAGATCATCCAAACTGTTATGATATAGAAGGGGGGATTAATAGAGTTTGGGGGAATTATTTTTATTATGGAGGACCTGGAAAAAATTCCAAGTGTCCTTAAACAGACAATTTTTTTTTTAATTAATCTTTTTTTTTGGTTGATTTAATAATTAGGTTATTTCTTCTCAAGATGGTGGGGTTCAGCGGGTTATATTCTTTTTTTTTTCTTTTCACTAAATAGAGATCGATTCCATTAGTTATGCCAGATTTAGGGGTTGTAAATTTGTCAATGGAAATATTATAAAATATATATACTATAATTTTGTTACATCTCTTTCATGCTATATAGTGAATATATGGTACTATGTTATTATTATCTCACTGTTATACTTGTGATAACAATTTTTTTTTTTAAAATTTTTTTGTCACGAATATTTTTATGGAAGAGTTGTATCCATGCGAAATAAAATTCTACCCTATAAACAAGAGAGCAATAAAAGCATAAGCATGCAATAAAACATGGAATATATAGATTAATTGAGTATTTTTAATCAAATCTAACTATATATATACTAAAACAGAAATTATTATCTATTTAATCACTCAAGAATTTTTTTTATAAGAAAGGTGCACGATTAAAATCATTTGGTGAACATAAATGACAATATTAAAAGGAAAAACAATGAAAATTAATATATTTTAATTTATACATACTCTGTTCTGAAGCAAAAACTTGCCAATGCCATATGTCTTACTAATGAGCTTCGTGAGCTACATAGTTTAATAAAAAGTGATTGATAAATAAAATATAATAATCATTTAATTAAATTATTTTATAAACAATTTGTAGAATATATAAAAAATAATAGTATTTTAAATAAAATTAAGGAGATAGCTAATAAAAGAAAAAATGAAACAATTTTATTATAAATGATCACACACGTCTTGCACTCTTCCTAGTCCCATTGCTTTGGACAGCTTTTGAGAGAAGCAAGGGATATTGAGAAAAAATCTTGTCCGATTAACAAGTAATTAATACTACTAATCATGTCAAAAACTATATACATATTAAAATACTAATTAATAATTGTTTTTTTTTGCTGTTCAAAAAAAAAAAACTATAATTAATAGTAGTAATTGTTATCATGGTCATTAATTGGAAAAAGTTGGTAGAAAACAGTAATTAAGATGAAAAGTACGCAGATAATACTAGTAACTTGATCTTTGACTAATTGAATAATAGATATGTGTAACGTTGTACAATTAATTAATTAAAATTTCAGATGAAATTGTTGTTGAGAAAAAAATAGACGCATATAAGAGACAAAATTAACCATGAGAAATTTTACTAAATTTATTTATCCAATTAATTTTGGAAAGATTATCTCGGGACGATTTCAATTTAGAATTTATTTTAAGATTTTTTTAATATAAAAATATAATATGGAGAACTTTGTTTATAATAGTTTTTCTGTAATCCTAGCTGACATTAACCATTAACATCAATATTTTAGCAGCAGAAATACATAAAAGTGAGCTCAAAATATGAATCGAGATTAATTATTCATCAAATTCCATCTAGCAATTATTCGACTTAAAAGATGAAGACTGAAGAGTATATCGGTTTTTTTTTTTAAATAAAAAAATCAAGAGTATATATATGATTAATAAAAAGGAAAAATGGAAACAAAATTAGTTATCGTTCTCGTGTAACACGGCTAGGAGTGATGAAAAATTCTACTAATAATATATTTTTAGGATTTATATATTTTTATTTATATGGAGTATATTTTTTTACATGTCATTATATGTCACAAAATAATATTACATCCGTCCGCTCGAATGAGGGTCATTTACTTTTACGTGAAATAAAGAATATTATTATTAAATGTGTAGTGGATTGTTGTATTAGTGAGAGTGTAGATCTTATATTTTAATTGTATTAGTGGATGAGTGTGGTAATCATGTGTATAAAAAATAAATGTGACTCTTTGGGGGCGAATAACCAAAATGAAAAAAAAAATCCTCATTCGATCAGATGGAGGGAATACAATAACCCATAAATTGGGGTACGGAGATATCTGTAACACTTTGGTTTAACATTTTCTATAACTTCTTCTAATAGAATGACACGTAGCGGGTGAAGAAATACAATCCCTTACCCTATAATTTAATGGTTAACTTAGGGTGTAATTCTTCACGCCTTTCTTACATGTCACTCATTTATTAGAGTAACATAAAAGATATAATACCAAATTATCACGTACCCATAAATTGGAAGAAAAGTGAAATAGTATTCACATTGAAAATTAAAAATGCATACTATAATTGATCATTATTAAATGGTAGAATGATTTGACTTGGTATGCAAGCGAAGCTGTGGAAACTCATAATTAATTTGTTTGGATGAAGTCAACGTCGGACAAAAAAGCTAGAGAAATACCATAATTAATTTTATTGACTTATTATTGTAACTTTATTTATAATTACGTACTTCACCACTAGCTCTATATATTACACACATATATACTTGTTGACTTTGATTAAGCTTAATTCTAAATTTTAAATTAAAATAATACATATATTCTATTTCCAAGTCTTCCGCTTAATGGTAATGACATCTCACATGCATTGCTACCTTGACAATCTGTATGCATGGCAGTTAGGTTAGCTGATTCTATAAGGAATTTTTTGTTTATTTTTATTTTTTAAATAGGAAATTCTAAATTGCAATTTTTTTATATTTTTTTAATTCTCTCATTACATATTTTCCTACTACAACTATACACTACAATTTAATTCAAAGTTTTCCGCTTTATATAAACTATTTCAAACTTATTGTTCTTCATAAAAAGCATATCAAAACTCAGTAAATGATAAAGGGATTAATATGGTAAAATAAATTATACTTTCACTATCCCATAAATAAATTCATATTTATGTTTTTTTTTTCATCTCATAAACAAGTTCGCTTCTTTAAATAAAGAAATACTAACACATAATCTAACAATCTCACAGCATACTTTAACTTTAAAATTATTACTATTTTACGATTCATATAACTTACATACATTATAATTTAATTTATCTAAAAATACTAAATTATTCATAAAAACAAGTTAAAAAATAATTTTTATTTTTAAAAACATCTAGACTAACTGCAGTGAACTTCTTTACTAGACCGAGGGAATGATATTTTCATTGAAACTCGGGCTTAAATGGATTTTTTATCATCTCTAATATGTATAAATCCTATTGAGGAGTGGGAACCCACTATAAAGTAGTATAACCCAACAGTCTGTAATGTACCTAAAATTCAATTCATTTTAGTTCATGACATACAACTTACGTGAATGGGCCTTCCCAGATATAATTTCATGTTACATAATTGTTTTGTTTGGCCCAATTAAATTGGGCTTCAATCTTATTATCTTTAATTTTTTGGACAATAGGACAAAGTTAATTAACTAATTTAAATTTTAAAATAAGATAAATAAGGAGAAGAAATTGAGTTCGATTCTGTCGTCGCCGCACATCCCAATTTATTATGAAATCATTTTTTGGAAAAATATATTGTGGAATTAGAGGGGGGGGGGGGGGGGGGGGGGGAAGGGTAATCATAGCAATTTTTTAAAAAGATTATTAATTACTATTACATTATTTTTATTATTGTTTTGACGTGTATCATACAAAATGTTGTTATCATTTTCTTTCATGTATCTAATTCTATGTATATGATCGTAAAGATATGATACGTACAACTTGATTTTTCATATTTAAGCATACATATAATATATATAATATAAAGTATTCTTCTTACTTTTATTTTTTCCTGTGTTTTTATATATGATCAATAGTCCTCCAAAGAATCCATCTGGGATTTGGGTTACGCAATTTAATGAATATTTGGGTATAATCAAAGAAACTAGAAGGGATGATATAATATTGATTGTCTTTAATGTATTGCTAAAGAAAAATAATCTGACTATTGTAGTTTTCTTAAATGTGGAAGAGAGGTTCTAGATTTTAAATAATTATTAGGGGTCAAATGATTTTATGATTTTTAATTATTATTGGAGACAATTAAATTATTTGTTAATTTAATGATGTAGTATATAATAAATACATGCGAGTAGATAATTGTTATATTCTGTCCACAAATTAAATATTTCCTCCTCAAACGCAACATTATCTGTGAATTTAATTACTATATTAATCAATGTCAACTGCGATGTTGCCGGACGGACATCTATGATTAAACGAGATCTTAGTTATAAAGCGGAAGCGTACCTGATCCATTGAGTACTCTAGGGCGGAACACGAACGCTGGATCAATGATTTTATGGTCTTCCTCAACTAAGCCCTCCTTATTCCTTATGGGGACCGTAGTAATCCCTCACAATGGGGAGAAGGGAAGACTATGTGCGGCTTAGTATGTTGGGACCATAATCTGTGAGTCTTTATATACTACACAATTGGGTCACCCATAATCACCTTAATTATGTAGTATTGGGTATTCACTCAATTGGCTCATATCAATATTACTATAGTCCATGGACATTTACACCTCAATTGGATCACTTAATTAAGTTCATAAAATAATTGAATAGCTAATATAATTGCATTGATAATATATTGCCCACAATTAGATGTAATGGAAATTAAAATTTTCCAACACTTTGTAGTATTTTGCATTAATTAGCTTCCAATTAAAAATAGAGTTAATATGAATTTGTCGTTATATTAGTTGAGTTTGGGGACGCATGGACACATGCATGCGATATTACAGCACATGGACATGTGTAATCATGGGCTTGCACATGATGACATTCAATTTCTTCATTTACATTTTTCTTTTTTTTTTTCTTTTATAGCTTAACTTATGTGATTTACTTTTACAATATGATTTCATATAAGAGAGTAAATAATAAATTTATATTTTCAATTAAGTTATAATTTTAAAAAAATATATTTATATCACTCAATTTGTAGTATAAATATGAGAAAAAAAAATTACATGAATAAAATGTGTACAATAATAAATATAAAAAAAAGCAATTAAAGAATGAAATTTAAAGAGATGTATATTCTGCAATTTACCTTATTATTCATTTTCTGAGCAGCATGGTGCGAGATCTCATGATAATTAATTATGAAACACTTCTTATATTTATTTTATATTAATGAAGAGTTAACTTTATGTGTAGTAAGATTATGTACTACGTATAATGTTGAGAAAATATCAATTTTAGGCACATAATTTCGATTAAATTCAGTTTCAGTTCTAGTATAATTTTTACTTCTTTAAATTTAGTCTTTTAGTATTATTTTAAGTATTTCACTTTTTATAATTTTAATTTTTCAAAAAAAAAATTCACTAACTTAATTACAAGGCTTATAAGAACTTTTTAGGACTTTGTAACTCCCGTAAAATTTTTTAAAAATAATAAAATAAAAAAAGTTTAAAATTATAAGACTAAAATTTAAAACAAGGGACTAAAATTAAAAAAATAAAAAAAATCATAGGACTTTTAAAAAATATAGGAGACTAAAAATGATATCATCTCTACAGTCTTGTGATTTTTTATTTTTTTCCATTAAAAACATTAAACTATTCATTATGTAGACTCGATCTGTCGTCGCTGCAGTGGGGATATTGAGACGGAAGAGCATGTGTCACGAGATTGCCCGTGGGTTCAAGAACTCTGGAAGGTATCACATTTGAATCTTGATATTGGGGATTCATCATCTCTTCCCCCTTTAGCTGAGTGGATACAGTCAACTTTGGAAGGAAAGTCTGAGATAGTCCAGCAGGAATTCGTTACTTTACTTTGGAGCGGATGGTGTGTTAGAAACCAATTATATTTTTAGGGAAAAAAATTGGATCCAAAATATATTGCAGCAATGGCACATAGCCATGTCCGTGATTTCTTACAGGCAAAAGCTCCCATTGCAAATACTGCACAACCAAAGGATCCGATGCAAAGCAGATGGAAACAACCACAAATTGGTTTCATAAAAAAATCAATATGGATGCTTCAGTGAAGGTGGGGATGGGCACAGGGTTGGGAGGCGTTGCAAGGAGACATAATGGGCAGGTTGTGTGGTCATTTGTTGAGTTGAGACGTCTGATTTCTCGGTGGATGTAGGCGAGGCTCTAGCTATGCTGAAAGGGTTAGAAATTGCAAAAGAACAGAACCACAATAGGGTGATGGTGGAGACAGATTCTCAAACTCTCTACTATGCATTGGTAAATCACAAGCCTGATATTTCATATTTTGGTGTCATAGTGAAGGATATTCTTACTATTTGTTCCTCTTTTGAGCAGGCTTGCTTCAGCTGGATCCGACGAGAAGGAAACTCTCTAGCACATAACGTAGCAGCTACTGCTTTTAATGGTGTTTCGTTTTTCTTTGCATCATCTTTACCAATTTCTTGTGTAAACACCGATTTATCGTTTAATTAATAGAAATTTATTTTTCTGTAAAAAAAAAAAACTACTCAATCACAAAATGAAAAATTAGAACATTCTGATATTATTTATATAAAATCAACTCTAAAGCCCAAACTTAATATTCTCAACCATTTTCTTTATAGTGAACTCCACGCCAATAATATCAAAACATTTCTACCTTTTAATAATTTTTTCAATACTTAAAAATTGATAATAATTTTAAAAAAAATAAAAATTGGTGGGCGGTGGGGACACTATAACTCCAAAAGCATGGTTGTAATGGTGATGCATTCTTTAGAGGCAGTTGACACTGTCTCAGATCTGTATAAATACATGTGCTTTTTTATTTTATTTATTTTTCATAAAATATTGCAACCTTTAATTAACTCTTATTCAACATATTTTTGACTTATAGTCAACACATAACATGCGTTCAAATGATTTCAGGATGTGGAGTATGTAATACTTCACTTTCTTTTATATCCTTTTCATAGTCTTCTCTTAACAGTCCTAGTCCTAGGGGCATAGAAATAAATAAATAAATAAATAAATACCATTTTAATACTATTTTCAAAAAATACTGCCCACTGTATTTCTTTTTTAAGTGTCGTTTTTGTTTTTGTTTTTTTCTTTTAATTTCAAACATAATTATTTCTAATTTACGACCTACATGTAATTAGGTTGCGACCCAACACACAATTGCACGATCTCATACGATAATACATGTAACTATGCATGTTACTCTATATACAATTTTTTATGCGATCTTCATGTGATTATAATTATATAAATTACATCTGCAACTTCATGTATAATTTTTTTAACGTGACACTACACGTGACTTTATGTGCAATTTTATATGTGGCTATGCATTGATTATATAATAAAGAAAGATAAAAAAAATTAATGAGTGACATTTTTCTATAATAATTGTGGTGTAGCTAGTTTGGTTAAAATAATATTTCCTTTTCTTTTTTTCTGTAATCAATTGCACAAATTTAATACTCCATTTACTATTCAATTAGAGGGTGATTCTCAGTGTATTTGGTGTAGGTTAAAATGGAGGAGTATGTATCTTTTTTAATTAATTGTTTTATTTTTTATTTAATAATAGAGATTGAATTGTAAATTAAATTAATCGTTACAATTTTTTAGATGCATTGGTACACTAAAGTTGGACTCTTAATTAAAAAAAATGCTACTCATATTTGATTGGAACCCACTGAACCTAACTCGGATCCGACCCAAACTAGCCCAAATCAGTCGGGTCTCAACCCAAACTCAGCTAGATTGTTACTGCACATTTGACTAATTAGGCGTTCACTTCAATTATTACATCTTCTATTTACACAAAATAATTAATATAACTTCATGAGATTCATACACCGCTAATATAATTATCTATTATATATATTAAAATATTAATATATATAGTTGAGAAGTACTTGCCTAAAATAACATTTTGCAAAAACATATGTGACAACATTAGGTGCATTCTTAAAATTTTTTTTATATGTGTTGTTTTTTAATTTGTTAGTCTTTATTTAATTCTTTCTATTTATTTATTTTTTAATTTAATGATTAATATTTATCAACATTTAATTACATTTAATTATGACAAATTTCTAAGTGTGAAGCATTAATAATTAAATATATTAATTTCTTTATTCTACATTATAAAATAGATACTATTTTGCGCGTCTCATTTGAATGTTTACATTTTCCTTTTTGGAATATGAGACCAACTAAAACAATTAATATATCATCCAACACTAATACACCTACCCACTTTACATTAAATATTAATTTTTTCACCCACGATCTATTAAAATATTATACTTCTTAATCAACGTGCAAAAAGCAAACGTAAACATTGAAACGAGACGGAGGGAGTGTTAAATTAAGCAATTTAAAACATATACTAATAGATAAATGGGTTATTAGTTTTATTAAAGCCGAAATAAAAGGAAATAATCTATATTTTATCAAAATAAAGTGTGTAAATTAATACTCCATCCGGCCACTTACAAGGTAACCTTTTGTTGTTTGCACGTGGACAATTCTAAGGACTTTATTTGTTTTTTGCACGTGGATTAAAGAGTATTATTATTATATGTAAAGTGGGTAGTTGTATTAGAGAGAAGTGGTGGGTTGTGTACTTTCTTTACTAAATAGAGGAAATTGATACTTTTGAAGCGGACACCAGGAATAGTGAAATGGATACCTTGTAAGTGGCCGGAGGTAGTATTTAATTGATTTATATTTTATTTAAAGTCAAAATAAAATTTAAAAAAATATTATTAAAACAATTAAATTTAAATATAATAAATTAAGAAATAATGTAATAATATTAATTACTCTTTAAAAAAATATATTCCATAATATTAATTTTAATTTCGTATAATTCATTTAATATAATATGAATAATGTACTGGCGTAAATAATATAAAATATATTATTTATTTTATATTTATTAAATAACATATTATTTTGAAAAAAATATTATATACCGCGTAACACGTGGGTTATATACTAGTTTCAATTAAGTACACATTAAAATAATATACTAGTATTATTTAATGAGTTTATATCATGTGCATCTAGGTACATGGGTGCACTCATATGCTTATTACTTTTAATTTAATAGGGCATACTATTATATGTTTTTTAGTAATGGTATAATTTTTAATATTTTTATATTTAATTTTTTTAAATACTAATAAAAAATTCGCTAACAATATGGATGTATACATTTTTATTTATCGGTATATATATTTTTATTTATTAGTGTATACTAGTATTTCTAAATGTGATTCCGATGTGTGCCAAAATAATTTACCTTATTGCGGGGAAGGGTCTATAATCTAAAATCAGATCAATATTCAAGATCCATTCAAATAATCGAAATCCCACATTAATTTTTGTGAAGATCTTGACTTCCATCATAACTCATAAATCTTTTCTGATTTGGATAGAAAAGATCCATTTATCATCCAAGATTATACCTTAATTGCAGGAGATCTTCATTTTTATTTTTTTTAGATAAATTATTTTGTGTACCCATTTTCAAAGCTTATACACCCACAAAAAATAATTATATACACTAATCAATAAAAATTACATATTTTGTTAGCGAATTTTCTATTAATTTTTTTTAATGAAAAACTATAAAAAAAATTATGCAGAAACATATATACACTATTGAATAAATAGTTATACACATATAAGAGTATATGATATCAATTCTATTTTCAATCTTATATTCATTCCGTTTCATAAAAGTTTTCACATTGTTAAAATTTTAAAAAAATTTAAAACAACTAACTTCTTGAGTTAAATTCATTTTTAGTCCCACGGGAATTGACTTGGTCAATTTCAGTTCCAAGATAGATATTTTTTTCAATTTAGTCCCATAACTATATTATTTGATCAATTTATGGACAATTTTCGCCGGAATCCCAATTTTCGCCCAAAAAAACTCACTTGCGGCGCATATGAATGCATCCATCTCTGAATAGGCATGTCCTTGCGATCCTTGCAATCACCTGAATCACCTCCAACAGCTTTAATCCCATCTCGGCCATGCCTCCACCCATTTCTACGCCTTCAAGCTCCTCCGCTTCTGTACCACCTGCCTCCGCAATCTCCCCTACGCCCGCCTTCTCTTCCAAGCTTTCCCTGACCCCAACATATTTCTCTACACAGCCATCGTCGCTGCCGCTCCCCAATCACCGCTTCTCCTTGCTTTTCTTTTATACCGCGACATGCTTCGCGAAACCATTTCATGTTCTCGCTTGTTCTCAAGTCGTGGCCTGAGCTCCTCGGGATTCATGGGGTGGAATTGGTGCAGGCCTAGATTGTGAAATCGGGTTTTGGTGGATACGCGGCTGTGCAGACGGCGATGCTGGATGCCTACGCGAGGTTTGGAAACGACATTGTGCTTGTCAGGAAGGTGTTCGATGAAATGTCTGAGAGAAATCGTGCTATCACATGGCCGGCGGAAATTGTCCATAAATTGATCAAATAACATAG
The DNA here is from genome assembly GCA_023678885.1 of Pogostemon cablin. Lineage (NCBI taxonomy): Eukaryota > Viridiplantae > Streptophyta > Magnoliopsida > Lamiales > Lamiaceae > Pogostemon > Pogostemon cablin. The sequence continues at coordinate 4,877,314 of CM042980.1, forward strand.
TTTCGGGACTAAATTGAAAAAAATATCTATCTTGGGATTGAAATCGACCAATGACTAAAAATGAATTTAACTCTAACTTCTTCATACATATTATTTACAAAAATATTACACCTTCTTAACACACATAATATACTTTATTATTTATTTATTATCAAAACTATTAAAACACTAAAAAAAATCATTTTCTTAATGTACGTGAAACAAAATGTGATAACATTTTTAGTGTAGTGGGATTATAATTTTCTTCATTATTTATTTATTATCAAAACTATTAAAATACCCTCAAAACAATCACTTTCTTAATGTACATGAAACAAAATGTGATACTTAATATTATACCAAAATAACATAGAAAATTTGATTGTAAAAAAAGTAACTACACACGAAATGTGCAAGTAGTGTGCAACCATATTTAAGAAGCTCTTTTTACTATATACTAAAATATGTGCAACACTGGACTATATATTAATTAATTAATTAACGAAGAGGGGATAAAAAAGTAAAAATGCGATTTTATTTTTTTTCAAAAATAATTAGGTTGGATGATTATTAATCGAAGCATTTTTCACCATTTTTTTTGGAAGATTTGATTTATTCTCTCTCCAATCTCCATGGCATGAATTGTGTAACTGAATGTAACATAGGAGATAATTGCATTATTTAGACACAAAAAAAAAGGGAAATGGAGAGTGATGATGGGTATACATTGGTGACTATAAATAGAGAGATAGAAAAAGAGGGAGTTAAGATTGTTTTGTTTTGTTTTGTGTACCCTAAACTAGATAGAAATTAGAAAGAAGAAGAATGTGTGTCAAGTATAGGGATCCTCCTATTGCATCCAACAACAATAACCAATCCTTCATCAATCTAGATCAGTACGCCTTCTGCCATTATTAATTTCACTTTCACTCTCTCTGTGTGTATGTGTGTTTCATTTCATCAATGGAGGATTTATTAAATTAAATTGATTATTATTACAATGCAGTGGTGATCCGACAATGTACGAGGCGTACTGGAAGGAGGTAGGGCAGCGCTGCACCCTAACAATCCCCGGATTTGAATCCCTCAGTTACTTCGCCGACCCCCGAAATCTCTGCTGGTTTTTAGAACCCAAACTCGACCTACAGTTACGCCGCCTCCACGCTACCGTCGGCAACGCCCTCACCGACGACCGCCACGTGGTCGTCGGAACCGGCTCCAGTCAGCTCATCCTCGCCGCCACGTATGCCCTCGCCGACCCCCTCAACCACCCCAATCCCGTCGACGTTGTGTCACCCGCTCCCTACTACTCGGTAATCATTTTCGACTTAATTCTTTTAAGATTAGATCTTGATGATAAATACTGTCAGTGGACAAACCTGAGTGTTTTGTCGGGTTACTGTCCTGAAAGGGCACAATGATGATGATGTTTGTTAAAAGTGGCAGTCGTATCCTGAGATGATGGATTTGCTGCGGTCGGGTGTATTCAAATGGGGTGGGGACGCGCGGTGCTTTGACCATGAGGATGGGCCCTACATAGAGATCGTGACGTCACCCAACAACCCAGATGGCATGATGAGGGAAGCAGTGGTGAATGGGGGGGAAGGGATGCTTGTTCATGACTTGGCTTACTATTGGCCACATTACACACCCATTACTGCTCCTGCCAATCATGATCTCATGCTCTTCACTGTCTCCAAATGTACTGGCCATGCAGGATCAAGAATTGGGTAAATCTCTCTTTACTTGTAATAATTCATTTAATTTGCTAACTGACTAGTTACTACAATTAATGATCAGGTGGGCTCTCGTGAAAGATGAGAGCGTGGCGAGAAAGATGGTGAAGTTCATCGAGGTGAACACAATCGGAGTGTCGAAAGAAGCACAGTTGAGAGCTGCGACCATACTCGAAACCGTGTTCCTCAGCTGCCACAAATCCGACAGTTTCTTCCAACACAGCCGCCGTATGCTGGAAGAGAGGTGGAGGAAGCTGAGGGACGTTGTTAAGAACACTGGAATTTTTCATTTGTCTAAATACCAGATGCAACATTGCAATTTCGCCAAAGAGACGAGGGAGACGTGCCCTGCGTTCGCATGGATGAAATGCAATGACGGGAGCGATTGTGAGAAGCTGCTAAGAGAGCATAAGATCCTGACCAGGAGTGGGAGGAAGTTCGGGAGCCATGCAGAGTATGTGAGGATAAGCATGCTCGGTAGAGACGACGAATTCGATCTCTTTCTCAGCAGGCTCTCAACTATTAAGGAAGCTCAAATAAATTAAGATGACATAAGTCTTAGGTTTGCATGTTTTGTAGCACCCGTGACCTGTCCAGCCACTGTGGTGAATAAGTTACATGCCACTTTAATGTCATTTCTTTTGATCAATTTCCATCTTGTGCTGCTTTTTGTAGTCAAGTTTTACTTGTTCTTTATTGTTTTGAAAATTTAAGATTTTGAATACATCATGGTTTAGTATTTGCTGATTTCAGAGTAATTCTTATACAACTAACCAACCTAAGTTCTTGCTTTGATTGGCTCTTCTATTGGAACCCAGAACACGATGACCATAACGACTTTCACTAATGTAAACTCGAGTTGGAAAAGGCTCGGAAAAGAAAGGAAATCCGTTGCACACTTTTAACTAAACCGTTAAGAAAGCATTCAACAAATTAAGCACTTCATCTTTTCTCATTTTAGGATGTCGAAGACGGGCTGCAACTCTTAACTAAACCATTAGGAAAGCATTTCACAAAGCACTTGAACTTTTCTCAAATTAGGTTGTGTGGAATTGAGCTTAAATGTGTGTAAAACAGGTCAAAAACGGAGTCGAGAGCTAAAACGAAGAAGATGATAGGACTCATTATCTCTTTGTTTAATCGAATCATTGAATAAAAAACTCATTTCCATAACAATCCAAATCAAGTCTTAACAATCAAATCCAACACGCTAAAGACTATCGAAGACGGGTTGACTGACAAATTCTTAGCCCGAATTCTTCTATCTTAGACTCTTTGATTGTTGAGTTATGGACTTCTGTTTCTTTCAGCTAAAGATCGTTAGAGAAGACACAATGTTCATTTTTTAAATATTACTTCATTTCATTTCAATTGTGATCATTTGATATGCTACCATTTAATCTCTGAACTGATGTAACATTAAATTAACTAATGCAGAATTTATGTCGGTACTAATCACACGAAATGCCGTAAAATTGTTGGCTAAAAAGAATTGAAACAAATTTCATTATCCACATCAAGAATTCAAGATTGACTAAATCAACATAGAAATCTTCCTGAGGCGCCAAAATGAAATTACGTCCATCTTCAGAAATGTACATCAAAAACTCACAATTGAAAACTGAATATTCCAACCAATCCAATTTCTTTTCCTTTTCTAAGTAAACACGTAGCTTCTTTACAAGAAAATATAAAACTTGCATTCTCGAAATAAGGAACAAATATCGCACCCATTAATCAGGATATAAGCAGACGAAGAAGAAGCGGATGCACCAAAACATACAAGATGATATTGATTCGTCCCTACAGTCTACCTTTCTTGAAACAGGGTGAGACGGTACGTGCCAATCCAAACAAACTCGAACCCCAACAATCAAATAAGTCTCAGCTCGTATTCACCAGCCATTGTAATGTATCTCACCCATGGTAGAGCCTGATACCCACTTTTTTCAATGATCTTCAAATAACGCACCTACAAATCCAGGTTTTTAAAATATAAGGTCGAAGAGATTTAGAGTGTATGAATATCCAATTATATCTTCCACCAAATACTCCTTAAGAAATATAAAATGGTGTTGATTATGAGCAGCAACCCAAGTATGACCATGTCTGCACTTTATTACCCAAACTATTTCTGTAGCAGTTTGCATCCTCATAGATCATTTTTGCAGATTGCAACCTAATAGCTGATTTCCGGCTTTTTTATATTTACTGGAATTTCTCAATCACATGAAGGGGCTTTTCAGTCATTTTAGCACTAATAAGGATAGACATGGAAACAAACGGAGTTGAATTGAAATTGGAAATGCTTGTTTTATCTTTAGCATATAAACTAAACATTATAATGAACTCATCAGTTTTATATCAATTGAGGGCTTACCTGTATTCCTGAAACGGTAAAATATGGTATTTCAAACTTCACTCTTATGGGAGCCTTTCTCTCAGGACCGGATTCCTCAGATGTTATACTGGGAAGGCTGAACTCTGCTCTCAACATATACTCCTGAAAACAAACAATGCAAAATTGATATGATGAACCTCGATGAAATTTATCAGCCCATCTATTTAATACCTCTGATAGAGAAACAAGCCAACAAACTCATACCTTGCCACCTGGAAAAGATTTGATTTTCCAAACTAATGCATCATTTTCTGGTGCATAAGAAGCAGATCCCATTGATGAACGGACATTTGGATTTGTAGCATCAGATGGCACTGGCACCTCAATTTCGACGTTAGTTGCAGTGCTGAAATTGTGGTCAACTAGGAATGACTTTCAAGATTCATAAAACATTGCTCAGCCAAAAAGAAAATTCAGCTATCCACAGGCATAATAGATGCAAGAAAAGACTTTCATATACCTACGCTCCTTGAACTGGCTCCTTGCTTTTACTGTAAACTCTATGCGGCTCCTAGAATGTCTTTCTATCTGAGCTTCTACCCATATTAGAGGCTTTACCTGAGATAACAATAATTTTGTTGCCCCAAATTAAATAAGAACATCAACTATATTTGTCTGATTCTCTCTTTAGAGAGCCATTTTCTATATTAGAATAAGATAAAATTTTGACAAACAAATTGCCCAAGATATACTGGTAAGGAAATCACACAAGTACCCACACTTGAAATTTAAATTGGAGCAAAGGTCAAATCAACTACAGAAATGACGTGTTAAAATCCACACACTTTAAAAACCCACCTGAGTGCTGAGCCGGTAGGTCATGAGATCAAAAGACCCATCAGGTGGTATGAAGGATATTGTACGATCATTTTCAAATCGAGCCAATCGCACACATCTGTAATTACAATCAGATGCCATAATAAATAAGGCAAGAGAAGACAATCCAACAAACAGACCTTCCCACTTATTAACACGCATGCACGCACGCACGCACGCACGCACACAACACAAACATGTAAACAATAAAATGCATTTCTCTGTAACATAAATTTTTAACACATACATTAGCTCTGCACGGACATTATTATATCATAATTCAACAATCAGGAATCAATTACATACTGGTGGAACTTGACATCATCCAGATCAATTGCCTTCCCTTTAGTAGTGCGTCCTTGTGCCTCCAGTAGAACTCTGTCATTCAGCCCAAGCTTACACTCGGGCATGCCACTGCAATAGAATATAGCATTATAGCTCATTCATAATGGAAGCCAATACCATATTAAAGAATCTTCATACTCCAGATTAATGGTGAACAAGAAAATTAAAATTATTTTATGGGTGCAGGTGCAATAGTATTATTTTAATTCTAAACGATGATGAAAAATGAGATTAAAGCAATAAACCTAACATTACAGCATCATATTGATGCATTCTTTCGAGATTTATAAACACACACATGTTTTTTATGTAACATGTAAAACATGTGCATTAGTACCAAGTGAACCTGTAGAAGGTAAAATTATATATTTCTATGATTAGAAGAGGAAAATATTAAGCAGGGTGTGATTCAAGATTTCATATAAGAACTAAAAAAATATTGAAACATTGTTTTACTTTACTACCTATAGCATTATGAAAGCAAAATAAAGAAAAGAGAACCCTACATCTTTCTTAAGAAAATAATGCAGGAAATTTAGGTGGGGGGTGGGGTTTAACAAACCTCAAGTATGTCCGCATCTTTAGAGCACCAACAACATCTGAACGAATTATCTGGCCATTACTATTCACTAGTATATTGACACTTTCCACAACATCAAGAAAAACCTGAGCAACCACAAAGACCCATCAGCCAGTGCCAAAGAAGTTCATCAAGAAGGTCAGCTGAGAGAAAAACTTACTTCATTCTTCTTGTACCGTATGCCTTCACTTCGCCATGACACTGCATTCGTGACAGCCATTGGAGGCCTCTGTGAAACTTCCATTCTGTAAGCATCAGTCTTTATAAACTCACTTAGTATTTTTGCCTCCGTATATTGTGGGTAGCCAAAGTCCATAATTTCATCTAGTAACTCATACTGAAGAGGTGCAGGAGATAATTGTTAAATACTCTGACTTATTTGTTGATAAAAATCGTAAGAAAGAAGTATGTAAAACTCCCCATACCACTACAACAAAATTATCTCTGAGTGATTCCTCTTCCAACTCTTCAAAGTAGTGTTTAAATACCTGTAAGAAGTTTACGATAACGATGAGGAAATCAAATTAACGATTAACTGGATCATTAGCATGAAAGTATAAATTTTGCAAGCCTATAATACTTACATCAACTAAACGGTGTAGGAATAGAAGAAGACTAGCAGCATTGCAGTTCTGCCGAGATGCAGTCATGAGATAGACATTGTTATGTTGTATATACATATATGTGACACCATTATCACATACAACAGGGTCTTGGGATTCTGAGTCACCCTACATCATGGTAAGATGAGTAGGTTGTTATTATGATTAGCTTAAACTTGCCCATAAAAAGGAAGAACCATCATTTAAACAACAGATGAAATTTAAAAAACAAAACAAACCTCAGAAAACTATTCACATTAGACTAAAAGAAGTAGTCATTTTTTACTGATCTATCCAATTTTTGGTAGAAAGCACAACTTGTGACAGAAAAGATGCCATCAAGAAAAGGGAAAATATAGTGATTCATAAACACATAATATATATTAATATATCTTTTTTTTCAAAAGGTTATTTATAACTAGAATGAAGTAATTTGACTATGCGAGGATGAAAATCATAAATCATTAATGTTTTTTGTTCAAATTAAATCTCAATGGAGTTTGACCTTTCACTAGAAACAGATCAGAAAGGATAATTAAACTGATGACGTGAACAATAAGGATGTAGCATTACGCTGAACATAGTATAACTATGATCAATGCCCAATAAACAACATTCCAGACAAAATTTAAGCTTGCATCCAGCTCAAAAAACTGATGAAATCCCCTTCTCTCTACTAAACAACTCAATTCTTAGAAAGCTGAATCGAGAATCAAATCCAGTCAAAAAGAAATAATCAATCGAGCTTAACAAATTCAGAAATACGTGACCTACACCTCACTAAAGCTACTAAAAGAAACAATAAGAAAGTTCAGCATTCAAAGCCGCTTCTATTGATCAATAAATCCCCAGCTACATTATTGAATATATCCAAAGAGAAGAAACAAACAATCACAGCTCAAATTAGTACATATGAAGAAACATTTAACCTCTTTCTCAATAAATTTGGTGAAGAAGCGCTCGGCTTGTACGGCGGTGACGTCTCCACGGTAGTCGCGCCACACAAGAACCCTACCCTTTATATCTAGTAGGAACAGCGCAGACGCTGCTCCAGCCATATTCTATCCCCCAAAGCCCCGTCTGAAGATTCAATTGGGATCACAGATCGCGAGTGGATGCAATTAATGGCAGATGAGATCTACTGGAACTATTGTGAATAAAACTAGCAATTTAGTGATAAAGAGGATCTCCATTCCATTATTCTGTCACTGTAAATCTCGTGCTGTTCTGTAGATTTGTTCGAGAGATGAAAGATGATTTCTTTCTTTGCTATTCAGAAAAGTTTCACAGTAGACGCTGAGAATTGAAGTTTCGATTTTTTGTTGGACAGAGACGCTACAGCCCATTTCACATTATTGGGCTTTTTACTAAGTCGAGCCTTAAAATTCGTCCCCAATTATATTTTTCATACTCAAAAGACGCTACGACCCATTTCACTATTATTGGGCTTTTCTGAGTAGTTGAGGCAAGAGAACCAGGCCCAATTATATTTTTCATAATCAAAATATCAACGAGCACATGTTTTGTAGTAGAGGTCAAAGTAAACATTAGTATCCCTTCGTCCGCTAGAGAGATGGTCTTTTATTTTTGTGCACATTGATTAAAGAGTGTTATTATTTAATGTGTAGTCCGCTAGAGAGAGGGTCTTTTACTTTTGTGCACATTGATTAAGGAGTGTTATTATTTAATGTGTAGTGTGTAGTTGTAAAAGTGGGAGTGTAGACCCCATATTTTAATTGTATTAGTGAGTGTGTGTGGGTCTCATGTGTGTAAAAAAAGGAAACGACTCATTTTGGGGCGGACGACCAAAAAAGAAAAAATTCTTTCGAGTAGACGGAGAGAGTATTACCTAAATAAAAAATTTACATTTCGTCATTTTGGTTTATGCAAGGATAAGGCTTACATTTATCTTTTTATTAAGTGACTCGCATAAAACATTTAATATATTTTCATGACTCACGCAAAAAACTAATACAACTATACACTATTATATACATTAAAAGTTTATATCTTAACAAATGTATTAAAAAGCAAATTTAATATAGGGAGCAATATTGTTACATTTTATTAATTAGGGCGTCTTACAATTATTATTATATTTTGTTTTTTATACACCGAGACTCATACAAAATAATTAATATATTTACATAGACTCACCCACAATATTAATACACAATTATTCATTATATATTAAAGTATTATATTTTTCAACCCTCTAAAATATTTCTTAATCTGTATGCATAAAGTCAGAAAATATTCATGCATCTATATATGGATCATTTACAAAAACATCATCTAGAACATCTATGATGTTTTATACTATTATACATATTGAAGGAGGAATGTAAACCAAGTCAGAATTTCATACAAATCACAACTGCTTTTGGATCCTAATTTAAATTCTTCATACTTGTGTTTCTTCTTCATTATTTTGAGATATTTTCTCATCTGCCACTGATAACTCCACTGAAAATCTGGCTGTTCCCTCCTAAGGATGCTTCCCATTCGATTGATGACATTCTGATTCGAGATAGTGCAATAACTACATCTCTCAATTCTGGCCTGTCTAATGGATCTTCATTTAGACACCATTGTGATATCTCAGCCATCTGCAACATCACAAAATGTACACCATTCAGTTTTAATGATTGGATTTAGATAGAAATTTGATTATGTGTATATATATGTGACCACCTTGCATACATCTTCTGGAGGATAATTGCCTTTAAGGTTTCCATCTATGATGGATGACAATGCAGATTCTGGGTCTTCCTCATTGAAGACATTGTTTACCTGATCATATGAATGTCATATTTATGAAATAAATAATGTCAGATGAGTAGAGTTAAAGTTCATTTGTCTGCATTATATAATTTCACTTACTACTGTGATGAGGGACTTCATCCTATTGGGCTCCTGGTTGTTGCGGATGAGTGCGCGTTGGCCGGTTATTAGATCCGCCAGAACTACTCCGAATGCAAACACATCAGTCTTAGTAGTCACCTGCAGCTCTTTAACACACCTGCAAAAGAAATATTAACTTATATGATCAAATGTTTTATGTTAAGGATTTATTACATGAGATGTCATGTCATGATGCAGCTTACTCTGGAGGAAGGTATCCCAACTAGTCGTGTTGCTATTAGCTCGTCTTCATTGGTTCGACCCACAAGCTTTGCCAACCCGAAATCTGCAACCTGTGGGATTAATTCTTCATAAGATCATGCACGCATTCTCTTGATATTGAGTTAAGAGTGTGATCATGATATTAATGTACGTACCTTTGCTCTAAGACCTCCATCAAGCAAGATGTTGGTTGTTTTTATATCACGGTGTACGTACCGAGCCTTGGTGTGGTCATGGATGTATTCTATACCCCTTGCAGAGTCAAGAGCAATTTTTGTTCTAGCACTCCAATATAGAGGCTGGTGGCCTAATTCACAACTCTTCATCATGGTTAGTTAATCCAATCTTTGATAGGATATATGATTAGAATTCTGTTTTCTTACAAACAATGTATTTGATCACCTTTCAACATCGGATCATGAACATGATCGCCAAGGGAACCATTTGGGATGTACTCATACACCTAACAGCTCCACCTACATTATGGGCTTCATCAACTTAACTCAGAGGATGGAGATTATTAATTTAATTCTTACCACATTAATATGGTGTATCTTGCATAACACCTTGAGCTCTGCAAGAAACTCCTTGAACTTGTTGGATCTCATTTTCTTGATTGCAACTTCCTGTTTCATGCCAACACTCAGTAATTATAACTAGTATTCAAGAATCTTGACAATTACACTCGAACATAAAGGCCTACCTTCTCTTCGATCACCCCATAGTAAACACTTCCATACCCCCCTCGTCCAATGATTCTAGCATCATCAAACTCACTCGTGGCCTCTGCTATCTCTTCAATGCTGTCAAAACCTGTAATATCTGCTGGGGTAATCATCACTTTCTTGTGTCATATTCTTAACTCTCTATGCTATTGATTATACTCATATATTCTGACCTTCCATTCTTTCCTTCATTGTGTACTGTTTCTGTAAGGAATGAGCTTTACTGCTAGAATTCTTGGAGAATGTTTTCGGGTCTTTTTGACTCTGTCGGCTCGCGTTTCGCCTGAGAAGAACGACGCCCAAGGTGCAGATGGAAAGTAAGGTTACAAAGTCCACTATCATCCATTTGTGAAACTTCTTTGTTGCCCCTGAATATTACATACAACAACAAAGGAACATAAAGATTAGCTATTGAACATGAACATATTTTAAGAAAATGATGTTCAAAGATGTATCACCTTTCTTTGGGACACCATTTTTCTCCATGGGCACATACAAGACCCATCCGGCTTCTATGAAATCCGGTTTCGGAGCCAAAGTTCTTTATGCCATCAACTTGAGCAGAGAGAAGATCTGCTATCACAGATAAAGTGTCATGTGGCTGAACTGTGTAAGTCACCACAAATTCAGAGTCATCATCCACACATCCACACAAAAGATTCAGAGTTTTGTTCACCCTTGGTGTTAGACTTGTGTCCACTCCTACATCCCACACTTGCCCACTGAAATTCTGAGTGGAGACATCATATAATGAATCATTTAGTTTAGGCAAGTACAGCACATCATAGAAGTATCCAACTGTAGTAACATTAACTTGTGTGCAGGTGCAGCTCACTGACACAAGGCTGTCCTGTCTATGATCAGTAGACTCTATAGGCTTGATTGCTGATGCATCGACATTGTGCTGGTAAAGAAGAGCATTGCATGACTGGATCCTGTCTGAACAGGAGAAAGTATGCTTGTTTGAGTAAGAAACACAAGTTTTCATGAAGAAGATTGGTCTGAAGAGAGAGAAAAGAGAAGCCATATTGAAATGTTTTGTTGATGGAGGAATATAGAAGAAGGGAAGAAATATTGGTGACACTCTCTTGTATTTGTCATTACATGAGTTGTCTGTTTCTCCTTATTCTATGCTTGTTTGTCTGTTTGATAATGCAAAGGAGAATTATACTCCACTTGTATATACTATTATCACATTGCTGCTAACTGCCTGTCCTAACATGATAGAAGTTGGAGAGTGGTAGGAGAAACAAGAGTTCGCCGATGTTCACAACGTACAACATGTCCCTCTGTTCACCGGCATTGACCGTAGCGGATCCAGTCGATTCCGTGCTCTGTACATATATATGCTCCTAATGTAGTGCACAGTTTTAGGAGATGAGTTCAATGTTGATGAGGGTGGAAGTTTTGTCATGCACCATGAATTTTGTTACTTAGATTGTGCCTATGTTATTACATAAATGAGGCATTACAAGGGCCGGGATTGAATTCTATACTTCACTTTCTTGTTTTATTGGTGTTTCATAACATAACGAATCAAACAATCCCGTCTCTTTCTTGATTTTTCCTACTTTTATCCTTATACAGGACTAGCTTTGCTATTTATTTAATAATAATTGATTAATTGACGTAGCATATTTGTTGGGGAAGTAACGGTGTAGTTTCACATCAGCCGGTGGAGAAAACAAAGGACCCGGAAGCCGGCTATGATTTTTCTGCCGTCTCTTGCTTGCATAACAATAGCTAACTTCCAATCTGGTATATCCACACACATTTCGCTCTGAATCTCCTGTTACATATAATATTATGAACGGTTGTATGAATGACACGAAGGATATAAAAAAATTTATCTACGCTCTAAAAGAAAATATCAATTCTAGAAAGAATGATTGAATTTTTTTCTCTAGCATATATGACACTTAATTACACCTATACACTACAAGAAAAATGATCAATGATCGACAAAAATCTTGTTATTATTTCTTTTGTAGCTAAAGATATTTAATGACATGAATAATCTTGTTATTATTTCTTTTGTAGCTAAAGATATTTAATGACATGAATGTGTAAATAATTCATGTCATTTATCAACACATTCATGTTAGTAAAAGATCTTTAACTACAGAAAAAAATAATGATAGGATTTCTATTATTATTGGTCATTAGTATTATTAGCCACGTTTAATTGGAGATTGTAATATAAAAATTCAACATTACATCTCATTCTTCATTTAGGAACCCCATGCACCATTCTTGTTTTGAAAATTGATGAAGGAATTAAATCGTAAAATATGTCAAGTGGGCTTTAGTAGAAGGTTTACTTATTCGACTAGGCATGTACTTACAATTGGTTCAATTAGCTGTATTTTTTTTATGTTTTTATCTCTAGTTATATTTAATTTGAATTAATTATGATAAGTTGTATAATATTATAGTAACTATTAATTAATGTTATTAATTTTTTTATTTTATCACTTTTGAATTCGACTACTTAAAAAAGAGGAAACCGTGTTTTTTTCCCTTGGACAAACCAATATGATAAAACACATCCAATTGTGAGATGGATCGAGTACGATGTTTTTACTTGTATCAAAGACTCAATTGCACATGCAACTAGTATATGCATGAATGAGTCAATTTTATTTATTTTTTAAATAGAGAATGGAGCATTTAATTACCCAGATGTTTTTATATTTATTTATTTTATTACTATTTATTAACATTAACGATATAATTATAACAATACTCATACACATCAGTTAAACGTACAATTTTAATGTAATAACACATCATTATTTCATTTTATACACCGATAAATTTACATGTCAATCATCTAATTAATAATATATATAAGAAATGATATACGAAAATAACACAGAAGATCTCGGAAATGATACATATTATTTATAGTCTGGTGGAGGTGGTGCTTTTCCAGCATAGTGATTTGGGATCCTGAACTTAGGAGGAGGAGGTGATGGTGCATTGGATCTTCTCATCACCACATTAATGCTCTCCTCCAATCTTCTTCTCCCTCCACCTTCCAATAATTGAAACTTCATTTGTTGAATAAAAATTGTTTTTAATAATAGTATAAAGATTTAATATATTAATAAGAAACTTAATTTGACAGTAATAATACTTTCTCCCTCCATTAAATTTATACTCTTCCCTCACATTACAGTTTTCACACCTCATGTATAATTTATAAAGGAGATGTGAAAACTGTGATGAGACGAATGGAGTAATTCATAGTTTACTACAAGTTTTTTAACAGTTCAAATCCCCTATTTCACAATCGTGTACGTTTCGCTTTATATTTCATAACTTTATTTATATTCAAATACTATAATCTAATTAATAATCAATAAGCCCTTACAAATATCAAATATAAAAATAATTTGGACATTGATTATGACACGTGATAAGTATTTAATACATGGACTAAAAAATGAAACACTACTGTGAAATAGACGATTATATATTTAACTTCTAAAATTTTTTTTTTAAAAAAAAGAGAAATTTCATTAATCTTGAGTATGAGATTTACACCAAAAATATACACAATACCCCATAAATAAAAATCAATCTAACTGTAAATATATGAAAGAGTGGTATGAGATGGAGGAGTATATTATAAGATGTAAGAGTATAGTATACTATATATTTACCTGATGCTTGAGTTATTGAAGGAGCAGAGAGTGTTAGAAACAACAGTAGGATTAGCACAAGAGTACTCTTTATATGGTTGCTTTCCATTGCACAAACCTGATCATCCAACTAGGAAATGTCTTCACCTCTCTCTACAAAGATGTGAGAGAGCTGTGTGTGTGAAATGGCTTTAGTTATAGATCTTAGATGAATTAATGCTATTAATGAGTATATGTATAGATGCACTTTGTTTAAGTAGACTAGGTCAACCATTTTCACCCCCCCCCCCCCCCCCCCCCCCCAATTTTTAATCATTATTAGTACTTAGTTACATTGAATTTTCACACTAGACGCGAGAGTTTAAAAAATCTTATTCTTTTGTTTATTTTTCAGATAATTATTTCTAGTCTGTAATACATAGGTGCGTGAGAGTAATATTTTTTTAAAATATAATGTATCGAAATATTATTTATATTTTAAATTTTATGTAGTATTTATTAGGCCTAGGAGTGAAAATTGTAATGATATAAGTTAAATAAAAAAGAAAAAAAAATACATTTGTATAAGACTATTTTACGGTTTCGTTATTTCTCTTTTTATTAAATATATCATTATTATTTTTAAATGTTATTATTTTTTATTTATATTATAATTGTTCATGATATAATTTAATTACCATCATTATTAGTTTTTATTAATTGACTATTATTATTTTTTATTAAAATATTATCATTTCATATCTATTTTATTGGATCATATCTATTTTATTGGGAGTGTATATTGGGTGCACCCGGGTGCAAGGGTGCACCCACATGTGTATAAATTTTTATTCTATTTTGTATACGTGTTTCGTAATAATTGTATAATTTTTTTACACTAAGTTTTTCATTAAAAAAACTAGCATCATATGTATATAACTTTTTATTCAATAGTGTATACATGTTTTTTAATAAATTGTGTATTTTTTACACTTAATTTTTAATTAAAAACCTAACAATTAAATTGTATATATTTTTGCTCTTAATTGTATATATTTATATTTATATTTGTATATGGGCGCACTCTATCTTAGGATGCACCCGATGCAAACTATAATTAGTCATTTTAGATGATTTTACACCCGTATTTCTCATGATAAAAGTATTAAGTAGGAAAGATAATGATTTATTTATCTATCTTATGTGGTTTATCCTGCATCATTTATCATTACATTAGTACGGTTAGGTTATAACTCGGTCGATCTTTTGTCATTAAAATAAAGAAAAAAACTCGGTCAAATGATTTTATTATTATTATTATTAATATTATTTTATCATTTTGACTATTGACAGTGTGAACAATCCCAACTTTAGCTTATGTGTTTTCTTAATATACACGAGACTTTTTGGTATCATGATTCTTTATTAGGTGGGAAGATGGCAAAACTAGTGGCCTACTTTTAAATAATTTAATCAACTTAATTAATCTCAGTTTTAATATCTACCTCCAATTGAGTAAATAAATTGTGGAATTTTTCTTTATTTATTACCCTGAGGATTTAAAAGTTGAGCTTCATCCCATGAAATGCAAATTTTATGCTTTTTAAATATTAAAGTTTGTTGACTTAATGAGACAAGAACTATATGCCATCTAGTGAACTCTATATTAATAATATATATTTTGTGTGAATTATGATTTTATTATATTTATTTATGACAAAAATTACAAAACAAAAACATATTTGAAATTTGAAAGTTGAGACCATGCATGGCAAAATATGAACACAGTTACGTTTAGGTATAATTTCATCGTTTAAATTTATTGACTATTTTACTTAATTTATTTTGAGTTGGTTAATTTATTGTGCATCAAAGTGTAAAAAATGTTTAAAGATATAAAATTATGTTTTAAATGGTATATATTTTAATTAATAATAATATTTTTTTTATTGAAAATGTCTCGAAATATAAAAAGTATTAATGTTTGTCTGAAAAAATAATTTTTTCTTCTAGAATATCAAAATTATAAATTTTTATATTTACACTAAAACATATAAATAAAATTGAATTTGCGCGAATGACTGTGAATGCAAGACCTTGTCATTTTTTTTTTAAAAAAAATATTTTCTAAATATTTGGTAAAATTAAATTATTTTTAGGGAAAATAGATTTTTTCGTCCGCTAACTTTCATTCATTTTGAAATTAGTCCATTAATTTTTTTAATTTTAAAATTAGTCAGTTAATTTTATAACAATTTTGAAATTAGTTCATTAACTTCATAAAATTCAACATTTTGGTCCTTTGACCTGCTATGGCAGGTCATTTGGATATTTTTACCCCAATTAATCTATATCATATTTTTATTTAACCAATTTTATCTCACTTTTCATTTTTCACTTCCGTATACCAAACAAACAATATTAATCTCATTACTAAAGTGGAGCAAATTTGACTAAATATTGATACTTCCTCCGTCCGCTCGAAAGAGTGTATTTTTTCCATTTTGGTTGTCCGTCCCAAAGAGAGTCACTTCCTTTTTTTACACACATGAGATCTACACACACTCACTAATACAATTAAAATATGGGATCTACACCTCCACTAATACAACTACCCACTACATATTAAATAACAATACTTTTTAATCAACGTGCACAAAAGCAAAATGCCCTCTTTCGGGCGGATGAAGACAGTATAATATAAATTCTTAGTGGAGACTATTTTTTTTAAAATAGTATATATATTACATATATTTTTTTTTTGAATAACCTGCTAATGACCTGTTAAAACGGACGATTTTGTTGAACTTGGAAAACATGCTGGACGATTTTCAGAATTTTCAAATATAATGGACGATTTTCAAAATTCTGCAAATATAATGGACGATTTTCAAAAAGTGAAAAACTTATAGACTAAATTCAAAATTGGACAAAGTTAGCTGACAAAAAAAATATTTTCCTTATTTTTAATAGAGCCCATATCAATTAGGCGTTTTAAGTGAACCTTTGAATTTAATGAAATTTTTAGCCCAATAAGCCGTTGCACACAAAAACAATTGAGATGAAACCATCTAATGGCCCAAATTATGATGAAATGATAAATTCAACCCACAATTTTAATGAGCTTCACAGCCATATTGAACCCAAACACTTATGTTATGACAAAATTAGAGAGAGATGCACCTAATGGTATATATATCTTTAATTTAGAACCTCAAAATGTCAATCTTACAAAGATATTTTTGAACTAATTTAGTGGGAATTTAAATGATATTCTTCAAATAGAGATTTAGTCAACTTGAAGATTAAGACACTTGAGAACAAAAAATTATGCGAGCATGTGTCGCTTCAATTAGATAGGTTGGAGAAATGAGTGCCACATAATAAATAAATAAATAAAGAGTAAAAAAATATATAGAAAGTCAGATTTTGAAGCTGAACCACTCTCTACTGTATGGAGTATATGTGGCTTAGCATGGCGGAAATAAGCAGTCTCTTGACGTTATAAATTATGTAATTTTCTTTAATTTAAATATCTTAATATATAAAAGATTGGGAGGATGGTTGGGTGAACTTAATTTATACAAGTTTTTGTGATTATATAATCCTTCTATCCGTATTAATGACTATGATTATTTTTGTGTAAAGATTAAAAAAAAATTAATGTGTAGTGGGTTGAAAAATAATACTCGTATAATATTTTAATATATAATGAATAATTGCGTTAGTATTATAGAATAATAAGAGTAGTATAATACTATCTTAATATATAGTAGATATTTATGTTAGTATTGTGTGAAAGTCTTATTCTTATTAAAATATATTAATTGTTTTGGGAAATGTATTATCAAAATAAAACATATACAAATTAAAAAAAATATCATAAGAGGGTAGTATTTTTGTGTATTTTTAACACGTTTTTTTTTTTTTGTTAATGATTGTGTAAGAATCAAGATAATAACCTGCGGTTTAAACTTTAAATTAATTAGATATTGTATTTAGAGATTTTTTATTTTTATTTTTTAATTTAAGAGACATATGATGTGATGCGTGAAATATTGAAATGTAACAGAAGAAAAATTGAATATTTGCATTGTGGACATGTTTGGTTGTGCTGGCGAAGTAAGAATTTGAGAACAGAAAATAAATAAAACTAAAAAAAGATTTCGTCTTTAATTATTAAAAAAAAAAATCGAGCGAGGGGGTAAGCAGACGAGAGCCCACCTGCTCATCAGTCACTGTGTGAACTCCCAAGGTTGCTATCTCAACTCTCTAATTCCTCACACCGATCATCTTCCACAAAGTTGTTTAAATGCACAATTCGTAGGTTTTTATTTGGGATTAGATTCGACTGCGTTAACCAGGTTGATTTATTTCCTCGTTTTCTTGAAGGATATTGGGTTCTTTATTTTATTTTTTTTATGGTTTGAATTTTCAATTTAATTGCTAATTTTAGCAGTGATATTTCAATCTTTTCTGTATTTGGGATGAGATGTTCATCGTGTCTGCATTTATTGCCGATGGGATTGCGTGATTGTGATTTGCTACATGAAGAGTTCATTTATTCTAGAATGTTCTTGAGTTTGATGCATCTTCGATTGACATTCCAAGCACATCTTGTGTCGGCGCCATTACTTAATCTTGTTATTCTTTTTTGGAGTTGTATGTTACTTCCTTCCTTAAATTAATTCTTTCTTCGATTTCTTATCTATTGATTTGTGGTTTCTGGATTGCAATGGATGTTTTAGCACTTCATGTGAAGCTATTTTATAGAGAGGCACCTCATGTTTCAACTCAATTTGCATAATCATAATATTCGTTCTTGACATGATCTTGATCAACCACTTATTTACTTCTCTGAGTGGTCTCACCAAATATTTGAATTTATTTTGATAGTTCACAGGCTTGGATCCAAACACTTTTGTTACCTCCCGAGTTAGGAACGTACGTGTTTCATCATGTCATCCTCGCCATTGGATTATGAAAACTTAAATGAAAATGTCAAGAAATGTCAGTATGCTGTTCGAGGTGAGCTGTATCTTCGGGCTTCAGAGCTTCAGAAGGAGGGGAAGAAGGTTTGCCTATCTCTTTGAGAAATGGAATACACATTATATTCTGCACAGTTATAATAGTAGCTTATTGAATCTCATAGTGGCTAAATATTAAATTTTACATGCCTGTTTTTAGTAGGCTTAAAGTTAGTGCTGTTTAGTAGGCTTATGTTGCTGTCATATACTCTTGCTTCCACATTAGCTGATATAATGCAAGGAAGTCCAGCATTAGGATGGCTAAACTTTGAATGTAAACAACACACTTTTAAAAAACTATTAGGAGTATCTTTTAGCACAGAATTATGGTTGCACAATTTCTGAGTGGTTAACAAACCACCATCACAAAGCATGACTTGCATAGTTAGTTATAAAGCACTTGCTCCTAAAATTTCTGACACTACTAATAGTTATATTTACCAGTGCCTGTTTTTACTGATACATCATTTCATTTGACTTCAGATCATCTTTACCAATGTTGGAAATCCTCATGCTCTAGGACAGAAACCTCTGACATTTCCTCGCCAGGTTTTGGAATTTACCTAATTTATTCAAAACAAAATCTCCTGCTATTCTTTTTCTTCTGCAGTCATGTAATTCGCGAGAGGTGATGTTGCAGGTGATTGCTCTCTGTCAAGCTCCATTTCTGCTGGATGATGCAAATGTAGGACTAATATTTCCTGCTGATGCGATTGCAAGAGCTAAACATTATCTTGCACTGACTTCTGGGGGTCTAGGTAGTTATATTTCTGGTTTTATGGAATCACCTCAAAGTTTACATAGTGAGATTAGTGGGTTTTTTTTCCTCCAATTCATCGTACTACTCTGTCAGGAAAAAAAATTGTTTCATGGGTTTGGAGATGAGAGAGAGGAGCAATAAATTGTGCCTGGCAGAGAGGAGTTATCACATTAAGAATATATGCTAAGTGAGTTTGTGGGAATGGGCTATCCTTTTAATGTTGCAGGGAATGGAAGTGGTTCGCTTGTAGTTATCATTATCTTTCCCTTGTTCCAAACAAGCATCCCACATGGCTAACATTTACGTGTTCGTAATCGCTTACTGTTATTATCCAATGCAAAGATGTACTTTGAAGATAAAGGTCATTCATTGGTAGAAGCCATTTTAGGTATTTATGTTTTATTAATATGTCTGTTTCTTATTGATGAAAGGTCCTGTTCTCAAACTTTGTCCATTTTCTTGTGATTTATACTTCTAAATTAGTTCAAATTTCAAAATAACTGATACGATAGCATTGGATTATTGATGCATTGAAACACCAATATGAGATCAAAACTATTGATCAGGTGCTTACAGCGATTCACGTGGCCTTCCTGGAATAAGAAAAGAAGTGGCCGAATTTATTGAGAGACGTGATGGATATCCAAGGTTGTAAACTCAGCAGCTTTATGCTTGAGAATGTGTGGTTATATGTGGATTCTCAAAATGATGTTATCATTTTTGTATCCTTGGCAGTGATCCAGAACATATATTTCTAACAGATGGTGCTAGCAAAGGTGTGATGCAGATTTTAAATACCATTATTCGTGGTGCAGGTGATGGGGTAATGTTTCGTAAACCCAGTTATCTTCTTTAATGTCATTTTACTTTTGAGTGTCCCAGTAGTGCCTTATCCTTACCAGTCTTTCCATTTCACCCCAAGTATATCTTGCAATGAGGGTACCATTCAAGCATCTGCTTTTCTATTGACGATTTGCATTTTGTTCTCAGATATTGGTTCCCGTACCACAGTATCCACTCTACTCGGCATCCATAACTCTATTAGGTGGCTCTCTTGTTCCATATTATCTGGAGGAGACTGCAAATTGGGGACTAGATATTGCTAACCTTCGCCAGTCAGTTGCTCAGGCTCGTTCGCTGGGAATAACTGTAAGCATAACTTTGTTTTTTCTCCTTATTATGGATATACATGGATTAATACATGCAACTTAATTCTAGTGTTGCACCAGTCAGTTTGAACTTATGATGATCTGCCAATAAATGTGTTTCTTCTTTAAAATTAACTCATTTAACCCCTATACTTGCATTTGTGATAAGGTTCGAGCCATGGTGATTATAAACCCTGGGAATCCTACTGGGCAATGTCTTAGTGAAGCCAATCTTAGAGAGATATTAAACTTTTGTTACCAGAATAATGTGGTATTGCTTGGTGATGAAGTTTATCAGCAAAATATATACCAAGACGAGCGTCCCTTCATAAGTTCAAGGAAGGTATAGATTCTGATTATAATATGATGCTGCAGTTGTATCTACATTTCTCTTGGATCTTTAAATACTTGGAGATTTTATTGGCAAACATTTTAAAGGTTCTTATGGACATGGGACCTCCCATTAGCAAGGAGCTTCAACTAGTTTCTTTCCACACTGTCTCGAAAGGTTATTGGGGAGAATGCGGGCAGCGTGGTGGATATTTTGAGATGACTAATATTCCTCCAAAGGTTCGTATGGTTGTATGTTCTATTGATATGTAACACTATAAACTGCAAACACTGCATTTTTAGACTTAGCAACACCACAAGTTTCAAACAGCATAAAAACATGAAATTCTGAGAATTTAATATCACAATGAATTTATGTACATTCATAGTTAATAGACCTTAATGATAAGGTTTTTGTGTCAAGATAATCAATAACATAGTCACTTTGTTATGCTATTTGTTTGTTATTATTTCAGACAGTAGAGGAGATATACAAAGTATCTTCCATATCCCTGAGCCCAAATGTCCCTGCACAAATATTCGTAAGTGATTCATACCATGCTTATATGATTGGAAAACCACGAGTGATCGAATCTCAGTGAAACAACATTTCTCATGATGTTGTGTAGAAAGAAGAAGATTTTTCTACTCAAAAATTCTAAACTTAAAGGGAAATTTTGTTTATTTTCCATTTGCAGATGGGACTTATGGTTAACCCTCCTAAGCCTGGAGATATATCATACGAAAGATACGTGAGAGAGAGGTACTCCTTTCTACGTTCACTCTTGATTCTACAATAAGTGAAGTCAATAATAAAGATTCAACTCTGATTATATTGCTTTCTTTTTTCTGGTGGAATGCAAATACTTAGTAATACCAATGTAATCTTTGAACAATTGACATGGCAAGACAACTCAAAGTTGCTTGTTTTGATTCCCTGCAGCAAAGGCATCCTCGAGTCTCTGAGAAGAAGAGCTCAGATTATGACAGATGGATTCAATAGCTGTAGAAACATCGTTTGCAATTTCACTGAAGGTATTCATTCCTCTGCCCCCACCCCTGACTAGAAACTAACACGAATCTAGTCATACAAAAAAGATCATCTCAGAGAGTAAAAAAATCCTGTTTAACTCTGTATAAACTCCTATATATATGTCATTCATTTCAACTGGAAAATTTTTCAGGTGCCATGTATTCTTTCCCACAAATACGTTTACCACCAAAAGCTATAGAGGCCGCGAAGCAAGCTGGAAAAGTGCCCGATGTTTTCTACTGTCTCAAGCTTCTAGAAGCCACAGGCATTTCTACTGTCCCAGGTTCTGGTTTTGGACAAAAGGAAGGGTATGTTCTGTTTATACTTAGTTTGTAGACGAATTGAGCTCCACACATCATCATCTCTTATCTGCTGATAAAAAACACTTGTATGCAGGGTTTTCCACCTGAGAACAACAATCTTGCCAGCAGAGGAAGACATGCCTGCAATTATGTCCAGTTTCAAGAAATTCAACGACGAATTCATGGAACAATATGAAGACCACAGAGGCTATTCAAGAATGTGAAAAGGGTGGTGAGAAGAAACACCACATTTATAATACACTTTCATGAACTAGTTTTATGCAACCTGTCTAAAGATTTATCTTTTACTACTTTAAATTCAGTTCACAAGGTTTACCTTGGTAAATATTCTAATGAATTAATTTAAATTGTACTTCCCTATACTCCTAATTTTAATCAAAGCAAACAGTCTACCTTGCTGAGTTTGTTTCTGGTGAGACATAAGATGATTTAATAAAATATTAGTTCCATCACTTTTTCTCCCTTGTGTATTAATTAATGGCCAATTATACATAATTGGCCCCTGAAGTGGAAATCCCTTGGTCTTGGTGGACTAAAAATAAAAAATTCAATTTAAAGGACTAAAATTTAAAAAAAATATATAAGGGAATTGAAAGTATTTTGTATAATAATAATGGAATAAAATTAAGGGAAACAAAATACTTTTTTTTTTAAATTTATTTAATCCAAACCTACTATTCAATTCCTGCATTTTTCTAAATATGATATACTCCATATATTGTTTAATCCAAACGAACTACTCTATCAAGATAATGATATTCCATTATAATCAATAAATTCAATTCATCGATTCAAATGTTATGTTTAGTTAAGTAATATTTAATCCTATAAAAGTGTTATCTTAAATATGGCTATGATCAGTTTTATAAATCTCATTTTCATGATTTAACTATCCCTTAAATTCAGGGATTATCTTTGAAAGTTGTAATAAGTCAGGGGGAATGTTGCCAAGAATAAGGACATGGATGGAAATTAAATTTAAAATGTTGAATGACTGTAGGATTAGTGACGTTTATTGAATTTCAGTTTTCTATATCTACTACTAATAATTTAATTCTAAAGTTTTGTTCGTTTTATTAAATGGGAAATTATTTATTACTTCATCTGTTTAATTATTTAATTTGTCTTATTAGTTATTAACCTTAATAATTTCACATTATAGTTTCGCGTTCTCTTATTTATGACCTTTATATATATTTTGAGTATTCTATAATGTGTATTTATAAATGTGTAAATAAATATATATAGAATGTTAATTCTATATATTTTATTAAATATATAAAAAGAGAAAACTGGAAAAAAAATGGCATGGAGTGGAGGGAGCGAAATTTTTTTAACAATTTGATGTGAAATTGCTGTCACGTTCGTAATAATTTCATTGAAGAATTGATATTGAGTATTTATATTTTATTTACCTTGAAAATGTAATATATTCCTACTTCCATAGAAAATTGAATGAAAGCAATGATTTTTACTTTGAAAAGATATATATAGAAAAGTGAAAAGGGATTTTAAAAGAAGGAAAGGTACTTGTGAATGTTAATAAAATAATCTCCATTATTCAATTTTAGTTTAGCAATGGTGAAAATCAAATTACAAATTTGTCTTCTACGAAATAATTTTATTTGACAAGTAATATTTAATATAATATTAATTTTTATCAAGAAATTATATTTCTTTATTTATCTCACAATAATTTTAGTTTATATTTATTAGACTTGCTAAAATAATTATAAGGCGATATAAGATGTTATTAAAAAAATAAGACAATAAAACTTGTTTTCTTGGAAGTGATTTCATGGGTATCAAAAATTAAATTTTAGTTTTTACTTTAACATACAACGGTAAATTTTATTAATCATAAATTCACGCAGTATTATTCATTTTATTTATGTAGTTAATGATTTTTTTTTCTTTTTTTCTCTCTCCTTATATCTTATTTCAAATTAATTAATATTTTCTTACACATATCACCACCACCATATATACACACACACACATTCATTTAATTTAAAATTCATATTTATCATATAAAAATTTCAAAATAAACATACATTACATTATTCATAATTCCAAAATCAATCAATTAAACTTAAAACAAGCATATCCTTAATTATATATATTGATATATATATATATATATATATATATATATATATATATATTTTTTTTTTTAATACATGAGTTTTCATCTATACGTAATTTTTTTCTACAAATTGAAAGGAGTATTGTACATTATTTTTATTAATAGTTTCAGTGCAGAATTAATGCTGAGAAAAATAAAAAAAGTAATTCATAAATGTAACCGATCATAAGGTAATAAATTAAATAAAGAAAGAATAAAGAAAGGAAAAGAAGTCAAAAACTTAGTATAATTACTGTGACGTGAAAATTTCACGGCCTCTTTTCCCTACCCATAAAGCCACTCGCTTAGGTCACGATTTCCTTGGGTTCTTTTTTTCACCAAAAAAAATAAAATAAAATATGATTAATATTTTTTAATTCCATTCCACTCCTATAAAAACCCTAAACACTGTTCTCTTCCACTCTTCCTCCTCCCATTTCCAATTCAATCCATCCAACATTTCACTCTATTCTCTTCTTACCTTTTTTATCTCCATCACACAAATCTATTTTTCAAAAACCAAATCTCCTTTACAAATATATTTTTCTAGAATATATCTTTTAAAAAAAGATTATATTTTGGTTGTTTTATTACACGTCTTGTAATGATGAAAATGGAGGAGGGTGAAAAGTGGGAAATGTAGATGAGAAGTCCATTGAAACAGATTTTGACCAAGTCAACGCAGAGAAGTGATGGTGATGAAGAGCGTGCCACCACGCCCACGTCGGCCGGGTCGAGAATCCCGACCCGATTGGCATGCCCGCCCGCCCCGAAGAAGCCTAAAGCGGGTTGCCGTTTTGGTGGTGTAAAACTGTTTTTCACTCCGCCGGATCTTGAAACGTTCTTCATATGCCATCTTCATCACAGGGATAGTTAATTAATTAATTGCTTTCTTAATTAATTCCACTAATTATAACTTATGCCTTACTTCTTCATCTTTTTAGTTTAGAGAATTTCTATGGCCACTTTTTTATTACATGCAGTAGTAGTTATGTTATGGAGTTGATCAGATTCAAACCCACATGCTATGTATATTTTGAATGGAAAACAGTGTGATTCTTTTGAATCGGGTCGGGTTTAGATTTAATGGGTCGTTGATGATCATGAACTTTTTTTTTTCCTTTTTGTATACATACATAGAAATTATGAATGAATTGGCATACATGCAGACAAGAAACATAAGGGACAAAGTTGTTGATCAATATTCGAAAAGAGATATGGCCATATTCTTCTGTCTCCGTTTTCCATCTTTCTTTTCTTTACTGCAATCATAAAACGTTATGCAGATGAGCATTACACCATTTGCTAATTACTGTGTTACCCTTATTAATATTTTATATTAAGTTTAAGTCTTTGATAATATGTGATTGTTTTTAACAATGGGTTTCATCCCGATTTTGATTTCATTTTCGTATGTTATTTTTGTGTACTGGTATTTGTGTTTTGTAAGAGAAATTTTTTTTTTTTTCAATCATTGTCATAGATGTAATCTTCTTTTTTAGGGTAGAGTATATAGTTTCTTCTTTCTTTTATATGTCATCATTGGTCAATAACAATGTTATAAAAAAAAATGATATTCATTTTATTATTTTGAGGTATCAATTCAATATTTCTTTTTAATAAAAGAGCACAACATATTTTCACAGCATATAAACTTTTAAGTTTTAGTTTGAGTGGTTAAGAGGGAGAAAATCAAAATGATGCAGGAAAATTGATTTTACCGGATAGGTTTCTTAGTGTGAGGGTTGGGGCAGAAGACGAGATGACAGATTTTGTAAGATTAGGATCCTATGCATTTATTACAGTCTCAATTACTGTTAAAGCCCATTGTTTGGGATTATGTGATCATTTCCCTTGTCCTTTCGCCCTGTCTCTGTCTAACAGCATTCATGCATACATCATCATCTACGATTACCTTACCATTTTTATTTATTTTCTCACTTATTTAATGTTGCAATAAGTAAGAGAGATTTTGTATAATTCAGTACTGTACTTCATCTTTTTGGGGTCATACATGATCACCTAACTATTTAGGAGCAATAAATTATTGTCAGCAAATGAGGCCATACATATCTCTCACTCCTATTTCTTTATCTTATATTAAATTACTACTAAACAGTAAATATTGTGGGTATAGTATGGGTATTTTTATGGGCCTTCGATCCCCATAAAAAGGCCCAACCCAACTTCATATGCCCAAATATAGACGGAGGCCCATTACGATAAACAGACTGAACCCCATGGCGTCCACAAATCACTGGACTAATTCGTTTATATTTATTGAAATAAAATAAAAATAAAAAAAAAAATCGTCAATTTCTAATTTTCTACTTCCCCCTCCATCACCGCTGCACCACCGACGTCTGGCTCGCGATAACTCCACCGCGCCACCAACGACGTCGCCGGAATCACATCAAGAACAACCAGCCATGAAGCAAAAAAGTTGGCGGCGCAAATCAGATAGCCGTCACTTCATGGCTCATCCCTCTATAAAGAAGCGCAATAATTCCTCTTCTCTTACGAAATTTTCGAAGCCCCAATCCTCATATTTCAATCCCTCCTCAGTCCATCATTCCTCTTCATCTTCCTCATCGAGTCCGGATTTGTCCTCCCTCCCGTATGACGTGTTAGTTAGAATCGTGGCGCCATTCACGCTGCCGAATCTTAGAGCAGCTTCGCTCGTGTGCAGAGCGTGGAGGGACGCGCTAAAACCCTTCCGTGAGGCGATGGTCTACTTCATGTGGGGAAAAAGGTTCAAGCACGGGCGTGGAGGAGTGAAGGCTAATTTGGGCAAGGCCTTGGATTCTTTCTTGAAGGCGGCGGCGCGTGGATCCTCTCTTGCGATGGTGGATGCTGGTTTGATGTTTTGGGAAAAGGGGAGCAGAGAAGAGGCCATTGTTTGGTATAGGAGAGCGGCTGAGCTTGGTGATCCTGCTGGACAATGTAATTTGGCTATTTCATTTCTGCAAGGTACATGTTTACAATTACTATTGGTAGTTTTCAGCTTCTTCATATGAATTTTCTATGGCTTATATTTGGGATTAGAATCTAGGACTATCATTGCTGAATAATTGTTTATGTTTTAGCTGATCCTCCAAATACCCAAGAGGCAATTGAGTGGCTGTACAAGGCTTCTGCTGCTGGCCACGCACGTGCTCAATACCAACTCGCACTTTCCTTACGCCAAGGTGTTGGGGTGGAACAAAGTTTAAAAGAGGCGGTAAGATGTTTTTCAACTTTTCTTCACTTCTCATCTCTTTGCACATTGTTATCACCTTTGAAATGTAGACTGTCAGACTTATTATCTTATGCAGAGACCCCAAGTACCCCCTCCAGAGTTTGTCTTTTTGTTTCATTTCTGGATGTGAACATGAAACTTTTCCTAACAGAGAATGCTTTGAGTTAAGTACCTGATCATGACTTAGATAATAGTTCAATAGCTATGGTATATGGCACTATGGCAGTTCTCCATGGCTGATCACTTGGTGTAATTAGGATGGAGAGGTTATTTGTAATGGTTGCATCTATTTTCTCTCATGGATTTCTAAATTTGATAGGCTTTCTGGTATGTGAGAGCGGCTGAGGGGGGGTATCCACGCGCTATGTATAATACATCTCTATGCTACTCATTAGGAGAAGGTTTATCGCAGTCTGATTATCTAGCAAGAAAATGGATGAGGAAGGCGGCTGATCATGGCCACAGCAAAGCTCAGTTTGAGCATGGACTGGCCCTCTTTTCGGTATGTAATCCAAGCACTCTTTGCATTCTGTAATGGGATTAGTGGTCACTTTAGCAAGGTGGTCACATCTTACGCTTTTAGGAATCTGCTAAATACTGGCTAGCAGATGTTTATTGAGAAAGGGCTGTTTTTAAGATTGTTAATAAAGCAGCAGTGTACACAATCATTCTATTTTATTGGTATTGAAGGATGGTTAATGAACCTGTTGTGAATTGCGTACTGTTACTTTGATAGGAAGGGGAAACAATGAATGCTGTGGTGTACCTGGAGCTGGCCGTGAGGGCTGGTGAAAGGGCTGCAATACATGTGAAAGACGCTATACTTGAGCAGCTTTCAGCAACTTCTCGAAATAGAGCAATGCTCCTCGCTGATAAGTGGCGTGCTCTGCCTTCATCCCATTGAATGACGCTATTATGATTCTCTTCCCTGTGATGTCTTACCGGAGTTTTGGATTATATGTATGGTAGCTTTCCTTGCATCTACTGATGAAGTTATTATACTGCTCTCCTAAAGTAATTGACTTTACATCACTTAGTACAGTAATCAGATTAAACTATATCCTTACAAATAAGACCACTTTCTCATCTTTTAAGACACCAACTTGACATAAATGCAATGACACACCAGATTCATATTGATGGGGATGGTGCCAAAAGCGGCTGTTGGGAAACAGCAAGCATACCAAAATGAGATGGATGAAACAGACTGAGATGGAAGAGTGCCTGCGGAATCCATTCTTTCAGTTCAGGATGCAGAGCCACAAGCACAGGGTCCACCTCCTCTAATGCCTTCTCCACTCCTGCTCGTTCGAAGTCACTGCTCTTCCCATGGTGAAACGCAAGGTAACATATTAGCATCATGCCATGGAATCGGGCCTTTACATTCCTGCTTAGCAGTTTCATTATTGGTTCCACACCCCCAAACTCCATTATAGTTTTGGAATGTTCCTCACATAGAAAATTCTCAGGGTTAGCAAACTTCCCAAGCGATATAGCAGCTTCTATTGCCACATCCCGATCTCTATGACTAAGCTTCTCCACTAAGGGACCTATAACCCTAGTCTCCCTTGCAGGAAATGCTTTAGCTAAGGAACCTATTGCTCTTATGGCTGCTATTCTCAACCTGCGGTCATCAGTATCCTTGATCACCCGAAGCAACTGCTCTATGGCCGCCTTTGCAGCTTGAGAATTAATCTTGAAAGCTGCCCTTCTGAGATTGGGATCGGATTCAGCTGCAGCGCATATCTCCATTATCGCCATCAAGCAGTTATACTGCATTTCTCCTACTTCTGTCTCTACGAGCTTAGCTAAACAAAGCAACCCTACAGTCTCCGTGATTTCCCAACAATTTGGCACACACCCTTTAGCCAACATCCACAATGCTTCTGCACAACTGATCTTCAATTGCAGTTTCATCCCATTGTCCTCCCTCTCCAAATGCATAGACAGGTTCTGTTTCTCCATCTCTTCATTAATGTGATCAGTGCTTCGGTTTGCGAATTTGAGCTTAGAATTTTCCAACAATGTCACAAGTTGCCTGATCACATTCTCCCCGGCAAGATCCTCTTGTGCTCGAGGGCAGTGCTCTGCCATTTTAGACACCAGATTTGCTAGACATATTTGAACTTTCATTGGTGAATCAACTAAAATTCCAACTATGATCGGAATTCCTGATTCATCTATGATCACGCCTACCCTTCTAGCATCATCAGCTAAGTAATTAAGTGCAGAAGCAGCCGTAGTCCGCTCCTCAATAGAGGTACCATTCTTCAATAGTTTTAATAAAGGCGAAATGCCGCCTTCTTCCACTATAGTTTGCTTGCCTCTATCATGATCTCTAGCTATTAAAACTAACCCTTTTGCAGCCTCAATCTGATCTCGCAATTGACCCATGTGCATGTAAGAAATAAAGTACCAAACCCAAGCTATAGTGGGATCCTTTCTAGCCATGGGGGGCAGTTGGACATCACTTCCGACAGCGCCACGTCCATCTTCATAGATGCCCAAAACCCAATTCAAATTTTCCATGCAGGAGGCGAGGAGGTTGAGAAGCTCCTTGAAATCGTCAGTGGAAACTGGTGTGGCCACACGGTGGAGGAGGTTGTGCCACCGGCATTTCTTCACAAGGGTCGAGGATATCTGAAGACACCGGGAAACCTCGTTGGCAATTTGGTTAACAGGTCTGGCATAGAAGGTGGGGGTGGAGGTGGCAATGCCATTGATAGACTGGAGCATCTGGAACAGACAATCAACTAGCCTGCCAATCTCTTTGCACTCGCATTTGAAGATATCTGCTTCATTTATTTCCTCTGAAATACAAGAGGCTTAGCTTCATCATGATCGTCTCTCATAGGATAGATCAGTGTTTGATGACTATGCCTTAGTTGTCTTTAAAAATATGAGATGCATAAAAAGAAGTGAAAATGGGGATGGGTGGGGACTAGGGAGAGTATAAGTTTTGACCACATTTTATTTCAAAATACAGTTAGTTCAATAGCTCTAATTTTCAGTGGTTTACTCAATTTATTTTTCATTATTTTAGAACAAAACTAAAACAACACTTAAATTAAAAACAACACATACAATAACTATCAAGAAATTTAAATACCAATTATACATCTAAAAAAAAAAAATAGTATGTTACTGTAGCATTTGGATTTTCTGGATGCTACAACTTATTGCAAAGTGCAATGGAGTATGTTGGAGGGAGGAGTCTGCTTTTTTATTTTGGAGATGCCCTTGGAAATGTAGTGAGTTGTTATATTAGTGTTATAGAGTGATTTTTCTTTTAAATAAGATTAATAAATAAAAAAATAAATGTAAACGCGTAAAGAAACGATTAAATGAGTAAAATATTATTTAAGTAAGAAAATAACTCAAAAGACAAGTATTTTGCCAGTAGAATACCATATTCTAATGATGATGGAGTAAATTAAAAAACCGACACCATAAATTTTGTTTTTGTGTGTGTTTTAAGGGTAGCAGAGGAACCTTGAAGGAGTGATAGGTCTGTCCATAGAATTGGAGAAGGTGGAAATGCAGAAGTAGCTTCCAAACTACACAAATATATATAGCAAGAAGATGATAAATGTGTGAAAGATGTTTAAAAATTTGATAGTCTTAAAAATAGTGAAGTTTGAGATGATAGTGATACCTGGAGTTGTCATGACAGAGTTCCCAAATTGGCTCTCTCCTCACCACTCTTCCCACCACCCCCTCCCAATACTTCCTCCACATCTCTCTCTCTCTCCCCCTCTCAACAAAGATTTTTCAGGTTTTGTGATGATATTCACTCAAGTAAACGTCTTTTGAGGTTGTAGTTTCCGGGATATTCAATTCCGCTTACTAGAAAATGTCTACATGACCACACTTATACAAGTATTAAATCAAAATTGTCTAACTTCTCAATAAAAGAAAAAAAAAAAAAACATATGTCTTGTATAAATTTACTTTATTGAAAATAATCCCAAATAGTCTTATAATGTCTAAATTTTTACAAAAATAGTCATTTTTACTAAAAAAAATGTTCAATTAATCTAATTTATTTTACAAAGTTATGGGGTGCGGGTGCAATTGATAAAAAAGAATATATATATATATATATATATATATATATATATATATATATATATATATATATATATATATATATATATATATATATATATATATATATGTGTGTGTTTTTGTAACGAAATCAGAACAAAATTAAAAGATTTGAGATAAAAATAAATGTAGTAACTATTTTGGCTAATTATAGTGTGCACCCTATGATAGGGTGCACCCATATACAAATATAAACAAAAACATATACAATTATGAGCAAAAATGTATACAATTTAATTGTTAATTTTTTAAATGAAAAATTGAGTGTAAAAAAAATATACAATTATTAAAAAACATGTATACACTATTGAATAAAAAGTTATACGCATGGATATTAGTTTTTTTAATGAAAAACTTAGTGTAAAAAAAGTATACAATTATTACAAAACACGTATACAAAATAGAATAAAAAATTATACACATAAGTGCACCCTTACACACGGGGTGCACCCAATATACACTCAACTATTTTATGCTCCCTTAGAAATGTAAAAAGATTTGAGAGTTCACGTTTTAAACTCCAGGGTTTAAGTATTCGTTTCATTGAAAATTCTCCTTTATAAGTCCCTGCACCACTATTTAATTATATCAGGTTTACTTTATTATTGTATAAAACAAACTAAACGTATTTTATATCTTCATAAACTGGCTTGTTTATTTTAATTTTAAAAGACTCATTTCAGCATAAGTCAAGTTACTTCACATATTAAACCTTTGAAATTTAGGAAGGTTAAATACATACACCATAATACATTTTTTGTAATTTGAATCACCAGAGAATCACCGGACGGTCTCTGACTGATTTATCAAACTAAATGCCCATATTCAGGAGAACAACATCGTTTTAACGTTCTACACCAAAGGGCAGACGTTCTTCTTCGTAAAAAATTGAAAACCTAATCTCGATTTCCTCTTCTTCCCCAATTGTTATGATGGCTCATGATTTTTAATATTGCAATTCCAAGAAAACAGTAAAATCATCCAACAAGTCTTCAAAATTAAATGTCATCTAAACTGCATAATAATGCAATAATACAGAAGAGAATAGACAACGTTCGTAGCCTCAAGACAGGATTCCGGACATGGGAATATCCAAACCTGTTGCAAAGTTCCATAAAATTCTGTCTAAACAATGCTTTTGATATTCATTACATAAATAAGTTAGATTAGAGGTGTCATGCAATATCTTCCCAAGAAGCAAAAAATGATGCTGAGACAGAGTATCATAAACCTGAACAATATGGACTTAAAAACAGAGTATTTTTTAAAAAAAATGTGAATATTTCTGATTCAGTGGTGACAATGCATCACCTCTGTTCTTCTCACTTATACACCAGAATAAAAAACAACATTCAACTTTCACTTATCTTTACATAATCCCCCCCATTTATATCGACGGGGCTAAAAACGGGCGCTGAGCAAGCATACCGGAGTGAGATTGATGAAACACGCTAAGATGGTAGAGTGCCTGCGTTATCAATTCTTTCAATTCAGGATGCTGTGCAACGAACACACGGTCCACCCCCTCAAACGCGTTCACTACTCCTGCTCGTTCCAAATCATCGCTCTTCCCAGCATGAATTGCAAGGTAACATATCAGAATAAACCCGTGTAACTGTGCCTTCTCGTTTCCCCTCAACAGTCTCATAAGAGGCGGAACTCCCTTGAATTCTATAATAGACTTTGAATGCTCCACGCATAGAAAGTTTTCGGGATGTGCAAACTTTCCAAGCGATATAGTAGCTTCTATAGCCACATCTTGGTTTCTATGACTAAGTTGTTCGACTAAGGGGCCGATTACTCTGATCTCCCTAGCAGGAAATGCTCTCGCCAAAGAACCTATTGACCTTATAGCTGCTACACTCAACCTAGGGTCACCAGAATCTTTAATCACTCGAAGCAACTGGTCAACAACTGCCTTGGAAGCCGGAGAATTTGTCTTGAAAGTAGCCCTTCTGAGATCGGCATTGGACTCTGCTGCAGCGGTTATCTCCGTTATTGTCATCAAACAATTATACTGCAATTCCCCTGTCTCCGTCTCTACAAGCTTAGCTAAGCAAAGCAAACCCTTCGTCTCTGTTATTCTCCGGCTATTTGGTACACTCCCTTTGGCTAACATCCACAGTGCTTCAGCGCAACTAATTTTCAACTGGAGTTTCACCTCTGGCTTCTCGTTCTCCCTCTCCTTCCTGTGATTCCCTCCCTTACCGCTTCCCTCCGAGTAATGCATGGACAAGGATGGACTCAATCCGGGCTTATAAAGACTTTTGGTTTCCATCTCTTTATTAATCTGAACTAGCGAATGAATGCTTTGTTTCCCAAATTTGAGCTTAGAATCGTCCATCAGCAACTCAAACGACAACAACGTCACAAGTGGCCTAATCACATTCTCCCTAGCAAAATCCTCTTGTGCAAGAGGGCAGTGCTCTGCCATTTTAGCTACAAGATTTGCCACCCTTATTTGAACCCTCATTGGGGAATCACCTAAGACTTGTACTATAACTGGAACCCCTGATTCATCAATGATTGCTCGAACCCTTTCGGCATCATTAGCTAAAGTATAAAGAGCAGAAGCAGCAGCAATCTGCCCATCAGGGGAGGAGCTATCCTTCAACAACTTAATCAAAGGTGAAATACCACCTTCTTCAACTATAATTTGCTTATTCCTATCATTATCTTTAGCTAAAGAAGCTAACTCATTTGCAGCCTCAGTTTTATCTTGCAGTTGACCCATATACAATGAAGAAATAAACGACCAAACCCAAGAAATCATGGGATCATTACTAGCAATTGGGGGCAGAGTAAGAACAATACCTCCACCGGCGCCACCAGCTTCATAGATGCTCAAAACCCACGTCATGTCCGCCACGGAGGAATCGAGGAGGTTAAGCAGCTTTTTGAAATCCGCAGTGGAGACTATGGTGACGACACGGCGGAGGGGGTTGCGCCGCCGGCATTTCTTCACTAGGGTTAGGGATTTCTCGAGATTTTTAGAAACCTCAGCGACGATGCGGCGAATTGGGCGGACGTAGAAGGCGGCGCCGGGGGATGGCGACGTGGCGATGCGGGCGGCGGAACGGAGCATCTGGCAGAGGCGGTCCACTTGCTTGCCCACATCGGAGCAGTCGGATTTGAAAATATCTGCTTCCTTGACTGCTTCACTGATTTGATCGGATAATAGAATCGGGTAGGACAGCACCTCCTCGATTCGCTTCTCGTGTTGCTCGATCGTCGTCTGCTTTTGGGGTTGAAGCTTCGGAGAAATTGACGGCGCAATCGTCGTATTGTGTGAGGGTTTCGCCGCCATTGACAGTGAATCAATGAAACTCCGCGTAGGATTTCAGGGGAGTTTGGGGGCGGTTTGAACCAGTCGTTGGTCGGACCGTGTGCGTGTGTGAAAGTTTTGGGTACCGAATATTTTTATTATTTTATTTTATTTAGTAAGTATTTATTATTTGGGGTTATCGCATGCATTGGACAGTTGTACCGTGTTGAATTTGGTCCGAAATCTGACATCTGTGTTAACTTTTTCTTTGCTAAAGGTTCTTTTTTTAAAAATGGAATGTGCTATAAAACGTATGTTTTTTTCCCAAATGGGAATATTTGTGTGGTTGTGGTTTTAATTATATAAATTATTACACCCTGCGTCCCGGGTATTTTTACCCATTTATACGGGTATGGAGATTAAGATATTTTATTTTTTAATATATAATATAAGAGAAAGTATGGATAAATTGGTAATTTAAAAAAAAAAGTGAATAAAGTTATTAGGAATGATAAATAAAGTGTAAAAAAATAATTAAAGTTGTTGAGATTGTAAAAAGTAGGTAATAAAATATTATGTATTTTTGTCAAAAATAGAATGAGTAAAAATACGTGTGACACTCCAAAATGAAAAGTGGGTAAAAATATGAAAAGTGGGTAAAAATACGTGGGATGGGAGGGGTATTTATATTTTTGAAACGGGTATGAAATTATTGAGACGTAAACAAATTGAATGATGAGTACTTCACATAAGCGCACACAAAAGAGAAACAGAAAAACATTGACGGATGAAACTTACAAGTAATTAATATGGATGTGTGCTGATTATCTAAAGGGCAAAAGTCATGGAAACCCCTCAATTTATTCAAGTGGATCAAATACACCCTCAATTTTTTTTTAACATTTAAGCCCTTTAACTTTTTTTATTGGATCAAATTTGCCCTTTATCTTTAATTAGAGGAGCAAAATTACATTTTCTTTAACTAAAACAATTAAAACCACTCAATGGGTAAAAAAATAAAAAATTTCAGCAGAAAAAATTGTCATCTTCTCCGTGCATGCAGTGCCCGCTCTGCTCTGATTCCACGTCTGTCAAATCTTACTCGAGTGTTAACACCAAAATACCCATGATGATGTGAACCGGGGATGAAGAAGGTAATCCGCCAGGCCGTGAAGTGGGTAGACCTGGCATTTCTAACGATCTAGTAGAGCACGGGCATGAGCAGCTGGGTGGTGTTGCCATGTGATTGGTCATTTGTAGTCGGGATGACCAATTAAAGAACTTATCGAACCACAGGGAGGAAAGTACTAGAGTTTAAACGATCTCAAGTTTATCGTTATTTTATAAGGACGACGGAATGGGATGGAGGATAAGCGTGCAAATAAACGCACTTAAACTAATACAAGAAATAAGATAAAAACAAAGATAAATGATGGGATCCAAATGATGCAAGGATGAGATTAGCAATAATCATGGCATAGATAACAAAGTAATTATGCAATTAATTTTAATTTCTCATGGACATGGCATAGGAGCGATCACTAATTCCATCTAAACTCTCTCTTGAGATGGATAGGATGTAGGTCTTCAATAAGACTCCCAAAAGCACATAGAATCGTAACAAAGCAAACACCTCTCACTAGGTACTAATTACTCTACGAGTTCCCTAATGAGGTACTAAATCATAGGCAATATTCCATTTTAAGGTACTATGAACTCACTAATGGTTTTGGTTTCCTCACCTAATCAACCAATCTCTCGATTAAGCTAATCAAATATTCCATCAAAGGATTCTAAATCTAGAAGGATATCTATATCTAATTCTAAATTAATGCACATGAAGTGTAAGATGAAATGATTCAATGAACTATCCTAAATACATAATTGATTTCTCAATCTAATCACATGCCTATGACAATTAATCACACATATCATCATATACATCAAGCAATCAACATTCAATGATAGAAATAACACAAAGCCCATTCAAGATTAAAATCCAATTGCATAAAAACTAAATTATCAAACACCAATCATGAGGCTAATCTCACAAAGGAGATTAGTCTATCATAGTCTTAGAGAAAACAACATAGACAATTGTATTTATAAATCTCATGATCAAACTATAAAGAAGTTTACAAAAATTAGAATTAGATTCCCCCTTTAAAGTCCTTCAATGGAGATCTCATTCTTCTTGTGATCTTCACTCTCCCTTGCTTCCTTGATCACTTGGATGGTGGATTTGATGGAGGAGATCAAGTGTGGATGGATGGATGAAGATGATGGTGTAAAATGGAGAAAATAGTGTGTGATCTAGGTGTAGGAGCGAAACCCTTCGAAAATTCTCATCAAATATTGAAGTATTGGGTATTTATACACCTTGGGAAGCTTCTAGAAAGATTCTGATATATTTCTGATCCTGCAGCAACACGACTCGTGTGTTGCAACACGGCCACAGGGTGGTCGTGTAGGCGTTTTGGATGTCAAAAAATGGCCAAGGTTTACAGGGTCGTGTTGGTGCAACCCCTGTTTTTACAATTTTATTTCGACTCATTCTCCCTCGTTTCAACTCCGAATTGAGATCCACTTTTTCTTACGTCTTCCTTTTCGTGTCTAGAATCTATTTTTGCTTGAAAATCATATGTTTAAGCTCATTCACACACATCTCTATAAAAATACAAAATACAACCAAATAGTACACAAATACGAATAAAATAATACGAAAACACACATAAAAAAGACACTAAAATCTAGGTAAAAATATCACTCATCACCGTACCGTTGACGGTTCGATGATACTGCCACGACATGAACGTCGTCAGCAAGAACCCGATCATGAAGACATGAACCGACGGCGATGTAACAGCCAGCTGACGAGACGAAAGACGCTTCCATGAGATCACCAGCCTGGAGAAGATGCTCCCAGAGATAGAGGTCACTCCGGCATTTCCAACGTCAATCTTCCTGAGGTCGAGATTATCCCGAATGATCGGTACCAGAGGCGCGGCGACAAAGGTGGACACGAAGCAGGTGTGAAGGAAATCTAGGAGAGGTAGAAGGTTCTCATGTGAAAATTGACGAAGGAAAAGAGCTTGAATATTGTAGCCTTGTGCTCGGAATCCACTGACAGATCGAAGTGTGCCGTCTTGTTGGTGGGGATCAACACACAAATTTTCATTTTTATTGAGTGGGGTCAATTATTTTAATTAAAAAAATATAATTTTGCTCTTTAATGAAAGTTAAAGGGTAAATTTGATCCATTAGAAAAAGTTGAAGGGCTTAGATGCTAAAAAAAATAGATTGAGGGTGCATTTGATCCATTTAAATAAGTTGAGGGGTTTATATGACCTTTTGCCCTTAACTAAAATTAGTACAAAATGATAATGTATTCCCTTCGTACTATT
Organism: Pogostemon cablin; assembly: GCA_023678885.1. Taxonomy (NCBI): domain Eukaryota; kingdom Viridiplantae; phylum Streptophyta; class Magnoliopsida; order Lamiales; family Lamiaceae; genus Pogostemon; species Pogostemon cablin. The sequence continues at coordinate 4,916,010 of CM042980.1, forward strand.
TATTTTTATATTTTTTTATATATAAAACTCATACAAAATAATTAATACATTTTTATGGGACTCTAAATGAATGATATTTTTATATTAATGTAATATGCATTAGCATTATGGACAGGAGGTATAATCGAGTCAAGCTTTTGCCTGTTTGAGTCTCATTTGTTAAGAAATAATCGAGTTCAGTCATGAGCTCGAGCTTGTCATGAAAAAAATTATCGAGTTCGAGCTCGAATAGAATCTACTTGTTAAAGCTCTTTTATATTTGTGAATATGTTCACTAACGCGTTTGATAACATGTTGGTGAACACTTTTTCACAAATGTATAAATATTTTTGTTCGTAATAATAAAAAAAAAAATTTGTTCATGAACACATAATATTATAAAATAAATATTAAACAATCTAATAGGTTAACAATGTAATAAAATTTAAAATGATATATGTGAATATTTAAATAATCATGATTTAAATTATTATCAATATATATATATATATATATATATATATATATATATATATATATATATATATATATATATATATATATATAGGTCTTGCGTGAGACCGTTTCACGTGTGATCATTTTTTACTTTTTAAAATAATTATCACTTTCATTATAAAATGTTATCACTTTTTATTGATAAAGTCTTTTGTGAGACGTTTGTTACATGAGACAGTTTGTGAGATGTATTAAAGTATGTCAATTATATAGATAAAGTATGTTTGATGATTGTTAAAGTATGTTTTCTTAAGTACGCTGAATTATACATTAAGATATGGTATTAGCATGTTATAATGTGATTTATTATTGACATACTTTAACTACAAATAAGCATACTTTATCTATACAATTAGCATACTTTAGTGATAGGTCGACCCATCTCACAACCGTCTCACCAATAACCCGTCTCACAAGAGAGTCTCTCCTTTTTATTTATACTATAAATTGTTCATGAAATAACATTATTATTTTTCATTAATTTATTATCACTTTTCTATGTAAAAGTTATTACTTTTTTGCCATCTCACGTACGCCCTTACGTGTTGCCTAATTATGAATAATAATAAATACTACTCCATAAAATATTATTCTCTCCGTCCAACCCAAAGGGTAGTATTTACTTTTTGCACGTAGATTAAGGAGTATTATCATTTAATGTGTAGTGGGTAGTTGTATTAGTGGGAGTGTGGACCACATATTTTAATTGTATTAGTGAGTGTGTTTGGGTCTCATGTGTGTAAAAAAGGAAATGAGATTTTTTGGGTGAGACGCCCAAAATGGAAAAAAGATACCCTTTGGGTAGGACGGAAGGAGTATATTAATCGAGCTCGAGCTTGTTCACGAACATTAAACGAGTTTGTTCACGATTAATAAAATATTATACTAATCAAGCTCTTAACGAACTTGTTCACGAGCCGAGCCACGAACTGCTCTTCGAATGCTCTGTTTGCTTACCCGCCTCGGAGTACATGTTATGCCTCAATTAATTTTTAATCTAAAAAATAAACTTGGATTTAAAAATAGGAATGGCGTTTGTCGTCCAAATAATATTGAAGATATCAAATCAAATGAAAAGGAATGAATGGAAGAGGTTGAGTGGTTATCGAAGCTGAAAGACAAGAAAAAGGACCCCTCAATTTTCTTCCAAGTCATGCTTCTACGTATTTATAATTCCATCCAACATCCTTTGCATTAATCATCTCTCCACCCATCACCCCCTCATGAAAAAAATAAAATAAAAATAACAATAATAATAAATAAGTAATAAGGCCGACATGGGCGATCTAGAATTCAAGCATCATCATTCATTACTTCCATGCATAGATTGCGAGATCACATCTCAATTAAGGCAACACCGTGGATTGCCCAATCACAATGATTTTCATTTTTTTTCTTTCTTTAAAAGAATAAATCCTAACTTTTTTTTATAACTAAATACTTTATTATTTAAAATATTTTTTTTTTCATAAGAAATTATGAACATATATTTCATTTTTGTGTTCTAATTTTCCGAATACCCACTCTCACCTGTCACCTCTAATAAAGCGAACTACCAGATATTAAAGAAAATAAAAAATATTATAGACATAAAAAAAAAAAAAACTACCCATCTTATAATTTAAAAATAACGAGTATTCCTATCTTGATATATTAATTGGAAAGAATTAATGTGTAAGATTAGATTAAAGTTTTCTCTAAATGGGACCAGAGAAGTCATTGTATTGGATAATGAATTGGGTTAGTTGTTTTTATTGGGCTTCTGACTTCTCCCATATTTTAGGAGAAGGCCCACTGTTTATATATATATATATATATATATATATATATATATATATATATATATATATATATATATATATTTTAGTACTAATTTATTCGAACATTAATTACTTACATCTTAATATTGTATCCATTATCAACTGCAAATCAAATTGCTTTCTTTAATATATATACTTGGCGGGTGGGATGTGAACTGTGATCAATTAATTTTTACATTATTTAATACACATATACCTACTTCCAATTAAATTCCTACAAAACTAATTGCCTGTTTTACTCTATCAGTTTTTATATTTAGTTTCTTTATTTAATATATAAATATATACATACAGCAACTTTTAGGAAAAAATATTTCCGACACTAATTAAGGGGCAATCGTATTTTTAAAGTTATATTTTCGAGCTAGGAATTGACACATAATATTTATTTTTGCTTAAAAATGACAAATTAAATCTCAGTCATCTAAATCGGATTTAATTTATCATTCCGAAGCAAAACTTATAATTTAATCATTGTACTTATATACAAAGTCTATTTAATTTTTAAATTTGGATTTAATTTTTGCATGTGGCAACTGCGCCATTTATCTTCCGTTATCGGTACAATTATTACTTGCATGTATGGGAGTTTGGACGGTCACTTAGGATTCAAATAATAATATTCCCTTCATCCAATAAAAGTTCACACTTTTTTTTTCGTTTGTTCCACTAAAGTTGGCACATTTGTTTTTTAATACATGAGACCCACATAAAAATAATTAATCTATTCTCATGGACCCTACATATCACCTCTAATACAACTACTCACTACACATTAAATATTATTTCTCTCACTTCACTTTACTTCACTTTACATTAAATTATTATATTCCTTAATCTTCGTGCCCAAAAAAAATTATACAAACTTTAATGGGACGGAAGGAGTAACGCTTTCTTTGAAATATATAGAACATTAAAAAAAAACTCTTAAGAAATACTTTATCAGTCACACAATAAACTTAACATTTTTTTTCGACTCACAATAAGTTTCGTTCATTTTACGTTCAAAATTGACATCCACAATAAAATTTATTCGTTTTACGTTTAAAAAATTGACATCATAATTAAAACACATATAATACTTTATAATTTATTCATTATTAAAAATAATATATATAATTCTTTGATAAATTAATGTAGTAAGCATAAGATAAAATTTTCAAAAAAAAAATTCGTTTCTACGATATCAGTATAATTTAATTCGGAACAGAAAGTGAATATCTTTCAAATTTGATGTTTCACGGAGTTCTTAATACATATTTTTAAATTTCAGAAGGATTATTTTTTATTTTAATTTCGATATTTTAATTTAAACAGGAAAAAATAAAAACATGTCCTAATACGATGAGTCGATGACAGCCAGAATAGCTAAACTTTAAAATGGATATAAAAGTAAGTACTCATATCACGTGGAATGCTGGTCCATAGTAGTAGATCTAATTTCTAATTAATAATATTATTATAGCTAGCCCAATAATAATAATATTTAGATATAGGTCCACAATATATGTAATTTAAACTAATACTTAATCCCACGATCTAATCACGATCCATCGCAACAAAAACAATGAAAATAAAAAATCTCATTGTTTAAAAAAACTTGCATGGCACACAACGATTAAACCAATAGTTTTGTAGCATGAGTGTAACTTATAACTTTTGAGTTAAATGTTGTAAATCAACTTAATAGTATAAACTCTTAGATACCCTATAAACTCTTACCCTTTAATTTAACCTTAATAATACATAAGATATTATAGATTGAAGGGGGATTATAGGATTTTTACCGTGAACTCGGTTTATATAAATGTTTGTGATAACGTTTTAAGGTTATTGGATAAAGATATACTCTCTCCGTCCCACAAAAATTTACATGTCTTTTCCGACACGAAAATTAAGAAAAGTGATAACTTTTAGGGATATTATAGTATTTTTTATAATAAATAAATGATAAAGTATATTAGACACTACAAGAAACTGTCGGAATACCGACGGAAATACCGACGAATGAAATCCGTCGGTAATTGCCGATGGAATACCGACGGATTACCGACAAATCAGCAAAATAAGTCGATTTGGGTGGAAAAAATAATTAAAAGTATTTAATGACGGATTTACCGACGGATTACCGATAGAATTTGCGACAGAATTTAAATCCGTCGTTATTTTCGTCGCTATTTTATAATTTCCCGAAAATTTACCGACGAAAAATTTCGTCAGTAAATATATAATGAGAAAATTTTCTATTAAAGAAGTTACCGACAGTTTAGAATGTCGGTAAAATTTTAGTACATTACCGACGATTAATATTCGTCGCAAAGAAAAAATTTAAAATAATTTTATTTTGAAATTCCCGACGGAATAAAATCCGTCGGTAAATAAAGTCATTTTATATCTTAATAAAATATTTTTAATAATTTATTCAACTGCATTAACAACGGAAATAATCCGTCGGTAATGTATTAGAATTTTTTAATTATGTAAATTTATCAGGTAAATGGGTTCACATATTTTTAATTATTTTTTATAATTAAATTAATAATTACCGACGAATTATATCTGTCGGTAAATTTAAGTTTACTAAAATTAGGGATTTAATTCGCTCCCAAGTTCCAATTTCATTCTCACTCCCGATTTCAACCTCCCGCGGTGCCATTCCGTCAATACCGCTGCTGGTCACGGTCGCTGCTGCTCTGGCCACGATCGATTTTAACGGCGCTGAAGGGCTCGCAATCTCTTCTCTTCCATAACCTCCGTCCAATACTCCCGCTCACTGCAGCCGTCCTCCCAACGTCGACCACAGGTGGCTCACGACGCCAGCATTTTTTCCTTCTTTATCCACCTCAATCTGTATTACATTATGGTGAGTCACTCCTACTGCTTTCTAAAGATACTAATTCTGATTTTTCAGTGGAAGTTGCCTTGCCTTTCCTCTATGACTGGCCCTCTCTCTCTTGCCGGTTCAATTTCACCCCCTTTTCACTCTCTAGGGTTTAATTTTTTATGATGTTCTGTTGTTAATTGTATGTATACTTGTCTTTGTGGATGGTGTTTGTTTTGATTTACTAGCGTTTTTTATATTGTTTGTCTTTGTGGACGGTGCTTGTGCCTGTATGAATACTTGTCTTTGTGGATGATGTTACTACCTCTTTTAGCTGATGTTTTATTGTTTCTACCTCTCATTCTCAAAGGAATGGGAATGTTGTTGCTTATTTTTCAGGAATCAAATGTGCGTCTATTTGCTTTAAAGAAAGAACTTAATAAGACTGGAATATGCTTTATTGAGTTTTATTAAACAATCTGAGGAACTCTATGATATATCAAGTGACAGCATTTTAGAGCCTACTTCAATTTATCCCCTTTTAGATAAGATCTAATCCTGAATTTATCCTGAAAATGGAAACCACTCTAAGTTCGTCTTTTATGCTACTAAATTCACAAATGTGCGTCTACTATCCATCATAAATTGCACATCTCCTATGTAAGAAGCCAACTTATTTTTCTTGGGAAGCTTTGTGAGCTAAAATGTAATTATTGCAGGTGATACCTGGCATATGATTTGCTTTCTGTGTTTTCTTTATACCTTTTGTGGGGAATGAATTGTTACAGTACATAGTGATGGGAATTTACACTCCTCTTGTAAGCACAATAGCTTCGTTTCTTTAAGATTCATGTTATATTTTGATTCGTTACCTCCCTTTTTCAGCTTTGAAGAAGATGGACCTGTACTTTCTATTCTTGCCTCTTTCTTCTTTCTAATTATCTCTACTTTATTTTATTAAATTCATACCCTGTATGATTCATGAGTTTTTGATTGATTTTGTTTTCTCAATTTTCAAGTTCTCTGGTAAATGCGTTTGTGATCTTGTTGGAAAAAGCATCACAATCACTTTGTTGGCAAAGAAAATTAATGTGTTTGTCCTCTAGCATATTATTGTGTCGTAAACAAAGAGAGCCACAAGTTTCAATCTTAAAAATTATGCAATTCTGCTTGCAAGATTGATGTTTTCTATTGCTTTTATTATCCTTTGACTTAATCTTATCTGGATTTTTTTTATAGTCTTCATTGCATATTATTTAACATTCTTGTATTGCGGATTCTCAGGTTCATAAAGTCATTGTATATGCACATCTTGTCCATGCTTAGAAAGAAACAATAGCTGCAACAAATTGTCCCACACAACATTTTAGTGACATGCAACGAAGAGGTAATTCACCATGTTAACGTTCAACATATTATGATCTTGAAATATACCACCTTCAGTTTTCTATGTTGTGCTATACATGTGACAGACCTAACATTTTCTTTTAAGTATGATTAGTAATAGTATGTGGCATAATTGGTTGTTCTTAATTGAAATTATTTAGCAATTGACTTTGTATACATGTATCTCTAATTGAAAGTATTTTGAGTATTTAGCTAATGCAAAATAATTTACTTGTTGCTCTTAAATTATATTTTAATTCAAAGTTAATTTAATGAAACGAAGTCATTATGCACACTTCCGTTGAATCGCAACTATGTCTTTGTGTCCTATTAGGTTTCTTTGGACATATTTTTCAACTTACACAAGCAACTTGTGTCTGCAGGCACATTAATTTATAAAGCTCATTTATGTAAGCATTGGGCACATGAGCACACTCAACAAACATCATAAGAATATCTTATATGTATCACCATTTGAATCAACAAGCACTGGGCGTAATTCGCGTCTAGAGTGCCTAAACCCTGAATTGTGATACAACGTACAACCTGTGTATCCCAACTTAACCAAATTCAAGGTAAAACATAAACTGCTATGCTTTGTTATGAACCCAAGTTCTCCACTTAAAGACTGTGGCACCTTAATTAGCAATAATGTAACATGATTGTATATTATCATTGCATGAAAATCTGCTTAACTCATGGATATTCATATTCAATATCCCTGCAAAAATATTTATTACTAATTAATTTGTAGCACTAAGTTATTTTATATAGAGAAGCATTAAAAGCTGCAGGGAAAAATGATGCATGAAAATGGTAGGATTTATGATCTATTAAGGATTAATTAGGAGAAGAGAATTGTTTAGGTAATAGTGTGACATTTTTTGATCGCATATTTATATCTTTACTATCACACTAATCATTTATATTTTTCAGATAATTCAATTGGAGCCAAATATGTCCAGAAGGCTTAGTTCTTGGAGATGTTGAGCTTTGACTTTGAAAGTAAAAGGTGAAGGCTACCTTCTTGGAATGAGGAACTAACTAAACGTGAATTAGATTTGCTTCTGGAACAGACGAAGGCTTAGTTATTTTTGTGTTTCAATTTTTTGTATTACTTTGTATTTCAATTTTTTGTATTACTTTGAATTTGAGATTGTGGAAACTTTAAAATTTGAATATTATATTAGATGAAAATTTTATATTAGGTGGTATTTTGAATTTTAATTTAAATATTTAATTTTTTTCACAGGTGTTAATATTAAAGTTTCAAATATATTAATAAAATATATAAAAATTAACGATGATAAATTAAAAAAATTCATATAGAAATACCGACGGATTTTTCTGTCGTAATGTATTTTTATTTTGCGACGGAAAAATCCGTCGCTAATTACCGACGGAATTTTCCGTTGGTAAAATCGTCACTAATTAATGATATCCGACGAATTGGCGTTGCATGATTACCGACGAATAATTTATTTACCGACGCTCAAAATCCGTCGGTGATTACCGACGGAATTTAATTTCCGTCACTAATAAATTACCGACCATGAAAATAGCGACAACACCATTTCCGTCGGTAATCCATCGGTAAACTATTTACCGACGGATTTTTTCTATGTTACCGACCGAAAATTTCCATCAGTAATTTGACAATTTTTTGTAGTGAGATATGTTAGGTAATAGTGGATTTTTGTAAATAAAGTGTATGGAGAATGGTGATTGCGTTTGATTTTTTAAGGAATGAGCAAATTTTTGTGGGACAACTCAAAATGGAAAGTGTGTTATTTAAAATGGAACGGAGGGAGTATTTTTTTTTAGGTGCGAAACTTATTGTAAAATAGATGAATGACAAAGTGTGAAAACTTATTACAAAACAAAGAGAGTAATATATTTTAATTTACTTGGTGCAAAAAGTAAATAAAGTGAAAACTATTACAAAACAAAGAGAGTAATATATTTTAATTTACTTGGTGCATAAAGTAAATAAATATATTGATAGGTAACAGTGGTAGGAGAATATTGAAAATTCAATACTTTGATGTAATTTTAAAAAAAACTCGAGTTGATATAATATTATTGGATCAAGTAAGAATCTAACATGAATTACGTTGGAATTTTTAGGATTTCAATCATTAAAATTAGGGTTAATTGCGTAAAAAATCCTAAACTTTCAACCCATTGCAAATTAATTTCAACTTTTATGAAATTGCAAATAAAACTATGACTTTTTATGTTGGTGCAATTCGCACCCGTCGAGCAGGCTTCAGCTGCCCGACTGTTGATGTGGCATATGGGCCTCCACTTGGGCCTTGAAACAACGTCGTTTTTTCTTTCTTCCCCAATTAAAATGTAAATTTAATTAATTGAACCCAAACCCCAAACCCTGCAATTAAACTACACTACTGATCTTCCCTTCCATTCCATCAATGGCCGCCTCCTTAAATGGAATTCTTCACCCATCCTTCATCGACTTGGCAGTGAAATTCTCTCCCTCCACCCCTCATCTGGCAAAGATAGAGTTTCCATGAGAAGACCGCCTCCAAGTCCAGTAACTATACTAGGTTGTTAAGCCAACTCGGCCCACATGTTTGTCCACTCATTGAAAATTAAAGTCTTCATAAAAAATTAAAAAATCCTTAGGATCTAAACACATCTCGACAAGAATATCACGTGCATGTCATGCATGAGGGCAAGGGGTGGAACCCAGTTATTATATTTTAAAGTAATTTAATTTTTCTTATTTAAAAAAAATTAATAATAAAATAATTCCAATTTGATGTAATGTTGTGAAAGTATGCGGATCTGTATTTTAAATAAGAAAAAAAAAAGGTTCATCTTTTGTCGGTATTGTTTTGTTTTGTGTTGAAGAGTATTGAAGGGCAACGGTGTCAATATTAAATTAGATATTCTTAAAAGTTTTTAATGATTGGCACTCAAAATTCCAAAATCCAAATGTGTTAGTTTCTTTGTTTCTTTCGGCTTTATTTAATTTATCGAGCAGCAAAACAAAGTATACTATATTGTCGTGAAATTAACAATATTTAAATTATTCGTTTAAAAAGAAGGATAATAGTTAGGAGTAATATATATATTATATAATAAAGGGAAATACTTATCAACCGGTTCACAGTGTACATCATGCTATATGATTATCCTTTAATATATGCAAATTAAATTTTTAAGGAGATAAAATAGTGTACTATTTTAAATGAAAATATTACTCCTCAAATTATTAAAATGAGAATATTACTCCTCAAATTATTGCATCTTGATTTAACAACTTTTTCTTAATCCATAAAATATTATTCTTTTAAGTAAAAAAAAAAAAAGATAAAAACTTAGTATATCAAATTGTCTCACGAACTTTCATAACAAAAGTGATATTAAATTAATAAAAAATGATAATGCAATTTAATAAATAATTTATGGTGTAAATGAAAAGTGATAACATAATGGTCTTACATGAGACGATCTCACATAAAATTTACCCTTAAAAAAACAATTCTTCAAATTTCGATATGTATGTCACATTTTAAGTTTTTATTGAGCTTTATTTGCTATACTTCGATTAATTATTGGGTTACATAATAAATACAAATAAAATTATATGAGTAAAAGCTTTATATTTCAATCTTGGATTCTTGATTAATTTGGATCCCCCTATTAAAATGTTGGTTTCTTAAATAAAGTTGGAAGTCATTGATTGGTCCATTTAGATAAGTTGGACGTGGATGTGAGTCATTCTGCCGTTCATACCGGTCCTTCAATAATTGATTAACATTTAAGAAACTCCACTTATTTATTGCGTGTCAAAACAAATACTAAATATTATGTCAAAATTAAATTTCACAATTTTTTTTCCATATTAAACTACACCATCCAAAAAATAAAACATCATATTAATTTTAAACTTTAAAAATATATTTTAAATACAAATTCATCACTTTTACCAAACATACATAATATACTTAATATTTAGTATTTTAATTTAGTATCAGTACCTAAAAAATATAGTGCATAATATACTTAATACAGTGTTTTAATTTAGTGTCAGTACAATATACTGTAGTGCATACATAGGGTATAATATTTTTTCAAAGGTTAAATATAATCCTTCCGCTCCATGAAAAGAATTACTCCATCCGTCATACAACTAGGTATACATTTTTTCATTTTGGTTCGTCCCAAAACAAAGTATACATTTTCATTTTTGGTATATGGAACCCACACAAAACAATTATTATATCCACATGTGGCCCACCTACTACACTAATACAACTACCCACTATACATTAAAAGATTATTTCTCTCACTTTATTACACATTTAAATATTATTATACTTCTTTGCAAAAAGCAAATGTATACCTTGTTTCGGGATGGAGGGAGTACATGAATTATATTTACTGTTTGCATGAAAATTAAGAAATATTTTATTTTAATTTATAGTGGGTTGAGAGATATAAAATTTAATATATAATGGATGATTATATTAGTGTTGTGTGTGGGCCCCATAAAAGATAAAGTGATTGATTTATGTGGGTCTATCTACTTAAAAAGAAAATATAACTCTTGTAGTGAGACGAAGATTGCTCTATCTCTTTAGAAAGGGGCTTTTCCAAACCTTGTCTTATTATTAAAAGGGGAGTTCTGATATGCGCTCTATTATTGGCTCCTATTCAGCTCTATTATTGCTTCCTATTCTTGAGGGGGTGATCGGGGTTAAGCCGAAGAGAGACTTGTATTTGAGTCAATTACCTTGATTTTTGCAAGAATAAAATGTGGGAGTCGAAGAGAGATCCTTCTCAAGCTCTCTTTTAAACATACATGGAACACGAACTTAATCTAAACAGAGATGGAGGTGAACGAAGCGAAGCTTTTCACAACATCCACTTGACTTAATAAAACATGTTTATGACCGATCTAGGTGCACTTTCCGCTAACTATCTCAGTCAGTCCCAGGTGTGTGTGTAAATACAGGCCTTTAAGTTGTCTTTCTTCTCCCTTCCGTGGGTGGCCCCGAGTAGGTGCCAAAATATTCGTGAAACATCTTTTGGCTTCCCATTCGCTTGCTTCCTATTCTTCCCTAATTGGTAAAATGTACTAACTCTTATGACGGGAACGGAGGGAGTATATTTTAATTAATAAGTGTATTAATTTTTCATTAAAATATAAAGGGTATAAGATTTTTATTATTATTATTTTTTAAGAAAAACCAAGGATATACATTTATACTCATGATATAAGTATAACATTCAATATAAAAATATATAACTTTTGGATCAGGTCGGACTTGAACGTACGGGCCTAGATTCGTGCATCAGGTGCACACAATACTCGTATTTTACTTGAAACTGATTCCACATTAATACTCACCCTGCCCATAACTTGTTTTTAATTATGAAGCAGATCAAATCTTGATGGGATTTAATGTAGCATAGTGGATGGATCATGCATGCTTCATCATTCATCAACTTGTTGGAAATTATTAATTTCCAATATAATGTAATTGTAGGCAATATGTTATTATTCAATTATATTAGCTATTCAATTATATTATGGACTTAATTAAGTGATCCAATTAAGGTTAAAGGTCCATGAGCTATAATAATAAATGATATGGGCTTATTGAGTAGATACCCAATACTACGTGATTAGGTGATTATGGGTGGTCTAGTCAAGTAGTATATAAAGGTTACCCGGTTATGGTCCCCAATATACTAAGCCGCACATGGTCTTCCCTTCTCCCCATCGGGAGGGATTACAACGGTTCCCATAAAGGAATTAGGAGGGCTTAGTTGAGGAAGACCATATAACCACTGATCCTGAGTTCGTGTCCCGCCTAGAGACTCATTGGATCAAATACGCTTCTGCATTACAGTTTGATCTCAGTTTATCATAATAGAGTTAAGGTTTTAAATGATTTATTCCTACACAACTAATTTCCAACTATATCTACTATATTTGGTAGCTGGCAATGATCGATTGCTTCACAGGCTGCAATTAATAAATTATTTAAATCATTTCCAGAATATATGGCATTCCTGGCAAGAGATTTTCTGAGATTATATGTGCATAAAAATTACAACGAGTAATGATACTGTTTCTGTCATAATTAAATAACAATAATAGAAAAAAAATGTTGAAAAGGGTACTGAAAGAATAAAATATTTAATTAGAAGACATAATTTTGTATGCTATGGATCTTAAATCAATTATTTAACCTGAATTAATGATCAATCCTTATAAATAAAAAGTACCATACGTAAAAGCATACAATATATAAGAAAAAATAAAAAAAATATGATAATATTAAGTGTGTATTTTTATTTAGATATGTGACACTTTTATGTATATATATTAATATATATACAGATTCAAGTCCAATAAAAAAAGAGGTATAGTAATTTCTAATAAAGTTACCTCGTCATACATTTCGATGATTGAATATGGTTTTATAGTAAAATAATCTGTATTTTATTATACAAATAATACTTTGTTTTACGAATAAATATTATGTGTGACCGTCTTATAAATAAAAAGTGATAACATTTTAACCAAAATGATATTTGAATTGATGAAAAATTATAATGGTGTAGTATTATTTCATGAGCTATTCGTATAAACAAAAAGTGATAATATTTTTAATAAAAAGTGATAATTATTTAACAGAACGAAAAATAGTAAATGGTCTCACTTGTCTTATAAAAGCATTGCTCCTGTGAGTCCAATGTGAATCCGGTTCACAAATGAATCTTGTTTATATAAAATTCTTCTTTAATATATAAAAATCACTCTTCGAAAAGTAATACTCCCTCCGTCCCGTTTCAATGTTTACGTTTTTATTTTTGGGCGTCTCATTTCAATGTTTACGTTTTCCTTTTTGGAATATGGGACCCCCTAAAACAATTAATATATCATACAACATTGATACACCTACCCACTTTGCATTAAATATTATATTTTTCCACCCACTATCTATTAAAATATTATACTCCTTAATCATCGTGCAAAAAACAAACGTAAACATTGAAATGAGACGGAAGGAGTAGTATTTTTTATTCAGAAAAGTATTAGGGGGTGTTTGATATGTTTTGAGGAATGTGAATAAGAATGGAAATGAAAGTATTGAGGAATGGTAATATGTATGAGCATTATAAATATAGTGTTTGGTTAATATTTGGAATCACTATCATAATCATTTATTTTGTTTGGTTATTTTTTGGATGGAATCAAAATCATGTGTTTTTTTTTTAAAGATTCATTGGATAAAATTTTATTTTTTGTTTAAAATAAATTTAAAATTAGAAAATTAAAAATAATTTTAAGAAAAAAATAAAAAATAATAACGAAGGGTGCAAATGGAATGGAATGATAGTGATACCACTACAAAACTTTGGGGAATGGTGATTCCCAATGGGGATATCAAATTACTATTTATTGGAATCATAGTTGCTCACCAAACTTAAAATTTTATAAGTGTTTAACGAAACACGCCAGTAATTTTTATGCACTAAAGAGTAATTGATAAATTAGGGTTTATAATTATTTGAAGAATAATTTTTTTTAATTAAAAAAATTAATAATTTATATTTCTAAAGATTAATTTTTTATATATTAAAGAAAAAGTCAAGTGTGAACTCGTTCACTTATACGCTTGCATTACTCTATTTGATAAGGTGAAACATACTATTTAATATATTGAGTGATATATTTTTTTCCAAATTAAAATTATATTTTTAACCACAGATATAGTGAGGTTTGACTTATGAGTTATTCATGGCACGCATGTTAGTATATCTTAATAATCCATTTAGATTCACGACATACTTTACGGAAGGGTAAAATCGAAATAGTATTAAATTAAAAATGCGAAAACAACTTTATTGGACATGAAATAAGAAAGTCAGACGTAGTGTATTTGAAAATGTAATGGGGCTCATGAATTCATATCCAGCTGTGTTAAATGACAATTTTATTAAAATATTAAACAAGCGTAATACATATTAATAGAATTTTAAATTTTATTTACAAAATTAAATTAAAAGAAAAGATCACATGTTTTTGACTGAATATTTTATTTTCTGAAGAGAAAAATTAAGATGTAACATGCAAGATTGACACAAGAGAAGTTATAAAAATAATTTGCCGTGTTTGTATATTTAAGAATTACAAATTCAGAATAAAATAAAATAAAATAAAATAAAATAAACTCTTGTGTCAATTTTGTAAGATTGACACAAGAGAAGTATTAATATTCAAATATAATAGTACTTGAATTAAAAATTTGCGAAAATACGAGTTATATTTATTAGTATTATTTTTCCCTCTTTCTCCTAAGTCTGGCTGACACCTTTTTTTTTTTTTAAAGAATAATTTTATTTTATTTTTGCTAAAGTGTAATGTGTCCAGCTAAATTAAAAAAAATCATAAGTGAATGTCCTACTAATTTTGTTTTTGTTTTTGTTTTTTTTTAATTTTTTTGGCTGATTAAAAAAAATCACAGGCCATGTATGATCTTATTATTATTATTATTTATTTTATTTTTTTTGGCTACATTGTAAAAATGTCTATGCATATTGTAAAAATTGAGGAAAATCATTAATTACATAGTTAATTTTCATGCATATAGATGCTAAGCACGTGCCATTAAAGCAGTTTCACATGATAAAGCCGACTTTATTGCGATATATCTTTTGGGATCCACATCTAATATTTATAAATGCATCACATCAATAATTATTACTCAATTACGATTACCAAATTTTATTTTATTTTTTTCAAAGGAAAAAATATTTTATTAATTCGTAGAATACAACCAGGTTCTTATTGCTATTTTCCTCACATATGATCAAAAAGCAGTGTAACTAATTGGGTAGCTATATGTGATAAAGTTAAATATGGAATTCACTGGAAACATAGCAATTAAGTGTATTTAATTTAGTTTAAGATTGACTAACACTAGATGAGAGAGATAAGAATATAAGAAACATATAATAAAAATAAGAAATAGAGCAATAAAGGATAAGATGAATTTACAAATACTATGAATAAATTTCAAATGTGTAGTGAGATGAATCGTTTATTATTTAATCAAGTCATTCTAACATGCTCCCTCACATGCAGGTGAGGTTTGAACCATGACCTTTGTTAACCATGAACTCTAATACCATATAGAGAATGTATGAAATCACGGATGATGTTGGTGATGTGCAATTCCACTATATGTAATGAGATTACAGAATAATTACAGCCTTAAATTTAGGCAATTATACATCAGTAATAAAGAAAACTATAAACAAAGGAATCTGTTAGGATTTGTACAATTACAATAGATATTTATGGGATTTGATTAGCTATCCTTATTACCCCTTCAAGCTTTGTGTGGGATGAAGAGCGACACAAAGCTTGGACCGTAGAAACTCAAAGATTGGTCTAGAGAGACTCTGATACCATGTTAAATGACAATCTCATTTAAAAGCTTAAGCTTTTAGTGAGATGAATCGTTTAATACTTAATCAAGTCACTCTAACAAAATGATATAAGGATATAATATCAATAATCATAATATGAAAAAAAAGAAATCAAACAATTAATTCTAATCTATTATGGACATGTATATGACATAGAGGTGATCACAATGGTGTCCTAAACTCTCTCTCAGAGTCACATAGATTGTAGACACCTCTCAATAGATACTA
The DNA here is from genome assembly GCA_023678885.1 of Pogostemon cablin. Taxonomy (NCBI): domain Eukaryota; kingdom Viridiplantae; phylum Streptophyta; class Magnoliopsida; order Lamiales; family Lamiaceae; genus Pogostemon; species Pogostemon cablin. Next base: position 4,932,237 of record CM042980.1, read on the forward strand.
AATATTTTATGAGTTTTCTAATTAGGTACTAAATTATAGGACATATTCCTTTTCTAAGTACTATAACGAATCCACTTAGATTGAGGTCCCGTTAATAGTTCAAGAATCCTCACGAATCAATTCCACTAATATTCTATCATATACTCTCTCTATTCCAAGCAAAGAATTACATTTGTTTTTTGCACGATGATTAAGGAATTTAGTATTTTAATGTGTAGTGAGGTAAAATAAATATTTTAATATACAGTGAGTAGTTGTATTAATGTTGTGTGTGTTCTCTATAGATATATTAATTGTTTTGTGTGAGTCATATTAACTATAAAGGGAAATATAAACTTTATGATGAAACGCCTAGAGTAAAAATGCGTAAATGTTATGGTAGAACAGAGGGGATAATTCTAAGTATAAGAGGTCATCATCATTAAATCATCTTATACGTATAAATTAAGTTCACATTCTAATCAGATGCAATGGATAACCAACTGCACAAATAAAACACAGAGATTAAGTAATTATGAAAGTAAATCTTTAAAAGAAATTAAATGTCAGACAAACGATTTAAAAAAATAAAAAATATATATAACATAAATATATTAAAAGAATTAACTCACATTAAGTCTTATAATAAAAAATAAAAAAGTACAAATTAATACATGCACCCATATAATGTTTGTAAAATGATTATTGCCCTAAACTATTTGCACCCACATATTTTGATCGCATGTGAGTTTTCCTCTGGGCGTGTGTTAAGGGGTCAATATCTCAGAATACGTTAATTAATTTACAAGGGGAATGGTATAGATTTATTTTTTAAATCCATTTTCATCCTTAACTATATATATATATACTTCTGTAGTTCTGTTAATTAGTTATATAACTAGTATGGAGCCCGTGCTATGCACGGGATTAAATTATTTAATATTTTAATATTAATTGTGCATTTAAATTTTATTTTGTAAAATTTTATATTTAAAATTATTTTTTCATTAATATTACATAGGGTTGAAATTTAATATATTATAATACTTTTTATTTTTCATACTCCCTCCGTCCCGTTCTTATAGTTATGTTTGTTTTTTGAACGTGGATTAATGAGTATAGTATTTTAATATGTATTGAGGTGAGATAAATAATATTTTAATGTAAAGTGGGTAGGTGTATTAGTGTGATGTGTGGGGTTATGGAGAAAGAAAAAGTTAATTTGTGTGAGTCTCATATGCTAAAAAAAGGAACGTAACCATTGGAGTGGGACGCCCAAAATGGTAATGTGTAACTATTAGGACGGGACGGAGGGAGTAACTATTTTCACTTTATTTTATTTTTTTTAAATAAAAAAAATTATTATATTCGAATATTTTGGTATTTTTATTAATACGTAAACGATAAAGTATGTTATGTGTTATGTAGAAAAATATATTTATAAATAAAATGTATGAGGGAGGTTGGTTGTTTTAATTTAAGAGTCGGAAAACTTCCATGAGTCAAAAGAAAATAGAACACATGAAAACAATTATGCGACATATTGAAATTCTAATTTTTATAAGCCTTATACTCCCTCCGTTTTGGGAAGTATTTTATACTTTTATTTTTTATTCGTCCTATATAATTTTCACACTTCTTTATACTAAAAGGAGATAAAAGATACACTATAATAATACTTATTTTTTACTCACATTTCTATCTAATACTTTTTTTTCACACATCCCAACAACTTTACATATATTTTTCATTAAATTAACTATAACATTTCTTCTCTTTCATACTTTACACATAAAAAGCAAACTTTCTTCAAACTCAATGCACAGAAGTACGTGAAAAACACTGGTAATCAAGGGAGTATTGTAAAATATAAATTTATGTGTAATTTACAACATAATTTTTTTTAAAATAAAAAATTTCACAGTCCCGTTATGTCATCTTCAATCATCCATATATAGCCCAACAGTAATAGCGTACTCAAAATTTGTTAGCTCTTAATTCTTTAACGGGAAATGCCACTTTGAATCATGATAATTCTATTTGGTTTTTTAATAGAATTTATATTTATGTTTTAAAAATAATATATTGATGTAAAGTAAAAAGTCAAAAATTTATTACTCTTGTTCAGGACAAAGCACATATTTTACGAAGTGTTTCAGTGTTGATTTATGCATACGTTGAGGATAAGTTCACACCGTAAAATCAATCATATCATTAAAAAATAAGTGACAATGATACGATACTGACACTCGGAATAAGATTTATGTTAAATCTTGTGTTGGTGTACGCAATCAATTGTAGCGAGTAGATTATGTAAAAAAAATAGCGACAAATAGTGTGAAGCTGACATTGCAAATGGTACTTTATGTTATGTGGAATTCATTAGGGACTTAGTCATTAGTAGGGAGACCTTTATGATTTGAAATTTGAAAATTTCAACTTAATTTCCTTATTAAAATAAAAAAAAATCATTGATTCGTAAAATAAAATAAATATAAATTGTAAAATTTGAATTTATAGAGTAAATCACTACATCCTTTTAATAATAATTGTACAAAAGTTTAAACATATAAACACATGAGAATTTATATCAGTGAACTATTAGTATTTAAGTTCATAAAAATTCAAATCATTTACCCAACCATAAAATAGAAATTGACACTTAACTTTATGATTTCAAGTACTTATTAAAAAAATTATATCTAAAATAAAATATGCATATCTTTAAATGAAGTTATAATTATGTTGGCAAAATTTTTATATCTCTTTTAATTATGAAATTATATTCTTAACGTTAAAAAAACTCAGAATTTTTTTTTTTTGGTGTTGAATAATGGAGTATGTATTTTCTATAAATCTGATTGAAAAAAAATAAAATTATATAAAATAAATTATTTAAATGATGTTATATATATATAATGAATATTGAATTAAATAATTAATGTACCAAATATTATTAATAAATAGATATTCTCATACATATCTTTTTAAATTATTTTTTAGCAGCGATATTGAAATTCAGTAGGTCAGAATTTAAAGTTATCATTAAACTTTGATTTTTCTAAAAAAAATTTTAATTGATTATTTATATTTTCTTTTTAATATTTTTTCATTTAAAAAAAAATATTACTCGCTGATAAATAGCATTCATGACCTTTAAAATGATTGGTTACTTAATGCTTATTAAGAATATAAAATTTTAATAAAATTAAAATTTATCAATTTATGGAATTTTATAGCGAAAGTAATAACATTTTATAGTGAAAATAATAGTTGAAATCATAAAATGGTCTCATCATATGCTCACGAAAGACTTACCTACCTAAATTAAATTAATAGTTCGTAGGAAGAATGAATGTAAAAATAAGATTTTAAATTAATTTGTTACACATGAAATATCATATAATTAAAAAAAAAATTAATCTGTTATATGAGTATCGTGATACACTCACGCAAGATTTACCTAAATTAGTAGTTCGTAGAATGAATGTAAAAATGAATGTAAAAATAAGATCTTAGATTAATTTGTATCACATGAAATATCATATGAATTATAAAAAAAAAAAAATCAATCTGCTATATGAGTAAAAGGAATTTTGCAAGTCTTATTCAATTTATTATAATTATTAACATAAATAATCGGATGAAGTTTAAGAAAAACAATATAAATAATATATTAATTAATCTTAATCCTCATAAATTCTAAATTCAATAGTTGCATATTTAAATATAATTATTTAAAGTATTGTTATTAACTATTTGTTAATAAACTGATTTGTTATTAGATATTGCAATTGTTATAATAATATTTATTAGTTATCATTAATCAATTTTTTCATAAAAATTAAATATTCCAATAGTCATTATAATATTTATTAGTTATCATTAATCAAAATTTTCATAAAAATTAAAGATTGTCTATCCTTAAATATATATATATATATATATATATATATATATATATATATATATATATATATATATATATATATATATATATATATATATATAAACTATCATAATATATTTTGGATTAACATTGAATATAATCTTTATTTGTCTAAATTAAATTTAATTAAAAATTTCACTATTTAGATATATTTAATTATCTAAATTTAATATTTGAATAATTATTCATTAGTATTAATGGTGACCAAAGAGTTATGCTTAATAGTTTTTTCATTAATCATTCTGCTCAATTAAAGATATCAATCTATTTTAATACATATTTAAGAAATATTTACATTATTACTATAAATATTTTCCACTATACCATAATAAAATTAAATTTGTAATTAAATAACAATAAATTATAATTAAGGCCATCAAAATCCGTGTAGCTTATGATTACAAAATTTAATCAATAATTTATTTAAATTATTCATTAGATATGATTTTAAAAAATTGTCTAATTTCCAAAAATAGTTAATTTACTCAATACATTGACAATCAATTATCTTATTTTTCTATAAATATTGATATTGATTGGAAAAAATAGATACATGTAATTTAAATAATGAAAGAATAATAATAAAAATAGAAAAATTAAAATTATTATCATGGCATTGTGAAATAGATCATTTAAAATTAAATTGGTAATAATAAATTAAAATCTTTAATTTGTACAATTAAAAATAGTTTAATATTAAATGAAAATAAAATATAATCAAAATTAAAAACTTATGCTAATGTAATAAATTGTTAAGTAGAAATTAATATCGAATTAAAATTATATTCAAACCCTTTAAAAATCTAATAAGTATAATATTTGATGATTGAAATTTCTAATTTATACAAATAAAATTGTTTACAATAAAATAATAATTAAACTAAATAAAATAAACAAATAAATCAATAATTAAGTATAGACTGATGATTACCAATTAGAAACAACTGTTATACAATCTATTTAAAATATTTGATTTAAATCAAGCTCAAAGACTAATCACTCGATCAATAAAGAATAAACTATTAAAAAAATATATAAATTATACAAAATTCTTAGTTTAATATTTTATTGATATAAATCATGCATCCTCAAAATGATGTATGAATGTCAAGAGAATCATGTACGAATGTCAGGATGACTCGAATTTTAATTAGGATCGGTATGCAAACACTTTTTTTGGATCTTCAATGAAGCTTGTAAATTAATTATAAACTGGAATGTAGAAAATAAATAATTAAAAAAATTGACACTCCAAAATAAAAAATTAAAAAAAGATAAATTGACACAAAAATTATCAATGAGAAGATTTAATTTCAAAAAAAAAAAAAATTTAGACAACAAAGAGAAAAAAAAATTTGATTCACAAACATTAATATAAACTACTGAACATTGGAAAAAAAATTAAAACAACTATTTACATGCAAGTAGTTTTCAACATATAACTTAAATTAGAAAAGAAGAATAATATTAAAATAGAAAGAACTCAAATAATGCTCATGCTGCCATGTCATCAAGCTAAAAGAATAGCCTATCACATCAGCAAAATAAAACTCTCGTATAGATATCTTAAGATTCTATAAGTAATAAGTTATATTTATCTTTCTAAACACACAACCTCTCGCACCCAATGTACGCAATTATTCGGATCCATATTATTTGATCTTAATTAAGTGCTCTATATATTTGTATGACATTTTGATATTTGAATCTTCTTCTCAATCATGATTTAATTTTGCGTTTAGTTAAGATTTAATGTTTGAATATTTTTATTTGCTTTTTATTAATATAAAGTTTAAACTATAGTTTACATTTCGATCTGTACTATTATGGAATTGTGTGGATGTTAGTATATCTTATAGTGTTACAATTTTTTTTTATATATAAAAGGTGTCACGCATAAAAATGAAAAATATTTAAAATAATAATAATAATAATACTTGGGATGAATTATGAAGCAGAAGTAAAAAATCAAGTTTAAAATTTTAATTAGAAAACACGAATGCCACCATCACAAATAAAAAAAATTCAGTATCAAATAAAACATATTTTAATTGCTAACTAATTATACTAGTAGTTTGCAGATTGAAGGCAGATAAAATTAATTAATTAAAATAAATCATGATTTAAAATTTCAATTTTCCAAAAAATTGTTGAAGTGCATCAACACGCATGTAATATTTGTCACGTTTTTGTACGTCGCATAAATTAAATCAACAACTTAATTATTAGATGACTGAAAATTATAAATTTATTTTCAACACGTCAAATTCCCTTCAATTATTTCATACAAGTATAGTTTTTCTTGAGAGTTCATTAATTAGGCGCTAGAGATCATATATATATAATTAATATGAGTATGAAGATGATTAATTCATCTCTGCCAAATTAATTCACCCCATCAGTGGAGTGGTTCCCCATCATATTATTTATTATTATTTGTATATTAATATATTTAACTGGTCCTTTCGAAGAAAATACAACTGTTATACTTAAAAATGTCATTATAATTAAATATAAAAATAAAATCATTTGGTAGCGACGTCGGCCAGTTGAAGTCATGCGTCTAGAATTCACATGGAGGCCCTCTAATTTGACTCCTCGTAGCTTCACATTTTTTGTAATAATTACAATTAAAAAAACATATAACTGTACGTATTATTATTATAAGTTATAGAATTAACAAATTAATTAATCAAAAATAAAGCAATTTGTTTACACTTTACAATAATAATGTACTAAGAAACACGCTGATTTGGTGAGAGTTGGGATATTGACATGAATGGTGTTTCTTTCATATATTTTATTTTTAAAATAAATGACATGCATCATTATTATTTTCTAAATTAACTCATTCCAATAAAGAAATATAGTATAGTTTTATATGTTATGAAAAGTCAATAAAATACTCGTTCCGTCCGCTCGAAAGAGGATTTTTTTTTTCCATTTTGGTTGTCCACTTCAAAGAGGGTCATTTCCTTTTTTACACATATGAGACTCACACACACCCACTAATATAACTAAAATATGGGGTCCACACTCCCACTAATACAACTACCCACTACACATTAAATAATAATATTTCTTAATCAATGTGCACAAAAGTAAAATACTATCTTTCAAGCAGACGGAGGAAGTATTAAAACGTGAAATAAGAAATTCAAGTTCGTATTTCATTAGTTCCATAGAGGCCGCGGTCCTTATTGTAATATTGTGGTGTCCCTAAATATTTGCACTTTAACTTAGTATATAATATAATTTAAGAAAAAATAAGGATTTTTTAAATAATTTTATTGAATATACTTGGCTGACTTACACTGGTGTTACTTTTGTAATATTATCATGGCGCATATATTATTTGTTATTTCTATTTTATGGATGTACCTATTATTTAAAATGGATAAAAAAGAAAATGTATTAATATATCAATGTGGGCGTATTTTCCTAATTTTTTTTAAGAAAATAAAATAGAAAAAAGTTATTGTTTGGGCTTTCTTTTAGGGTAATCCGAGGTCACCCATAACTCTCTTATGAGGGGGTGGGTGCCCACCTCTAACATGTGGACACCCACCCCCTTATATGAGAGGATCATGAATAACCCGAGTCACATAAATAATCCTAAAAAATCAGTTTAAAAAAACATAAATTCAAGAATAATAATTGAATTTATTTTTCCTTTACTTTTACATGTAAGCCGACACAAAAAAAATTCACCTTTTGTTGATATAGTTTTGAAAAGACCGTGGAAAATTTGCGTGCGAAGTAGCTCAACGTTAGCTGTGAGCTCACATTCTCCATAAATAGCAATTCCGACTGACCAGTCCCACGAGCAAAATCTCCCTTCTTAATTTGGATAAACTGTTTAGGCATCAGCATAGCCATGGGGGATAAATGCAAACAGCATCTTCTAGAACATTCCGACGATGAAGACCAACTTCCGGATCTCGCCGCTCAGCGGCTATCCTTCCAGCGCCTCTCCTTCTTTTCCTCTTTCGTCGCCGACGACGACGACATTGCTCCCATCGACTCCTACTCCGCCTTCATCTCCGCCTTCAAGGACGAATCCGGCAAGCTCTGGTTCCTTGCTGGACCCGCCATTTTCACCTCTCTCTGCCAGTACTCCCTCGGCGCCTTCACGCAGACCTTCGCCGGCCACGTCAGCACCCTCGACCTCGCCGCCTTCTCCATCGAGAACTCCGTCATCGCCTGCTTATCTCTCGGCGTCATGGTATACAGATTAATTTCATTTTATCAATCAATTAATTAATTTCCGGAATGAATTTAATTCACGAATTGAATTAAACAATCAATTAAGTTGTGCCCTAAATTGACAGCTGGGAATGGGTAGCGCCGTCGAAACGCTGTGCGGCCAGGCGTTCGGCGCCGGACAGCTGGACATGTTGGGCGTGTATTTGCAGAGATCGTGGATCATCCTTCTCGTAACCGCTTTCGTCCTCATGTTCCTTTACATTTTCGGCACTCCATTCCTGCTTCTCATCGGTCAGGCTGAGACAATTGCACGCGCCGCCGGGAAATTCGCGCTGTGGATGATTCCTCAATTGTTCGCTTACGCTCTGAATTTCCCGACGATGAAGTTCCTGCAGGCTCAGAGCAAGATCATGGCCATGGCTTGGATCTCCGGCGCCGCATTAGTGCTGCACGTGCTCTTCAGCTGGTTGCTGATGCTGAAACTCGGGTGGGGAATGGCCGGCGGCGCCGCCGTGCTGAACTTTTCGTGGTGGTTCATCGTGATAGCGCAGATCGTGTACGTGTTGAGTGGCACGTGCGAGAAAACGTGGCCGGGTTTTAGCGTTAAGGCGGTGCGAAATCTCTGGGGCTTTGTTAGGCTGTCACTTGCATCAGCTGTGATGATGTGGTAAGCTATTTCCACTTCCATCTTAATCACTTGAGTTCTTAATTTAATCAATTAATCTTGATTTTTTTTTGACGTATATAATTACAATCGCACTAGTTTATGACTGATTCAATAAATTAATATTGACTTGCTTCTTGAAATTATGAGTACTAAAGTTAATAGATTAATTGGGCAAAATATTAAATAAATGAAGAATTTAGAGACGTGTTTGGATCGTTCAGATCTGTCATACTTTTGTATAAACACTTGAAATTATTTTCTTTATTTATCTTGTTACATTTTTGTCTTACTTATCACTTTCAAATGTAATAAATTAAAAATAACATTTTAATTTTTCTATTTTATTATTTTTGCGTTTGTCGGAAGAGAAGAAAATCTGACTCTTTACTTTTATGAATTATACTTTCTTTTTATGATAGTATAAATTTAATTCGGTGCCACTTATCTAACAATTTGAAGCTATATTAATTTTATTTTACGTGGAAAATATATACTCCCTCCCTCCGTTTATAAGGTATTTATTTTACTATTTTTGGCGTCCGCTTCAGAGGTATTTATTTCTCCTATTTAGTAAAAAAATACACAATATGGTCCACCACTTCCTTCTAATATAACTATCCACTTTACATATAATAATAATACTCATTAATCCACTTACAAAAAGTAAATGAATATCTTAGAATTAGACTAGAGTATATAACAAAAGATGTGATCATATGAATAGATGTAGACAAAAAGTAAATGGATATCTTAGAATCGGACGGGACGGGAGTATATAACAAAAGATGTGATCATATGAATAGATGTAGACGCACGCCATGATGAGATATGAAGATTTCTTTGAGGTGACCCTGTAATTATATTAATCTGACCAAATTTATACTAGCCATTATTCACTAACTACAATTTTAAATAGTTACTTCTCTTATATATAATTTTTACTAGTCACTATTTGGTGTACTCCCCAAATTATCCCCATAACTGTCAGATAAAGGACAACAATAATGGGGGCATGAATATGTCAGTGTTGACTGCATTAAATAGGTTGAGTGAGACCACATTTAAAATTATAGGAAATATTTTTTTTCCAAAAATATTTTAAAAAAATTTGAAAAAATATTTTTTCTATTCGGCCTATTCGGCCAACACTAATTGTTCTACTCGGTCAATACTTTTTTTTCCAGAAAAATTAAAAAAAATTCGAAAAAAATATTTCTTTTATTCGGTCTATTCGGCCAATAATTTTGTTCTATTCGGCCAACACTATTTGTTCTATTTGGCAACACTTTTTTTTCAAAATATATATATATATATATATATATATATATATATATATATATATATATATATATATATTTCTTCTATTCGGCCTATTCGGCCAACAATTTTGTTCTATTCGGCCAACAATATTTGTACTATTCGGCCAACACTTTTTTTCTCAAAAAAAATTAAAAAAAAATAAAAAAAAAATTTCTTCTATTCGGACTATTCGACCAACAATTTTGTTCTATTCGGTCAACACTATTTGTTCTATTCGGTCAACACTTTTTTTCTAGAAAAAATTAAAAAAAAAATCGAAAAAAATATTTCTTCTATTCGGCCTATTTGGCCAACAATTTTGTTCTATTCGGCCAACACTTTTTTTTCCAGAAAAAATTTAAAAAAATTTTGAAAAAAATATTTCTTTTATTCGGCCTATTCGGCCAATAATTTTGTTTTATTCGGCCAACATTTTTTGTTCTATTCGGTCAACACTTTTTTTTTCCAGAAAAAAATTAAAAAAAATTCATACGAATAAAATTAATGTATCTTTTTGTATTTTAATAAAAAAAATATTCATAAGGCATATAAAAATAACAAATTAATGTATTCAATAGACTGTAAAACAAATTATTGTACTTTTGTATTTTTTGGTCAAAAAGAGACCTCAAACATGTGATCAGTGGGTCCCTTTCAAGGGCATTTTGGTCTGTTTCATTAAAAATGGCTAGAATAAATTGTTTTTAAGACTTGTGGCTACTATAAATTACTTTTAACAAAGAGTGGTTATTTTTTAACATTATCACTATATTAATTGCTACGAGTGAAGAAAAGGACAGTTTTGTCTTTATAAAATTATTAATATTAATATGATATGATTAACTTTTGTTTGTTAGTGATATGATATAGAATCCGACATAGTACGAACATGCACTCCATTTTTTTACCTAATCAAATTCAGATGAATTCAATTTTTATTTTATTTTATTTACTGCAGCTTAGAAGCATGGTATTTCATGGCGTTAATCCTTTTTGCTGGGTATCTCAAAGACGCAGAAATAGCCGTAGCTGCTTTGTCCGTATGGTAAAAAATTAACCACTAATCTAATTACTTAATCTAACTAACCATTAATTTATTAATTACTCTAAGAAATAAATACCCCACGGTTTAATGTATATATTTATGTATGTGTGCAGCACAAACATACTGGGGTGGACCAATACTATAGCCATCGGATTCAATGCAGCCATAAGGTAGATTAATCAAAGAAGCTTCTTTAATTAAATTTCCTTGTCATGATGTCACAAGATACACTTATGTTGACTTATATTTGTTAGAATGATTGATTGATTGATTGATTTGATTAAGTATTAAACGATACTCTTCTCTAACAGCTTAAGTTTTTAGATGAGGTAGTCGTTTAGCATGGTATCATAGCCCATGATTAACAAAGGTTCAGGGCCCGCCTGCATGTGAGGGGGCGTGTTAGAGTGATTGATTGATTTGATTAAGTATTAAACGATACTCCTCCCTTAAGTCTGCATGTGAGGGGGCGTGTTAGAGTTTGTTTAACAATATTAATAATGTTTAATGATGAAGATTTAAGATGAGATGGTCATTTAATAATATTAATGATGTTTAATGATGAAGCTTTTAAATGAGGTAGTAGTTTAACAATATTAACTATGTTTAAATATTTATAGCGTAAGAGTGTCAAATGAATTGGGGGCATCACATCCAAGAACAGCCAGATTCTCTGTTGTGGTGATGGTGATATCTACATTCTTGATTGGGCTGCTGGTTTCAATTCTTCTTCTCATTTTTCAAAATCAGTATCCCAGTTTGTTCACTGATAGTGACCAAGTCAAAGCTGTGGTTTTTGACCTCACCCCTCTTCTTGCCTTCTGCATCTTAGTGAACTCCATTCAACCTGCCCTCTCTGGTATCTTTCTCTCTTTCTCTCTCATCATTTCTCTCACTAATTCAACACATTTGATTTGATTTGTGTGTATTAATAATGCAGGAGTGGCTATTGGGGCAGGATGGCAAGCCTTGATTGCCAATGTAAATATTGTGTGCTACTATGTATTTGGGGTCCCTTTGGGCCTCATTTTGGGTTATGCTCTTAACATGGGTGTCAAAGTAAGTACTCTCTCTCTATATATATATATATACCTAACTTTCTCCTGTGGCGCAATCAATTTTCATTTTGGTTCATTCTATTAAATTTTGAACAATTCTAATAGCTAATTAACACTAAACACAAAAACCTCATAATTATACATTTTAAATTAAAAAATGTCATCAATTTTTAACAAATACATATATGAGTATAAAATAGAGAGTGTCTCATGCAAATTTATTTTATTCAAAATAGTCCAAAAATATTTAATTTTTTCGAAATAGTCTCGTAATTTTTAAATTTTCACCAAAACTATCAATTTTCATTTAAAAATGTCTAAATTTTCCAATTCTATATGACTGAACCATGAGATTGAATCAATGCTTGTATAAAAGTTATAAGACGAAATTAGTGAAAAATATAAGTTTTGAAATGAAAATCGGAGCAAAACTGAAATGCAATAGAAAATTTATGTTTTAAATTATATATACTCTATATATTTTGCTTATTTGTTAGATTGCATCACCTTTACAAAAGTAAAAACTTTGGCCAATAGTGATTTTTTTAAACACGTGTGAAAAGTAAACATTCGGGGGAATATTGTATTAGTTGTACATGCTAAATATTTTATTTAATTTATTATAATTTTGGAAATATTAGCGGGCCGGGTTTGAATACATGGGTTAATTTCCAGGGAATATGGTATGGAATGGTAGCTGGAACAGTTGTACAAACCTTAATCTTGTTTTGGATTGTCTATCGAACCGATTGGAACAAAGAGGTATGTACTATGTATGAATACATAAATTTAATTATTTAAATTTTAGTATTTAGTTTTAAATTGATTCATTAATTGTGTTTAAATTAATCAAAAGTTAATTGATGGGGTTTGATTGTAGGCTTCCATTGCGGCTAAAAGGATCAAGTATTGGCGAGCAGAAGCAAATGCTGCTAAACCAAAGGACGTAGAAAAAATAGATCATAATCAAACTGCACCAGATAATTAATCACTAAATTCTTTTCAAGGAATAATTGATATTTTTTTAATAGTACAAAATATTATCAATAAATTGTAATTACTTGATGTGTTTTTATCTATATATAGCAATTGCATGTACAATTCTTCATGACTTCATAGTGTGTCAAAGATCTTTCTTTTTAGTTGAAAAGAAGAAATTAATGAACTTAATTAATTATCATCGAATTGGAGAAAATACATCTATATAAGCTAGCATTACATCATGACTACTATCAATAATTCTTAATATACTAATTGCGATTTTTTTTTTCTTACGCGTCGTCTTTCATATTCATCCTATTTATTTATTTTGAAACATCACACCTCTAAATTTATAACTACATAATATTTAATTAAATTTTAATAAAAAGGTAATCTTTAATGGTGATTATATAATTAAAATTATTTATAACTAACTAGGTATTATTTAATATTATTTATTTAATAAAAAATAATTAAAATTAATTGAAACGGATAACGTTTCAAGTGAAATATTAATATTATTAGGGTTTTTTTTTATCGGACAAAGTTAGTTGTTAGTATAGTTAGTAATTAGTTCACCAAGTTTTCATACACCCTTATTCTCCAAGGCTCCTTATAACACCCCTCATATTCGTTCCCAATGGAAATCGAATCCGAGTCACTCACTTGTGTGAGGGGTTGTTACATCATTAGCCGATCCAAATCGAGTTAATCCAAATCTCAACTCTATAGTATATACTCCCTCCGTCCCAGGAAAGATTGTACCCCCTTTCCTGGAACGAAAATTAAGAAAGTGGTGACTTTTAGGGGTATTATGGTATTTTTTGGTAATAAATTAATGATAAAGTATGTTATGTGTGTTAGATATGATTTTTTTTGTAAATAAAGTGTATGGAGAAGGGTGATTGTGTTTGACTTTTTTGCTTTTTTAAGAATGTGCAAACTTTTGTGGGACAACTCAAAATAGAAAGTGTGTTATCTTTCCTGGGACGGAGGGAGTATACTGTATATAAAAGTATCTTATTTATCGATTATTCCTTCCATCCCATAAAAAACTTCACCATTACTGTAGACACGGTGTTTAAGAAAAGTTACTTTTTAACCAACTTTATTTACTTTTGGAGGGTAATGTAGTATTTTTAGGTAATAAATAATTGATAAAGTATGTTATGTGTATTAGGCAGGAATGATAAATTTGTAATTAAAATGTACTTTTGGGTGTGAGGATTAATGTGATATTTTCTTTTTTTGGTGATAAAGTTTAATGTGAGATAGATGAAAATAAAAAGTGTAAAGTTTATTATGGGATGGAGGAATAAAATTTTACACCGAAAGCCGCACAACATATATGAGAGAATAGGGATTCTAATCATTGCTTTTTAAAAGCATAAAAATGAAGATTGTGGCAGAGTTTAATAATATAAAAGATATATATTACTCCATCCATCCTACAATACGCTTCATATTTACTATTTCACGTTATTTTAAAAAAGTTACACTTTTTGATCAATTTTATTGACTTTAGAGGATATTTTAGTATTTTTAGATAATAAAAAAGTATAAAGTAATAGTATGTGTGTGAAAAAAGAGTGATAAATTTGAAATTAAAGTAACTTTTAAGGTTATTGGATAAAATATTTTTTCTTTTTTTGAGTGTGAAGGGTATCGTGGGACAAACAGATGAGGAAAATGTGAAGGATTTTGTGAGATGGAGAGAGTATATTTTATAACTATGGTTCTAATAAAAAAATTTAATAATTATTGTTTTTTCATTATATGTTTTTGTTTTTAAACTTTTTATTTATATGATTCTTTTAATTATACACAGAGATCTACTTCTTCACGTAAAATAGATAACAAGTTGAACTTTGACATAATCACATCTAATAAAAAAATTATTGTGAATATACCTATGAACGTGCTCCAAAGATACAAAAAAAATCAATAACCTTTTTCTCTTTTAGAATATAGAATGATAATTAATGACATACTTTTCAATCTTAATGTAGTCATAAAAGTATATATGTGATTCACACTGGTGTTGATGAATCTAATTATCTAAACATCAACAAGACATGGCACCCATATATATTTCTTCTTAATATTCCAATCTTACCTAATAAGTCATGCCTCCTCACCACTAGATTGATATTATTATAATTATTACAATCAAAATAATATTATCAATACCAAACATTTGCATTAAACTGTCCCATAAAATGAATTTCATGTGACGAATAATATATATATGATAATAATATAAAAAGTAATAGTCGTTAATAAACTATTTCATTGATATTTCATGATAAAAATAAACACTGATACTAATATATATAATGAGACACTCTTGTGAGACGGGTTTTATTGTGATACGGTTGTGAGACAGATCGATCAATTACTAAAGTATGCTTATTGGTAGTTAAAGTATGTCAATTATGAATCATATTATAACACCCTAAAATCATACTATAATTTATCATTTATCATACTTTAGAAAACATATTTTAATAATCATTAAGAATATTTTATCTATATAATAGACATACTTTAACACGTCTCACAAACCGTCTTACATATATATGTAACGTCTCACCAGAGAGTTTGTCTAACATTTATAATATAAAAATAAAATATTTTAATAAAAAAAATGATAACTAATAATCATCTCCATAATCAATTGAGCAACATTTCAATAGAGAAGCTTGAAGATTTGCATGCCGCTGTAACTAATAATCAAACTCTATAGCTTCTCATATTTTTAACATCATTCATATTTTGATCTAACTTTTATATTTTTATATCATCTTATAGCTATCATTATTTATATATTTTAAATATTATTACATAAGTTTTTATCATATATTTATTCTATGCTACCAAAAATCAAAGCATGTAGAAATTTTATGGAAGAGTTTTATACAAAATTTACCTAGTTTTTATATTTTATTTCTCTCTAAGACTTCAATAGTACAATTTATTATCCAATTCAAATCATACACAATTATACAATAAAATATTATGGACGTTCAAATCAAAGATCATGACAGCAAAGTATGCTATATTCATTGTCATCTTTTCTTAGTACATAATATATATTGAATTCAATAGTACAATTTATTATCGCAATTCAAATCATACACAATTATACAATAAAATATTATGCACGTTCAAATCAAAGATCATGACAGCAAAGTATGTTATATTCATTGTCATCTTTTCTTAGTATATAATATATATTGAATTAAAAAAATAGTATAAAAGTTTATTATTTTATTTTTAAGGTGTAAATCCTGTTGTCCCTTCCAATATTTTTATACCCTATATTTTGCTAGGGTTTAAATTAAAGTTGGACTACAAAGTTTACACCGTAAATACAATTCACGAGAGATTATTTTTATTATTTTTTTTACATATCATATTTTATTTTCAATAGAGATATCACTTTAACAGCAAAATTATTAATAAGGATTTTCATTTTCATTTTATTTAACTATATTTATCTTTAGAAAGAAAAAAAGATGACCCCTATTTACCGTAAAAATAAATATTCCTATTATCTAATTAATTTATTTTTATAGAGTTCAAATTCAATCCATTGTAACTTTTTTGAAAAAACAATAATAATAAATGAAAAAACATATAGGGATGAGAGTTGTAGTGTTCAATTATATATGGATTATTTAGAATAATACCTTAGATCGGCGTCTCATAAATTTTACAGTATTTTTCACAGGAAAAACAGCCACATGATTATCCCAAATTAAAAAATTTAAAAAAGAATTAAAAAAAATAACGATGTAGCAAGTTCATTACTCCAAGTAGGTGACATGATTGTGGCACAATATAAACACAAATGGCATTTTAGTTATAGAGCTTCGCTTTCTGTTTTAATTTGTGTTTGGCAACGTGGTAGAAATATTGTATGCACGCAATACATGCTACATCCATCATTATAAAATTTCTATATTGTAGATATCATTATATATAATAAATTTATGCTTTTATTATAGGGGAACTCTTTGTGAAACAGGTTTATGTAAGATGCATTGTGAGACGAGATGACTCGTTGTTAGAGTATATTATATAGGTAAAATATGCTTATTAGTAGTTAAAGTATGTTTGTAGTGAATCATATTATAACACTCTAAAAATATACTTTAATTTCATAATTAAAAAAATATTAACTACATATTAATATACTAAACCTAATAAACATACTTTAATAATTAATCGACCAATTTCACATAATTATCATGTCACAAGAGACTTCATACTTATTATTTACTCACTCCGTCTCATCCTAATGGTTACATATTTCTTTTTTGGACGTCTCATCCAGCCATCCTAATGGTTACATTTCCCTTTTTAGCATATTGGACTCACACAAATTAATTACTTCTCTCCCCATAAGCCCACACATTACACTAATACACCTACCCACTTTACATTAAAATATTGTTTCTCTCACCTCAATACACATTAAAATACTATATTTATTAATCCACATACAAAAAGCAAACATAACCATAAGGACGGGACGGAGAGAGTATATTATCACTACATTTTTAATTTCCTTATTTGTATATATGGAAAAGGTTATGCTTTTTAATTAAAAGCAGTTACCTTTGGGCGTGGGTGGTGAGATTGGGGGAATGGGTTTTGTTATTTTGATGTTTTAAATAATTAAAAGGAAATTATATATGTGTACGTAACTATCTACTTTATCAATAGGGAGTTAAAGTGCTTTATATTCTTATTAGTAGTGACACATGCAAGAACAGACAATCTATAGTAATTAAATACTTACTCTTAAAATTTGAATTTTTACATTATAATAATTTACTCAAATATATAGAAGTTTTCATGACAAATATTTTTGTGAGACGAATAAGAATTAATAATACTTTAATAAAATAAAAAAAAGATTATATTCAAAGAATGAAAAGTAATGGTGATACAATGAATTATTTTATAAGCAAATATTTGTAGTATAAATAGATATTATAAATTACTACATTTTTAATGGGGTCACCTACTATTGGGTGCATAAAATAATGCATATTTGCTATAAACTACATGACTCAAAGCACTATTACTCATAACTACACAATTATAATTGTGATACCATATATACTCCTATGTGTTTGCACAATTTATTTGCACAATTTTGTTTTTGCACATTTTAAATTTTGGCGGAGGTCAAACGACGGTCCGGCGGTCCGGCCGACGGAGGTCCGGTGATTGTTTTGCATAATTTGGTTTGCACAAATTTATTTTGCACATTTTGCTTGCATTTTTTTTTTACACATTTTTTTTCACTTTTTTTTTTGCACAATTTGCTTGCATTTTTTTTTCACATTTACATTTTTAATGATGATTTTATCCAACATAAAAGCTTCCAAGTTCTAAACACTACTTTCCTTGGGAAAAAAAATTGCAGCAAAAATTAAAACCATGATTATTGAAAATGGTGAGGAAATTAATTAATCAATAGACATCAGAGTCCATGATCTTCTTCATGGCCAACCCGGTCTTCTCCTGAACCCGGCCCGAACACCCCCACGAAACCTTCGCCAGCGTGGAGGAGAGGTCCGGCAGCGCCGCCGCGTCCCTCAGGCAATCCTCACTCTCATCAAACAACCTCATAAGAATCTCCAACCACCTTCTTTACTCAGCATGCACCCCCTTTTCAATATCCCTACTATTCGGCCCACGATCCCCACACTTCTCTTCAGATTATTCAGCCCCACCTCAAACCGGGCTGAGAGGAGATAAAGGAAATAAAAGTGTGAATTTGTACCACTCTTGCAAAAGGAGAACAATAATAAAAAAATCTACCCACCAAATTCAAGCATAATTTACAGGAAACATGTTCCAATGATAACATGAAGAAAATAATCAAATCCCAATCATCCGATATGTTAGTTGAATTCCTCGCCATACTAATAATACACCATCAATTAAAGAGCTAATACACATTTATTTAGTCAAAAGGGTACAATAATAGTATACAAATAGGCTAAAATAGAGCTAAAAAGTGTTATTCAAATGCTAACAAACAAGTTCTTCTACCTTCAGATTTATGACATCAATTTTACAGTATATGCGATAGATTTGCACATACAAAAAATTATCTATGAATGATTGTGTGCATTAGCATCAAAATCCATAATTCTCAAAGCATACAAAATCGAAGAAATCAAAACTCGAGAGAAGAGTCAACCTGGTCAAGTAATCCTCTCAATGTAGTTTCTTCCCACAACTTAAGCAACAACACCGGACAATCCAGCGGCGACGAAGTCGCTTACAAACACGTTTTCCGAGAATATCACCGCCGCTGACTTCAATTCCCGGCGAATTCTTCTCCTCTTCAACTGCTGAAGAATCCCAAAATTGGTTCTCAGAGGCAACAGAAAACGGTATTAATACTTGGTAGAGCTAAAAAGGTTGTTATCGCCAATGCCATAAGCGTGACGTTTGAGATATAGTATGAGTTTGTTGACTACGACCGTATTCGAGGGGCACACTATCGTTCGCTGCTCACATGGTTGAGGGAGCACTGATCGCGATTGACGTATTGAATATGTTGCAACTCGAGAATCGCCAGCGAAGTTCCGGCGAGATCCTCCGTCTCGGCACTCTCCGACAGCTGTATCAGCGCCGGCACCGCACCCGCTCGAACGGCCGACGTGCAATTGTTGTAAAATTGTACCAGATCCGTGATGAGAGTAGAAATTTACGTCTTTTCGATTTCACAATGCACTGTTTTTACTAGAATAATGCTATGTCATTATGTGAAATTGCGTAGTTTACATATTTTGCATACTTATGGTGCTACTAACGTGTTTTGTGGAGTTTCGAAGGATAAAAATAGGTTGAAATGGAGCAGAACCGAAGACGGGCAAGAAACGAGCTCAAATAGGCCTTACTAGAGTTGTAAGGGTCAGCTCGACCTAGCAACTCGAGTCGAGTAAGGTGCAGAAGGGGGGTCAGAATTGATCAGTAAGCCAACTCGACTTATCTTGTGCAACTCGACTTGCAGCTCGAGTCGAGCTGCGTTGAAGGCAAATCGAGTGGTATGTCGTGTGAGGCAGAGCAGCGGCGAATGGTGTCCAGAGAGCCAACACGAGTTGACAGGCAGTAGTTCGACTTGCCAGCTCGACTCGTGTTGGTGTACTGAGAAAAATCAGTTTCAGAGCATGGCAGCTCGACTTGACAGGCGGACGCACGACTTGGCAACACGACTCGAGTTGGGTTACTCGAGTTGCAACATAAGGCAACTCGAGTAGTGTTGGCAACTCGAGTTGGTCACTCCAACTCGTGTTGCGTTAGTTTGGGCCGAAAATTAGGATTTTTAATCTCCTGCGCGTGACAAACGTGAGATATAGCCCAGCAAAGTTAGTTTTAGTGGCCCATGGTATAAAAAGGGGGATCAAACACTTTGAGAGGGGACTTATCATTCACCACATAAATATAACGTGAATTCAATTCACGCACCATCCATTCGTTCCCCAATTCACATCAAACCATCCATTCATCCATCCCATCCGTCCGGAGGAAGAATCAAGTGCAGTTGAGAGAGCAATCCAATCGGAGAGACGGAGGAGAGACGCGAGCCACGTGACACTAGGGTTTCGTTATCTTTTCTTAATTTATTCTTTTGTGATTTTGATATGTATTTGATAGCCATGAGGGTTGTTTGTGACCTCATGGGCTAAAACTCTTTTACAGTTCTAAGGATTGAAGGTTAGATGTAGTTGATTTGGAGACCTAAACCAATGTTGTGAATTAATGCTGTTGATAATTCTAGTTTATTTGATTTATCCAGATTATATTATACATTTGTAACGTCTTCATGCTGTCCGTGATGCTTGGTAAGTTGTGTTAGCTTGTGTGCATACATATTTAATATTGTCTGTTTACTATGGATTATAGTAGTTTGCCTGTGAACAGGATAATCCTAAGGGTTGGTAAATAAGATACTTGATATTTTTAGTGGAACAATGCAATTAGGAAATCAAGTAGGAAGTGAATAAGTTTGAGTAATACTTTCAGAAAATATATGTTAGTCGAATTGGCCATCCGAAGGTTTATGATATTCGTCTTATTAATATCTAGGAAGGAGGTTCAAAACTGTTCACCCATTACTTTGTGATGAATTTACATTAAAATAACATGAATGAACAATAGGATGTTTAAGAGACTAAATCAATTGCGCTACACCTGATACCTTAGAGTTGTTACTTCTCTCTTGATCAAATCTTGAACATTCCTTGCTTTTACTTAATTTGTTATTTATTATTTCAGCACTTTAGTATTTAATCATAATTCAAACACTCGGAAATTGGTTACTTTAATTCTAGTTGAATAGTAATATAAAATAAATAGATAATCGACTGTCTCAGTAGGAACGATATTATTTTTAACTATGGGTACTTGCCATTACAATTGACATCCCTACACTTGGGGATTTTAATTGAGGTGCGCAATAATTACCTAACAATCTGCCAGGGAGCAAAGGAGGTGGTGCGACGCCAGAGTTGCGGGGACCGAGATTACCTCCACTAGAACCTCAACGACTCCGGCGATCCCAAATTTGGCCTTGTTTTTGTCGAGCATGGCAAGGCTGCATAGGAAGGCGACGGCGAGTTTGCATAATTGGGCGTCGGGAGACATAATTAGGGCAGTGAGGTGAAAAATAATGTGGTGTTGAGTCGAGGGTAATTTTGTCTTTCCATCTACTAATTATGTATCTAGTTGTATTTTTTTTGTTTTTCAATGTATCTCATAGTAAATAAGTTTCAAAGTGTGTATTTGATAGTAATAAACCCTTTTTAATGAATATTGAATAGTACTGATATAATATTTTATTTTTATAAAAAGTAATAATTATTTAAGAAAATATAAAATATGACTTATATAAATTAGCCTAAAGCAGGTATTGCCCTTTTTATTTTGTGGTTATGAAAACATTAGAATAAGGTAGTAGAAAATTATAATGTACTTATATAAAATAAAATAAAATAAAAATTGATCGAAACTTATAACTTAATTTAACTAAGCGAATTTTATGCTATGTATAGTAGTTAGCTGAGAGATTAAATGACTAATATATCCTTATTTAATCTCGAGATGCGAGTACATTATTTAGCTAATAACTAATGAAGGATAATATAAACTCTTCTGAAGGAAAATTTATCTTTATTAGAGAACTAATTAATAATTATATTATGGAGTGTATATTGGAGGTTTGATGTACGTCCTTAATAAGATTGTATTAAACTATGGCTACAAGCATGTGGTACATGTATGCACTTGCCTTTGTATAATCAGAAGTAGATAATGTTTTATGACGAGGAATAGTACGTAGATCAGAGTAAAATAGTAATTAAATGTATTTGAGTATATAAGTACAAATATCCTTTACAATTTGAATTATTAATGCATCTCATATAGTTTATCACCCTATTCCATTGTAATCAATACTCGCTCCATAACAATTTACGTTTTACTGTTAGTGTAGCTACATAATTTAAGAATTTTTTTTATTAATTTTATTGACTTTTGTGGTGTTTTTTTATAATATAAATAAATAATATAGTAAGTTTTGTGAATTAAATGAGATTGACATTTTGTAAAATACGATGTATTAAATGTTGAAGTATTTATTTTTGAGCTTTAACTATTTTTAGGTGGTGAAGAGTGTATTGCAATGAATTAGCGTGGAAAAAAGTTAATAATAATTAATAATAATAATAATTATTATTATTATTGGGATTAAAGGAGTATAGATTAATTAATTAACAAAATTTTTATTTAATTGATAAAATATAATTTGTAAAAAAGGGTCAAAGAATCACGTTACGTTTGTAACTTCAAATACAAATTACCACCGGAAAATTAGGCATACTTACAGTTGTTAATTTGACTAAGTTAATCATTAACTAAACACCAAGTAGTAACTCATGTTATTTCGTGTATCATCTTTAATAAAATCCAACTTGATTGATTTTATTCTTTTTAAGAATATAGTATCATCCTCTGTCATTAATTTTATGTCACTCTCCGATAATCCGATTACGAGAATTGTGAGACATCACGCTGACCTGGCACCTGTTTGTCTAACTCTAATCAAACCTTGGACGTTTAAAATGTAAATTTATTTCATGAAATATGATAAATTATTTTAAAAATTGTTACTCCTATTACTTTTTATTTATGCTATGGATAGTACTCTATTATATCATTATCACTTTTTATTATTTGATTATTATTTTTTTATTAAAATATTACTCTTCTCGTCTCACAATACCTTCATAGTTTTTGTTTTCGTTCGTCTAATACTAATTTTCATAACAAAAAAAATCACATCAATTAATAATCTCAAGAGTCATTTTAATTTAAAAATATAGCTCTCAATTAACATACATAATATATATATATACCTTATTTACTGTTACATAAAAATAACCAATACTCTTAAAAAAACAATAAAATTTTTTAAAAAATATTTTTTTTAAACCAAGTACCAACAATACCGATAAAATCAACTACATGACTGAAGGAATATCAATTTTCATTTGCTTCACAAACTCATCCCATCTTAATTTCCCTACGAAGATATGATCCCATCTTATTATGGTTGGTGGAGAAAATTCTAAAATATACTAAAATATTGCAACTGTGATTATGATAAATAATTACTACTGTATTTTTTCCAGGATTTCTTGCATATTCTTTTTTATTACAAATGAACTACGCAAAAAATTTATGGATGAAAGAACGGTTGGATATATATTTATGTTCAAAATTATTATACTGTACTTCAGAAAATTCAATTAGCTAGAGTTACTTAAATAAAAGAATTTGAGTTAGAAATAAGATCATTCTCCGCTATTTATAGTTCTATGACAAATAATTTCTCAAAATATAACTATTATTTTAATAGTTTGTAAAAAAATTGGAATCACCCATTTACGTTATGACATAGTATTTCGGCAGTGAGATTTGATCGTTAATCTTTGGTATAAGATGTCACCCTTTAATAGTTGAACAACATCTACAGAGATATTAAATCAAAAATATATTTTAAATTCGGATTAGATTAATTAAATAACAATGTAAGATCGAAGTTATGATGACAACTCGATGCTAATTGGATCTCCATTTCACATTGAAAATTTATGATTTGACTTCATGTGTTCAAACTTAATTGGAAACTTTTGGATTAAAAAAGAATATATTCAACATATGAACTGATGCTAATGCAAAGAAATGTGGTCTTTCAATATTTTATTTAATTTCTTTAATTGCATCTTTTTTCTTTTCCAATTCTCAGTTCAAAATTATTGCTGATGGTCCCAATGGGAAATCTTCAGTCACATTTCACATTAAAACACAACATACTGAGGCATGCATGTGATTAGATTAAAAACTAATATTCAAAAGATGGTTATAATGAAAAGAATATTGAAATTCTAGCTGAATTTGGTTAGGTGACACCTAATTAAAATTAAACTTATAAAATACTATTCCCTCCGGATAAATGTGACCATTTGTTTTTTAAGTGGATTAAAGAATATATTATCTTATGTGTATTTGATAGTTGTATTAGAGATATGTAATTGATAGTGGTGAGTCTTTTTTACTAAAAGGAAAAAATTGGAACCTTTGAATGGAACGCCCAATATAGTAAAATAAGGATCTTTTGGTGGACGGAGGAGTAATACATTAGACTAAAATATTGAAGTGTTATGCATTCTCTATTCAATCCAAATTAAAATTTTATATAATTGTATTTTTAGGAATTCATGCAAAATCCTAATAATAAAATTTAATTTATAAAAATAAAAATACAAATACAAATATATTTAACTAACTGCAGAATGAGAACATTAATATTTGTGAATTGTGATAAAATAGAATGAACTGTAGATGTTTTATTATACTCCATTTTGGTAGTACATTTCTTACTCGTGCATAAAAAGAATTTTGGACATTTTCATAGGATTAATGTTTTTAATTTCTATCTATCATTATCATTCATTTTTGTGATAAATTTATTTCTTACGTCTATAGGTACACAGGATGGGTAGAAATATCTAAAGGATATACTCCCTCCGTCCCTTTGAAAAGTATTCATTTAAATTGTGTACGTAGATTAAGGAGTATAATAATTTAATGTATAGTAAGGTGAGAAAAATAATATTTTAATGTGTAATGGATAGTTGTATTAGTGTTGAGTGTGCGGCCATGTGTAGTGGTTGTATGTCACATCAATCCAAAAAGGAAAATGGATACTTTGTAATGGGACGAACCAAAATGAAAAAATGGATACGTATCAAGGGGACGGAGGGAATATACTTTAATTAATAAGAGTATAATTCTTTTATTGAAAATATTAACTTAAATATGAATATATAATATAAATGTTTGATTAAAAAAAAAATTTCAAAAAGTAAAGAGTACAAATTCTTAGTATATTAAAGGATATTTGCACTTAATACTAATAATTACTTCCTCCGTCCGCTTCTAAGGTATTCATTTTACTATTTTTGACGTTTGCTTCAAATATACTCATTTTCCTTATTTAATAGTGTACAATATGACTCACTACATCCTTCTAATATAATTACTCACTTTATATATAATAATAATACTCCTTAATTCATGTAAAAAAACAAATGAATATCTTAAAACTAAACGAATTGAGTAATATTTTAAAAAATGCGAAATTTGAGGTAACGTTTTCCGGGTCACGCATTAGCAATAACAAATCTAATACCACAATAATTCGGGCCGAATGGAATGTGGGTAGGACTTATTAGGAGTTAGGTGTAGTATAAGAGTTTTAAAAAAATTATAATAATAAAAAAAATACTACGCACATGAATTATATTGATTTAAGTGCACGTGGCGATTGTATACTAAAAAAAAAATGAATGGAGAATTAATAAGTGTATTGTATTACTAAATCTCATGGCGTTGAATTCATTCAGCGTCAAAGTTCACGTTTTGCACCATTTTTATATTCGATTAAATCTCCACTCACATCTTCTTCTCTACTTAACATTTCCCTATAAATCCTCACTACTTAACCACTCATTCTCTCTCCATTTGTATTAATTTGTGCAGTAATTAATGGGCGATTTTAATCGCAAGCACCCACTTCTCCAGGAAGATGCTGATTCCGATCACGATCATCTTTCTGCACCAAGCCTTTCGTTCCAACGATTGTCTCGTTTTTCTCATCCTTCGCCATTGACGACGACGACATTGCTCGGATCGAGAGCTTTCCACAGTTCGTTTCGGCGTTCAAGGAGGAATCCGGCAAGCTCTGGTTCTTAGCCGGACCGGTAATTTTCACCGGACTTTGCCAGTACTCACTCGGCGCCTTCACCCAAACCTTCGCCGGCCACGTCGGAACCCTAGACCTCGCCGCTTTCTCCATCGAGAATTCCGTCATCGCTGGCTTATCCCTAGGCGTCATTGTACCATTAATCAATTATTCCTCTTCTTAATTCCATAAATTAGTTATTAATTTATTGAATTACAGCTGGGAATGGGTAGTGCGGTGGAGACGCTGTGCGGGCAGGCGTTCGGATCGCGTGTATTTACAGAGATCGTGTATCATACTCTTTGCCACTGCTCTCCTGCTGATGCTGCTCTACATTTTCGCGACGCCGTTTTTGCTGCTGACCGGAGAGCATCTCACGCGCCGCCGGGAGGTTCGCTCTGTGAATGATTCCTCAGCTGTTTGCGTACGCGCTCAACTACCCGACGGCGAAGTTCCTGCAGGCGCAGAGCAAGATCATGGCGATGGCGTGGATCTCGGCCGCGGCATTGGTGATCCACGTGGCGCTGAGCTGGTTATTCATGCTCAAACTTGGATGGGGGATGGCGGCCGGAGATGCCGTGCTGGATGCGTCGTGGGTGTTCATTGTGGTGGCGCAGGTGGTTTATATATTAAGCGGGACGTGTGGGAAAGCGTGGTCTGGTCAGGGTTCACCTGGAAGGAACTTCGGAACCTTGCAGGTTTCCTCAAACTCTCTCTAGCTTCCGCAGTAATGATATGGTCTCTCTCTCTCTTTTTTTTTTTTTTTATGTCAATTAATAGGTATTGAGATATTTAATATTACATCTCTTATTAATGTATTGATAAATAACACGTGTACAGTAAATTTTGTCAATTACCTGGTATGGTTCGTTCATTCAACAATTTAACAAACAAATGTACTCCATAGAGGGAGAAACCTAATTTCCACTCATATATTTTTAACATCAACGCCTTGAAAATGAAGGAGAGCAGTAAGATTTTCTAATTACCTTTAAATAAAATTTTCACATTTCCCTTTATACAAATACTCTACTTACTATGAGTAATACTCAGTTTATTTGAATCATTAAATTTTTTATTAATTAGTGTCGATTTTTTTTTTGTCTAACATTAATAACTGTGGTCTCCGCTTGTTTCTTTAATTAACACTGTCCACTTATATATAAACCACATGGGACGCAAAAAGGCGACAAAATTAAAATTAAAATTAAATACTCCATAAAAATATCAACTTTATTACCATGTGTAAAATCTTAATGCATTTTAATTCACCCGATGGATCCTAGTAATTCATATCTTTGTTTTAGATAAATATAGTTCAAAGTTCAAATATGGAGTTTAAGATTGTATGTACTGTAGTGTAAGAATATCGAATGAATTTGGAGCATACCATCCGAGAAAAGCCAAGTTCTCAGTGGCAGTGATGGTAATATCGTCGTTCTTGATGGGCCTCCTCATAGCCCTAATTCTGCTGGTATTATCCTTCGTTGTTTACAGAGAGTGAACAGGTGAAAGAAGTGGTGTACGACCACACACCACTGCTTGCTTTCTGGCACTGCATCGTTGTCAACAGCATTCAACCTGCACTCTCTGGTACATTTACACTTATGCCCTCCCCTCCCCTTCCCTTTTATTAATTCTTTATAACAACATTATTAATAAATACTTATAATTCTTGGAAATATATATATAGGGGTGGCTGTTGGAGCTGGATGGCAAGCTTTGATTGCCTACGTCAACATCGTTTGTTTCTATGTGTTTGGGGTTCCTTTGGGCCTTCTATTGGGCTACAAACTTGACTTCCTTCATTCTATTTTACTACTTATTTTAATTCAAAAATTAATACTAATAGGCCTGGTTTAATCTAATTTATTTTCAGGGTATATGGTATGGAATGGTAAGTGGGACACTTGTACAAACATTAACCCTCTTTTGGATTGTTTACCGAACCGATTGGAACAAAGAGGTAATTATATGGAGTATTTATTTAATTTTAATGAGCATGTACGAATAAGATTAATTCAATTAAAAACTAGAGTCGAATAAATTCAGAAATTGTGTGGATGCAGGCTTCAGTAGCGGCAAAAAGGATAAAGTATTGGAGAGGAGAAACAGAGGCTGGAAATAAGGCCAAAGACGTTGGGAAAGTTGCTAATCCAATTCAACTAAGTCATTCAACATTATAACTAAATACTACTCATTTTATGCATGCCTTTTTCTCTCAATTTAACTGTAACTCTTCTCCAACAAATATGCTCCATCTTTTTCACTCCATTTTTTTAATTAAATCATATGTATGTGATTTAATTGTTTGGATAAGTTGTAGTACAATTTTTCTGTTGTTTATTCACCTGCTAATTCTAATGAATCCGCCTTTCACTCTGTAATAAATAAACAAATCAGCTTTTATAATAGTTCTTGAATTCAAACTTTTTTTTTTAATGTTTTGAAATGATTAATTAATACTCCTCTATCCACTCTTGGATGCATTTTTTTTTAATACGTTTCAATATAAGGGGTGTATTTTTTTTTTTATTAATAAGATTCACGCAAAATTATTACTCTCTCCGTGCCACAGAAGTTGTGATATTTTCCTTTTTGGGTTGTCCTACAGAAGTTGTTACATTTCCTTTGTAAGTATATGAGACTCACCCAAAACAATTAATCTATTCATATGGAGCTCACACACACTTCACACACCACTAATACACCCACACAATGCACATTAAAATATTATATTCTCAACTCACTACCCATCAAATTATTATACTCCTTAATCTTGGTGTCAAAAAATATGTTACATCTTTAGTAGGACGGAGGGAGTATATCTTTAGGAGGTCCATACACAATATTAATAAAATTAGGCCAATTGTCAAAAGTATCCAAAATCAAATGCAAAAAATCATTACCATCCATCAAGTGTATTTATTGATATCCATACCCAATAGACCAAAATTAGACTAAAATACCCCCAATAAAAAAAATAGAAAATGGCATTAAATAACCACCCACCCCCTACCGACCTGCTACCCACCCCTATCCCTTCTTCTTCATCGGCTTCTCTGTTAATTTCAACTTCATCTTCATCGGCGATCTCTCTCACCTCATCAGGGGAGACGACGGTGGAATTAGTGGGGGAAATTAATGGCAGTGAAAGGGGGGGAGAGGAGGCAGTAGAATTGACCACTCGGTGATTGTGAGCACCGACGTGTCGCTAGGTGAAGGTAACGGCGGTGGTGGCAGCGGCGGTACAGTGGTGGTGGTTCGTTGGGTTGGGGAGAGGGTTGAGAAAGGGAGAGGAAGGGGGGTCACTGAGTTGGGGGCGGCGGCGGCGGTGGTTCTTGGTGGATGGGGCAGCACGGTGGTGGTTCGCTCAGTTTGGGGGTCGCTGGGTGGGGGTAGCGGCGGTGGTGGTTTGCTCGGTGGAGGGGAGGCGGTGGCGGTGGTTCGTTGGGGGCCGGCGACGGTTTTGGTGGATTGCTCGGTGGAGGAGGGGCGGTGGTGGTTCGCTAGGTGGAGGCGGCGGCGGCAATGGTGATGAGTCGCTGGATGGTGGATGGGCGGCGATGGTGGTGGTTCGGTTAGGATTGACTGTGAAGATGGAGGATGGGGGTGCAGGGGGTGGGGGTGGAGGGTATTTTTTTTTAAAAAAAAATAGGGGTGGTAGGTAGAGCTATCGAAATGGGCCAACGGGGCGGGCGGGCCAAAACCTGCCTCAACTCGTGCATTTGACGGGCCTAGGCGGGTTGCGAGCTAGAAATGTTCGGCCCAACTCATTCAAAGGCGGATCGCAGGCTATTGTTGGCCAACCCGCGAATTTTTTTTCTTTTTTTTTTTAATTAGGGATGATATTATTAAAATGAAATACTAAAGTAATGATACAAAATAAATACAAAAAAAAAATTCAAACATTTGAAAATTCCCTCTACTTATATTTACCACTTGAGTTCGTATTTCTAATATCATATATATTAGTATTACTTTAATTCAAATCGACAAACTCCATAATTTTTTTCTTCTAATCTGCAAGAATATAAATACAAACTCAAATATTAATTACCTCAAAACAAAATAATTACCTAAACATAATCTACATTTTTTTTTCAAATTTTCAATCTAAATCAAGAATTAAAAGAACATGTTTAAAGTAGAAAATTTTTGTAAAGCATAATACACGAAAGATAAATTTTAGGTATTTCTCTCGAGTTTGACATGTAGCGGGCTTAGGCGGGGTGGGGCGGGCCAAACCCGCCTCAACCCGCGCATTTGGCGGGCCTAGGCAGGTTGCGGGCTAGAAATATTCGGCCCAACCCACCAATTATATAGGCGGGTGCGGTTCGACCCGACGGACCCAACCCATTTTAACGGATCTAGTGGTAGGATTGGGGGCATTTAAGTCTAAAATTGATAAATTGGGTATCTTATTGTAAAATAAAGTTGATGGTTGGCAATAATTTTGAGGGAAAAGATGTGTTATTTTGGTCAGTCTCCTATAAAATTATCTACTATATAGAGTATTAAAATATTATATTTTTTGTATTTACATATTAAATATTATATTTCTTAATCTACTTGAAAAAAATGCATTTTTTTAGAGGAAAGGAAAGAGTATAAAATTAATAAATTAATTATAAATTTAACAATTTTTTAGTTTTTCTAACGCAACATTGAATAATAATGGTGAAGGAATGAGTTGTGATATAGTAGTAAGAAGTAATAACTTGAGTGATAAGCACTGATGAAAAATGATTGATTAATTATTTTATAAAAAAATTATGATATAAATAAGAAGGAAACATTTTTAATAAAAAAGAACTGATTAATATAGTTTCACCTACAAGTCTCACACACACACGTGGCCCTTCTATAATAAATTCATTTTCTCTTCACTACCTCCATTAATTTAAAAAATTGGAAAAATCCAAAATAATTTCCATAATTAGTACTTTATCCGGTCAATGTCTTGTGTCCTTTCCTTATGCATCATTTCCTCTTTTTAACACATACCAAAATACCAATAAAATTGGTTGTTCTCAACTCCACCTTCAAATTTTAAATACGAGGTGGTAGTGTATAATTGGTATATAGTTTTTTTTTTTAATTATTACATACTCCGTTCAGTTCTAAGATATCTATTTGGTTTTTGCACGTGAATTAATGAGTATTATTATTATATGTAAAGTGATTAGTTGTATTAGAGAGAAGTAGTGGGTTATATTGTGTACTTTTTTACTAAATAGAGGAAATGAATACTTTTGAATCGAATGTAAAAAATAGTAAAATGGACACCTTAAAAGCAGACGATGAGTATTGTTTTGTTTTTTTATTTACTTTGGTTTATCTTCACTCGCCCACTACATCATTATGTAAACCAGGCAAGATGAAAATCTGATGGGGCCCACTTTAGCTAGCTGTATAAAAAATTCTTTGAAGAACTATCCACTAATTTATAAAGATCATCAATTTGATCTATAATTAATGTAGTCAATACATATAAACATTTAAATAAATTTCAACTAATCCATAATAAATTACCAAGAATCAGTATGTGAATCAAGCTTTTGATATCAAGCGCGATTCGAGAAGCTTTGAATATTTAGCCGGCTTCAATATAAAACCATTTTCACCCAAATTAATTTATTTTTAAAATAATGTAACTCATTCGCTTAATGCGTGTAATTTTATTAATTGAAATGCATTTTAGATTCTGACTTTTCTATTTTAACTACCACAGAAACAAAATATATTGCAAAAAGGAATATTTCCACGAGATTTATATACCCCCTCAAAAGAACTGGATCACTTATTTCACTTCTATTGCTAATTCATATCTTAAATTTATATGACATGTGTCTCAATTATTGCTTAAACTACCATCAAACATAAAGGGTTAATAATCATTACCTAAAGAAAATAACTTTTTTGTAATGATTTTTGTCACAAACCTTTTAATTTTATTTGATTTCGTCTTAAAATAATATATTTTATCAATTTCATCTCATATCTTTATAACCGTACTGACATTTCATGTAATTTGAAAAAAAATAAACATGATCCTTTTGATAAGACTAGAAGGAAATTAAGAGTGTTTTAACTATTTGGAATAAAGTAAATTTATATAAACTATTTTTATTTTAAACTTCAAGTCCGATGATCTATTATGCCGCACATGTATTAGTAAAAATAATAATAATAATAATAATAATTTAATGAAACAAAATAAATTAGCTGAAAATTATTAAATAGGAGTAGTAATTAAAACATTGGATCCCATACTTTCTCAGTGGGGATGCTATAGCCTAAAAATGTCAAAGATGGTGGAACATGGACCGCTGATTTAACTTAAATATGAGCCATGTGCTACTTAATTCATACTACTTTTTAATTTCAATATATCTAACATTAATTGGTAATAGAATTATAATATGAAATCTCTATATAATTTGAGGCAAGTCTCTCTCTCATTCTATCAGACAATCACAATCATGCAATCAAACTTTAGTTTTCCATTTTTTTTAATAAACTTGACAAATAATTTTCCTTAAATTTCAAATTTATCACCTACATCAAACACACATAACAGATATTTAATTTATTTTATTATTTTCTAATTAAAATAATAAAGCATCCCTAATTAAAGGTTAATAAATTTTATATAAAGGAAAAAAATTACTCAGATTAATTAATAACATAGAACACTAAACGTAAAAGGTGGTTGAGATGAAAGATCAGTATATAATTCCAATGAAAAATATTGAGCTATAATATATGTACATATATATAATTATACAAGTTATTTTCCTTAACCTACCACGTACGTATATACTATAAATAAATGTGTAGAATGATGATAGATAATTACCACCTAACATTTCTTTTTAATTGTCGTTCGCAGTATAAAATAGATTGCCCTTAATTCATCATATGACATACTTTTGTGATAAGCCTAAGTCGACTGAATTAAATTAGTGAGAGTTAGTGATTACGTGAAGATCCAAAATTATAACTAGTTTATACACTCCATCCAACCTGAAATATGAATATCACCCCCTTTTTTATTCTTTTTAAATTAAAATATATAATATTTTAATATATAGTGAATAGATTTTGATTAACTTAAGTAATGCACTTTTTATTACTTAAATTATTTCTAATCCATATTAATTATGATAATTCTTTTTAAAATCATTCATTTTATATATTTATTTCTTTTATAAGTTCATTTCATTTTACATTTTTTTATTCAGTCATATAAATCACATTTAGGGTTGGCAACGGGGCGGGTTTTAATAATATCATCCCCGAACTGTTTGAAAACTTTTATCCCCGAACCCGCCCCATATCTCGTTGGGGAATTAATTTTGCTCCCCATCCCCAACCCTATCGCTGTCGGATATCCCCGTATCCGAACCGAAATCTTTTTTTTAAATTTATTATAATTATTATATTATTTTAAAAATAATGAAATTATAATTTAAAAAAATTTAAGATACATAAAAAAATATAAATTAATTAAAAGAGACATATGATGTTTAATACAAAGTTTACACATATTATTACTTTTATTGATATATATATATATATATATATATATATATATATATATATATATATATATATATATATATATATATATATATATATATATATATATATATATATATATATATCGGGATCGGGGTGGTTCGGGGTAGGGTATTTAAATACCGTCCCCGCCCCGTTTTTATTTTTATTTTTTTGATTTTCCCCGAAACCCGAATCATACCCGGTCAAAAGTCAAAAAACGTCCCAATCGGATCGGAGTTAGCTCGGTTGACTTCGATTTCAGATTCCGTTGACATCCCTAATCACGTTGTTAGTTTTATCATGAATAAAATAAGGGTTTTTCTTTTATTTCTTTATCCCACATCGGATGGAAAGTAAAAAGGGAGGGATCTTTGGTGCTTTATAAGGAGACATTTGGACTTGAAGTGGAGAGTAAAAGGGGAGGGATCTTTGGTTGTGAGAATGAGAAGAAAAGTGTGAATTAATCAAAGATTTGTAAAGTTGTGAGAATGGGAAGAAAGGTGTGAATTAATCAAAGATTTGTAAGAGTGTAGAGATTGGGGTCGGGGGAGAAAAATTATGTGTGATTGTAAAATTTTTTCATATAGTGGTATTTTCTCGATTCATGATTTTTCTTCGATTTTGGAGTTTTCTACGTAAATTCTTGCGTTGTGCTTTTTATACTCTTATTTATTTGTCCATTAAGAATGAATGATATCTGTTTATCCCAACACACCTTATAAAAGTTTTTTTTTTTTATTAAAAAGACAATTGAAACGAAATCAACGTCTTTTCGTTCCACCCAATTTTAAGACGTATCGGTATTGACGTGTCAAAAAAACTTTGGAATTAAATTATTGTTCATGGAATCATGGCATTACACCAAACAACCATCACCATGCATTTGTCAATCAACCAAACACCCAATAAAGTAATTTTGGTAAAATGTTGGGGATGGAATGAGTGTTTTTTTACATCCATAGGAAATAGAATGAACATTTTGCACGTGCCAAAACTCTATCATGCGCGGAAGACCATATCTTGTACGGATTGCCAAATTATTTTTGTTTTAGCGTTGTGATTATTCACACGTGTCTCACTATAACGGGAAGAAGGGACAATTTAATTCTTTAGCAGCGAGGAAAATGGGCTAAAGTTACGGGACGATGCTGTATCCATGTGATATCATTGTTGTAAAGCAAAAATTTGTGTGACACTCCCACCAACCATGTATCCATTTACTTTTTGTTATATATATATATATATATATATATATATATATATATATATATATATATAATTATATTATAGAGATGTGATGAGCACATGTGGATCTCTTTTATTAAACTAGAAAAATAAATATTTTTGAAATCGATGTTTAAAATAATAAAATATATACCTTGTAAGAGGCCGAAATAAGTATTTTCTAAGGAAAAAGACTTTTATATATAAGACAAATAAGAAGTGATAATATTTAAATAAAAAGTAGTTTTTAAATTAATAATATTCCCTCCGTCCATTCTCAATGTATTCATTTGTTTTTTGCAAGTGGATTAATGAGTATATTATTATTTTATGTGTAGTAGGTAGTTGTATTAGTGGATGGTGTGAGTCCATATTTTATTTGTATTAGTGGAGGGTGAGTCCCATAGTCCAAAAAGGGAAATTGATAGATTAAGGATGGACGATCCAAAATGGTAAAATAGATAGATTGAAAGTGGATGAAGAAAGTAAATAATAGTGGTGCAATTCATATATCATAAACCGTTCATAATATAAATGAAAATTGATAATATTTTTAAGAAAAAAATGGTATATTTGATTTAAAAAAATAATAACTATTTAAATAAATCTTAAAAGCAAGTACACGTTGAAGATTTGTCCTTCTTGTAAGAGTAAATTGCAAAATAAACCACAATTTTTACTTGCAATTTAATCTCAATTTTTTAGATTTGATGTAAATTACCATTACCTTTGAACTTTATTACAAATCACACCCATCAAGCAGCCATAACCCAATCGCTAACATGGCCAATCTGTGCCACGTCAGTCTTTTTTATCATTTTTTTAATTGCACTAAAACTACCACATTTTCTTTAGTTTTGATATAGTCACAATTTTTTAGACTTTGGCAAAAAGGAATATCAGTTTATATTTTTAAAAAGTATTATATAAAATAATAAAATTTTAATTTAAATCTATATTTAATATGTGTAATATGTAAAGATTTAAATGAAATGGATGAAATACTGATGAATCAATTACTAATATTCATTCTGTTACAATTAATAATTAAAATTTGACTCTGATCTACTGATTCTCGTCATAAAACAATGTGAACCTCTGATTGTAAAAGGCAAATGCATACATGTGCCACATGCTTGTAATCGTAGTCAATTACAATCTCACGTACATCAAAGCTACAACACACACTACACTACATATTATAATTATTAATTACACTAATTAAGATAAAATCTTTCCTAATTATAATTAGCTAATTAATGTACTCGGATCTCTAGATGAAATAAGGATATGAAAATTAGTTATGAGCTATTTAATTTACTCGCACCATATTCCATATTTAATTCATATTTGCTCAATTCCAATTATTTATTATACATTTTATTTATTTATATTTAAATTATTATAATTAATTTTAAATTGATTTAATTTTTCATTTTTTTTTCTCATTGTATTATGGAACTTATGTATCATTAAACAATAGTATTAGCTATCTACACTCACTGTTTTACTACATCCATACATATATATATATATATATATATATATAACAACCAATTTTGTATTAATGATAAAATAAATACAAATTACTGAATTAGGTACAAATATAATTCAAATGAATTTAATTTGAAAGATAATATAAAGGGGTTACCATCTCTATCATTCCTCTGATTTTTTCTCGAACCAATTTGGCTTTGGCTTTGGTTTTGACTTGGACTTATTGACTTCACTTTGACTGGAGTGTGTTGACTGTGCTAACTGTATTGATAGCGTGTGTTGAGCAGAGCAGAGTGCTATTCTTTTGGTTTTGACTTTAACTTTGACTTGTTGACTTGACTTTAACTGGAGTGTATGTTGACTGTATTGACAGTATGTGTTGAGCTGAACCAATTTGGCTTTGACTTTGACTTGTTGACTTGAGTGTGTGTGGCTTTGACTTTGACTTGTTGACTTGAGCGTGTGTTGACTGCGCTGCGTGTGCTGAAGATCGAAGCTTGTCCAAACTTGTATGTGTTGAGTTGGATCTTCGGATGAAGTTTGTCTAAACTCGGATATGAGGATTCTTGTTGAAGAATTCTTCGAATTATTTAGACAACCCTGAAATCTTTGATCTTCGTAGAGAATCTTCTAGGTGAAGGTTGATGAAGCTTATATATAACTCGCAGTCTGATTGTTCTAGAGTTGATTTAACTTGATAAGTCCATATATAACTCGCACTCTGATTGGTCTAGAGCTGATTTGACTTGATTCGCTTGGGCTTTCCATCGATAACACATTGATCCTGATTTGATTTCTAAATCTTATTTTGATTTGATTTTATCACATCCTAGGATATGGGCTATCACATGTTTGATTTTCGAGCTTGCTTGATTTGGACTTATTTAACTGAATCTGACCCAATTATTAATTATTTACTCATTTATTTTAGAAATTAATTTATTTAAATTTCTTAATAAATAAATATTAATATTTAATCTGCCATATATTTTCATTTAATAGACAATAAAATTCAATTGTATACAATATATATATATATATATATATATATATATATATATATATATATATATATATATATATATATATATATATTCCTAATCTCAACCCTACACATTCTAATATAGAGCACTAAATAAATTATACATACACACTTCATATCTTCACAATTAATGGGTTCAAGACCCTATAAATAGTATAATCAAGTTCGGAACTGATATAGATACACTTCATTCATTCTGAACTTTTGTTCCCCGATACTATAGATACGAAGTTTAAGAAAAGTTTTTTTTTTACCAATTTTATTAATTTTTTAGGGATATTGTGATATTTTTAGGCAATGAATAATTATAAAGTATGTTATGTATGTTAGGTGGAAGTAATATTTTTTAAATTAAAATAACTTTTGAGGTTGTTGATTAATGTAAAATTTCTCTTTTTAAATGGTGGAGATGAAGTGTGAGATGAAACGGAAAGTGTGAATATCAGTATACGACAGATGGAGTAATAAGTACTCCATCCATCCGCCACAAAGGTAGACATTTTCTTTTTGCACGTGAATTAAGGATTATTATTATTTAAGGTCTAGTTTGTAGTTGTATTAGTGGGGTGTATGAATCCCATAAATTTATTTTATTAGTGATGTGTGTGGGTCCCATGTGTTAAAAAAAATGTGAACCTTTAACGTGGACGCCCAAAATAACAAAATGTGGACTTGGGAACGGAGGGAGTAACTTTTTAAACAGAACTGGGTGATAATATAATTGGATGTAGGTATAGATACCCTATTCGTAGTTACCCCTAGGTTTATAATTTAATGGCATTCAAAATTACTCTATACTTTATTATTTTTAATAAATGAGTATTGGAAAAAAAAAATTTGTTGGCAACTTTTAAAATTTTTATTACTCCATGTGAAATTAACATCCTCATTCCTTCTTATATCAACAAATTCCTCTTTAAATTTTAAAGAGTGTGTCGGATATCCTCTAAACATCTATCATTAAATATTAATTTGCTTAAGATAATAATAATCTACGATTAATTGTTGAATCGAAACATTCAATTAGTGTTAATTTACGAGCGTGACGTTCACGTCGCGAAAACACGCATATTTATTTCTATTTCTAATTTAGAAGAATATATTAAACCAGTGGAAACGATAGCCAAATACTGCACTACTCTTCATTATCAGGTACGACACTGATGAACATAAAAGACGAACCACCTTATCAATTCAAATCCACCTTCCATAGATCAGAACCTCAAAGAGTAGAGATCAGATTTCACGAGATCCTCGTGTGTGTGTGTTAATGGCCGCCGAAGCTTCCAAGGAGCCACTGCTTTCCCCCACCGCCGACGAACGGCAAGCTACCGACCTTTCCGTACAGAGATGGTCGACTCATTCCTTCTTCGATGAAGACGACGATATTCCTCCGATCACCGGAGTCCGCCGCTTCGTCAAGGCCTTCAACGCCGAGTCCGGAAAGCTCTGGTACCTAGCGGCGCCCGCTATTTTCACATCTGTTTGTCAGTACTCACTCGGCGCCATCACTCAAACCTTCGCCGGCCAAGTCGGAACCCTAGACCTCGCCGCCTTCTCCATTGAGAACTCCGTCATCGCCGGTTTGTCTTTCGGCGTCATGGTACGGAATTTCAACATTCTGATAAGTTTCATGTTTGATTTGATTCTGTAATTGGGGATTTAATTGGTTAGGGTTTAATTTGGGGGAAAATTTGACAGTTGGGAATGGGGAGTGCGCTCGAGACGCTGTGTGGTCAGGCGTACGGAGCTGGTCAGATTGAGATGCTGGGTGTGTATATGCAGAGATCCTGGGTTATCCTTCTCTCCACTGCATTTCTGCTAATGTTTCTCTACATTTTCGCGCTTCCTTTTCTGCTTCTGATCGGCCAGACGGAGGATATATCCAGGGCGGCCGGAAAGTTGGCTCTGTGGATGATTCCTCAGCTGTACGCGTACGCTCTCAACTTTCCGATCGCCAAGTTTCTGCAGGCGCAGAGCAAGATCATGGCCATGGCCTGGATTGCCGCGGCGGCGTTGGTGCTGCACACATTTTTTAGCTGGTTGCTGATGTTGAAACTCGGGTGGGGGATGGCCGGAGGTGCTGCGGTACTGAACGCGTCGTGGTGGTTCATAGTGTTGGCGCAGCTGGTTTACATATTCAGCGGCGCGTGTAGTGGAGCTTGGTCGGGGTTTTCATGGAAGGCGTTCCAAAACCTCTGGGGTTTTGTCAGATTATCTCTTGCGTCCGCTGTCATGCTTTGGTTAGTCATTAATCCACCTTTTTTATTATTGTTGATTGTATCTTTTAATTTTCACTTTCCAAATAAAAAAAAAAATCAAATACAATCCGTCATACTTTGGTTAGTCATTAATCAACCTTTTTCTTATTGTTGATTGTATCTTTTAATTTTCACTACCAAAAAAAAAATCAAATACAATCACTTTTTTTTCTTACATTTTTTTCTTACTTTTATACTTAATTTTTTTTAAAAAAAAATTCTACACATAAAAATAAGTGAAATACATCCCTTGCGGAAGGAGGGGGTAAAAATACCCTTTTATCCCATTTTTAATAACGTTTTGAATTAAATCTATATATTTCGATAAAATATTATTTTATCAGTATTTAGAAACGAATGAGGTTGTTTCAATTTTACTTTTATTGAAAGCTATTAAATACTTGCCTTTATTGTTAATAAATGCATAAGGAGTACCTTTAGGTCATGATTTTATACTTATATATTAAATAAATGTTTTCATCATTTTTATAAAATAAAACTTGAAAAACGCTGTGTGGATGTATTGAAACAGATGAGTGTGTACATACATGTTTCATAATATTTGACATTGTAGGGATTAGGTATTTCATAAAATCTTTCAATCTTTTAAATTCGAATAAAAAAATCAATTAATCATTTAATATCATTCTTTTATTACATGGAATTATGCAAAAAACCAAAGTATTTTAGCATGCAAATCCCACTGCATGGCAACTGTGTACTCCAAATTTGAAAAATAATGTAGTGTACTATAAATGTTTAAACATGACTCGTGTGATATATTATCAAAATCATCACCATAGTTGTTCAACCAACAACCGCCTCTATTTATGGCCTCTCATTTACTCAATTATTTTGGTGATGATAATAAGAAATGAATTAATTCACATTGAAGGTAACCGTGACCTCTACATTGATGAGTGTATTAATAACACTTATTTTTTTAATAAGATAAATATGAAATATATATATATATATATTTATATATATATATATATATATATATATATATATATATATATATATATATATATATATATATATATATATATATATAACTTTACAGAATAAGCATTGACTTTGTTGAACATGCGACGACAGCTTGGAAATATGGTATTTCATGGCATTGATCCTGTTTGCTGGATATCTCAAGAACGCTGAAATTGCAGTGGATGCTCTATCTATATGGTAAATTGTCTTCTTCGTTTTTTATTAGTTCAATTTTTGTCATACTCTAATAAAAGTCATTTTCAAGATTTAAAATATCATGAATTTTTAATAATTCCTCAACATCTCACTTACTTCACTCCAAACCCCAATATATAATGTCTTCTAGAGAGGACAATCATAATCCCTCTCCACCCACCAACTAATATATATATGTACTAAATAAAACGAAAGCTCTATCCGTACGGTATATAAACATCCTCACATTATCATGATATAAAAAATAAAATTTACGTACATTTTACACTTAATTATTAACTCATATCTAATAAGTTCATTCAATTAATAATTGCCATTGAATAATTTATAAACAAGTTTTTATAATCCATATGTGCGTTTAAATAAATGAGATTAATTTTTTTTTTTCAAGTGTAACACATCTCTCTCAAAAGTAGACACGTCTTTGTTTACCCATGTGAAATTTCAATGCAACACTGTTCCACATAGTAATTTAAATGATGTATTTTTAATGTTTTAACATTGATGTTACGTTATAATTGCAGTATAAACATATTGGGGTGGGTACTGATGATTTCCTTTGGATTAAACGCAGCAGTAAGGTAAAAAGCAGGTCGTCATGTTACAATATTTTTCCTTTGAATATTCCATTTTTTAAAAAAAATTAAATATATGTTGGCATGCATACAGTGTGCGAGTGTCGAACGAATTAGGGGCATGTCATCCGAGAAGAGCCAAGTTTTCAGTAGTTGTGGCGGTTCTTGCAGCATTCTTCACAGCCCTCATAATTTCCATATTAATTCTCATCTTCCAAAAGCAGTACCCTTCTTTATTCTCAAATAGTGCAGAAGTGAGAGATGCTGTGTATCAACTCACACCTTTGCTTGCATTCTGCATTGTCGTCAACAATGTACAACCTGCTCTATCAGGTAATTAAATCCTCCCTCTTGTCCCTGTAGGCAGTAGTTACGTTTGCTTTTTGAATATTTTACTGTAAAGTGAATTATTGTATTAGTGTTACGTGTGGGTCCCATCTATCAAAAAGGGAAACAGAACTACTGGAATGAGATGCTAAAATTGAAAATATGTAACCATTAGCAAAATCTCTATTGCACTAACATGAATGAAGGTGGTGTGTAGGTGTGGCTATTGGAGCAGGATGGCAGACCTTAGTTGCGTACGTAAATATTGCATGTTACTACATATTTGGCGTTCCTTTGGGTCTTACGTTAGGATACGCACTTGACATGGGTGTCAGAGTAAGTATATATACCCCTTGCATATATTTATACACCAACATCCGTACGTATCTTGTATTTTTACACGTGTATATGTATGTATGTATATTCAGGGTATATGGATGGGAATGGT
The DNA here is from genome assembly GCA_023678885.1 of Pogostemon cablin. Classification (NCBI taxonomy): domain Eukaryota; kingdom Viridiplantae; phylum Streptophyta; class Magnoliopsida; order Lamiales; family Lamiaceae; genus Pogostemon; species Pogostemon cablin. Next base: position 4,974,903 of record CM042980.1, read on the forward strand.
GACGGGTTGTGTCGTACAAACGCTCGCCCTCTTTTATATCGTTTACAGCACGAATTGGGACAGGGAGGTATGTGTATGCTATTCTCATATTCCTACTGTTGACATACGATTTGCATACGTATAACAAAGTGTGTGTGTGTGATTCAGGCTTTTTTGGCGGCTCAAAGGATCAAGAAGTGGGGAGGGGAACCAGATGCCCCCATTTTGGTTGACAAAATTTAATAAAATCATTCCTCCCTTGGAATCTTTGTGGTTTATTGATGTTGTGAGATCTTTTGCTTGTGTTTGATGTATTATTTTCCAATTCAATTGTTATATATCTCCTAAGTCGAGTTTCATTTTGTCAAGTGTCAACTTTTTTAGCATATCTAGGTAGGCATATGTGTATTTTTTTAGATTTTTGCTTTTTTTTTTTTAATTTTTGCTTTTTTAATTTAAGTTGATTTTATGTGATATTAATTAAATTAAATTAGAGGACTAATTAATAGCTATTTATGATTCTTAATTTCTTAATTTAAATTTATTCTAACTTAATCAATTTATTGATTTTCAAATTTTTAATATGATCAATTTTGAGAATTAAAAGATCATGTCATTTATTTCAAATTATAGTATTGTCTTTTATATTATTCTTACCCACATTTTTCTCTATTTTCAATACATTAGATCATACTTTTGAATTTTGTTACTTTTTTCTTTATTTGTTACATTATACATTTTTTTAAAAAAAAATACAACACACTTTTTTTTAATGAGAATTTCAATTTTAATATTTTTTAATTTAATTATAAAAATTATATTGTAAAAAGATTTAAAATATTAAGAATTGGCATATCCGGATGCAACTAAAAATTTAAAAATTTAAGAATAGGCATATCCGGATTATCTTTATATTAAAGTTATATTAAGATAAATGATTATTTTTAACTATATATTTTTTATAATAAAATAAAAGAATTGAAATTCTCATTACAAAAGGAATGTTGTATTTCTTTAGTGTTATATTAAGATAAATGATTATCCGTTAAGTCGTTCTATTGTTATGTACTCAATGTTTTTTTTAATATTTATTTATTTATTATAAATTATTATATTGAAATATCTCTACATTTTAGCGCTATTTAATATTCATCCATATCCATAGGTATTATTTTTAACATTAATATTTATAGCATCATATAAAAATCTCCTCATAGTATTTTACTATTAATCTATATACATTTGTGGATATATAGACATCAACTACTATAGAAACAAAACTCAATTTAAAAAGGGAGGGTTTGTATGAAACCGTATCACGGTGATATTATTTTTACGCATTCGTTATTATTTTTATTATTAAGATATTATCATTTTTATTTTAAAATGTTACTCACTTCGTCCTTTAATAGCTTTCACACTTTCCTCATTTGTTTGTCCCACAATAAAAGATAACTTTCACTCCACAAAAAAGAAATAAAATTTTATCCAATAACTCAAAAGTTACCTTAATTTCAAATTTGTCACTTATTTTTTACACACATAAAATTATTTTAAACTTTATTTATTACCTAAAAATACTAAAATACTCTCAAAAGTCAATAAAGTTGATCAAAAAATCAACATTTTTTAAATAACGTGGAACAGTAAATGTAAAAGTTATTATGGCACGGAGGAAGTATTACTTTTTATTTGTACTATGAAGTGAGATCATTTTTACGTCTTCGTAATTAATTATTACTTTTAATTAAAATAGTATCACTTTTATTTTAAATGTTATTACTTTTTATAGTGAAATCATATAATAGTTCATTGCACCGTTATCATTTTTTAGTAATTATGTATTATTTTCAGTGAAAATGTTATCACATGAATAATCCAGTGCATCATTATCATTTTTTTATTAATTAGATATCACTTTTCATTGAAAATGTTATCAGAAAATTTTTTGTGAAGTCTTTACCTTTAAAAAATGGCATCATCACCAAAAAATTTACTTTACATTTTATTTATTATAAACACTTTAAATCACCCCAGAAAAAAGTTGCATAAATTAAAAAAAAATAAAATTAGTATATTTATTAAATATTTATTTATTTTAAAAAATAAAAATTATCCTACGCAGTAAATGCGAGTTTCATGGTAGTTTATAATAAACTAAAATTTATTAATAACAAATTGTCAAATACTCGTGTGAAATCTCACGAGAAGAGTTTTATGAGAAGATTAAGGAGTGATTACATTTTAATATAAAATGATACATGGATTAATGAAAATTATAGTGGTGCATTGAATTTTTGTTTTATGAACCATTCTTAATATATAAAATAAAAGTAATAATATTTTTAATAAAAGATAATACTCATATCATTTAAAAAAAACATATGAATTGATATTTTGTGTACTCGATTACACAATGTATTTTTATGAAATTACATTTAATCTAAAAGATATTACATTTTATTTACTAAATGTATTATTTTTCATTAAAATGTTCGTTTGAAATATAAAGAGTATTATTATTTGAATAAGATTTTCTTTCTTTCTTGAAAGATCAAAAGTATACGTTTTTGTACTAAAACGTCACTCACTTTTTATAAAATGTAGTTTTTGTTTACCTTGTATGTACATGAAACCACAAGAATTAATTATGAGCTCTCATAATTAATTCTTAAAGAAAATAAAAATTAACCTGATCAATTTAAATTAATAGAGCTTTATAAAAGACATGTGGCATGTTCATTTTGTGATGGAGGACTTAACAATCACTCGTCATATTCTATATTGGAATTTCAAAATCAAACCCTATAAATATTGTTAGTGAGATGCAACCATTAAAATCTTGTTGCAAGATCTGTCACAATAATAATAATAAAAAAAACCTTGTTTCAAGAGTTGCAGGCAGCCAACTCCTACACTTTAGCTATAAATATCCCAATTTTGACCAATTCAAATTTAGGGTTTTATTTTAAGGGAAGTGCTAAATGGATTGAATCTATCCTGCTAGAATATGATATTTATGTAATTTTCATATAAAAGGAAGGGTAGGTTATTAAGAGAGTTACAAAAATACACTTCTCATTCCTTTTGGATTTATTACACATCTTTCTATATGCTAGCATTAAATTTTTCTGTTTTCTATAAATAATTGATCATAGTAACTTTTTAAAGTCAAATATTTTTTTTCTCAACAAATTATTTTAATGGTTTGAAATATATTAATATATGATTGTAAATTTATAAAATTATTTCTCTAGTTTACTCTTAACATTTTTAGCCAACCATTTTTCTGTCAAATTAAATATAGTTATATAAATAGATGACCGTGGTATTTTATTTCTCTCACTATTCTACTATAAATATAGTTATATAAAAAATTATTATTATTATTATTATTATTTATAATTGTATTCACTAAATTTAAAATCTTTATATTTAGATAATTAAAACTCTTAAACTTATTTATGTTTCTATAAATAATTTTACAAAGGTGATTAAAATTTTATTTAACATATTATTTTTTCATATAAAATACTGTAATGTTTGCCCAAATAACATGGAAATAGAGTTATTACCATGATCATTTCATTAAGTGTTTTATAAAACGATTTATTTTAATTGTATAATATGATAATTTATGAAAAATAGATTTTTAAGTGCAATTACTCGTATACGAATCTCCTTACGTGAGTCCTATGAATCTTGAATTAGCTAGGAGCGCTGATATCACCACTAATAATTAGTTTAATTCAAAGATAAAAGTTGATCGACATGAAATCTTTTATGAGATTGCTTATCACTTTTTCTTGATTAAATATCATTTTTTATTAAAAATATTATCACTTTTTATTCTTTATTTATGAAATTGATTATCACTTTTGTCTTAATTAAGTATCACTTTTTATAAAAAGATATTATCACTTTTATCATCTTATAAAATTATTTTTGTGAGATAATTTATTTATACCTAAAAAACAAGTAGGACTACAAATAAAAAATACCGTATTTTTTAATTATGGTGGATTTTTTTTTTCAAATTTTGAATCAATACTGTACTAAAATAAAATGAAATAATGACGGAAATAAAATAAAATAAAATAAACGCATGAAACATGTATTGAACTATTTATTGGTAGTTCACCGTAATTAATGAAATTAGTTAGCGAAATTCAATCGAGTGAAATTACTTTAATTTTAGCAGGTCGACATTTTTGGATTTGGTAAGATCCTCTCACGTAATAAAATCTATGAAACATGTCTTATACAAGTCTTTGCAAAAAAATTAAAATTTTATTTTTAATTCAGAATTTATTCGATACAATTTTAGTATAATTTTCGATAATATCCAATTATCATCACACCCGAACTATCTAAATACATATCTTTATTAAATAATGGGTGATTCTTTGGTGTACCTCACCGGTGCACCCCATAATTTATAGGTTAAAAAGTGTGTTAGTGGGTAGTTTATAATTTTTATTTTTAATTATTTAATTTAATTAATTGTAGATATTAAATTAAAGATTGATCTGACGGTTGAAATTGTTCAGATGCATCGGTATCACAAGTACACTGGAGTCAAACTCTTAAATAATACTATCAATGTAATTTTATTTAGAATAATCTCTACCAAATACTAATATTAAGTATAAAAATAATAGTACGGTGATTTCAGTTAAAAACTTATATACTATTTATATTTAATACGATACTTTATTAAATAATATGAAAATATTATTGATTTCTTCCTAATAATAGTGATTTCAGTTTAGTTAAAAACTTTTATACTGTTTATATGTAAGTATTGAATTCTATTTTATAGTTTATAAAAATTACTACTACTATTTAAAGAGATAATTATTACTCTTTCCCTAATTTTAAATGAAATATATTATTCTTCAAATTCTTGTGTCTTGATTAAATAAAGAATATTACTCTTTAAGCTTTTGTCTCTGATCTTATCGAGTACATCAAAATTACTCTTTCATAGATGAACTAGCATTAATTTGAATGAAATACTTTTCAAAAAATACTTTTTTATAGTATATTAAAAAATAATTTCACACAAATAAAATGAACGTGTAAGCCTATTCACACTAATCTTATTCTTAAAGAGGAGTAACTTTTTAGGTATCATTGTAATAAATGAAAATTTATGAAAACTATGATTCATATATATATATTTATTTTAACTTATCAAAGATATTTTGATTGTCCATTTTTTTTTTAAAAAAAATTTAAGTGAAAATCAAATCTTTGAGCTGGTTTGTTTACTTGAAGATTATCAAATTTTATTCTAAAATGTATTTTTTTTATTAAGACAAAGACTTGTGTGAGATCGTCTCACATAAATGTTTATGTGGAAAGGATAAAAAGTGATAGGAGTAGCTTTTATAATGAAAAATAATACTAAATCAATTAAATATGATAATGCTATATCATGAACAATATATAATATAATGAAAAGTTAAAAAGTGATAACATTTTATAGCGAAAGTAATAATATTTTTAATTTTTTATAATGAAAGTGATAATTATTGTAAGAAGTGTAAAATGGTCTTACGTGAGACAATCTCACACAAGACTTACCCTTCATTAAAATTGTCAGTTAAAATATTATAATTATTAATATTTGATAATGATAATTTTTTTTTCGAAAATCAAGAATATTAGTAATTTTTATACTAAAAGATATTATATTTAATTAATAAAAATATTAACTGAAATGTTTTCGATTGGAGTGTGCAACGTGGATCATGCGAGCTTTTGCCCTCAGGTTCTAAGTAAATAAGGTGCATGCATCAAACTAAATCATTTAACCATTAAATTTTACTTCAATCTTATTCGACAATTTTTATTTTATTATTATTATTTTTTCAAAGAATTGTGAAACCAACTCTTTATAAATATATATTTAAAAAAAATTTATGAAAATATTTTATTATTAAATTATTAAATAAAATGAATCGATTAAATGTGATTAAATGGGAGAGTTGTTGATTTTATAATATTTTATCACTACATTACATTTTATTACTTTATCCAAACATTTGTTTAAGTAATTTTAAAATTGAATAATACTATATGATAAAATAAAAGTAACTGAAAATTCATATTTATTTTGAATATACAGTATAGAGATGTTATTTTATTTATTTATATTTTATTGAAACAAATATAAAGTGATAAAATTATATAATATATAATGTAATTAATGGGATGTAATTAATACATTGTAATTACTGCTTACATAGATATGAAGTATTATAATTACTACCTATTCAGGATGAGAGAGAAACATATCTAGTCCTTGAGAAATAAACGATGCAGTAAGGTTAAAAGGGTAAATACATACTCCATGTGAATTAAATGTTTCTATCTTGATAGATTCTATCCAAATGGTTTTACAATTATTTTAAATTATGAGCTAAACTATAATAATATACCACTACTAAAATAGCCATAGTAGCTTAATTAAATGTCATAACTAATTAATTAATCACCAACAGGATGCCATAATTAAATGAAAAGTTTGTCAGGGGCATTAAATAATTATTACACGGAGTAATTGACAACTCCTAAACTTGGTCAATTCTGATTTTGTGAAAATTCACTTTTTAATACTATTTTCTTTATTACTATTTAAAAAAAACACAATTAAAAAAAAAATGATTACGTGCATGCGATCATACGATTCTGTAATACTCTTCATGGAAAATGTGTAACTTAATTCAACACACGATATATTATATGTTCTGAAAAGTATATGCATGGCTTCTAAAATATTTCACACCACAAATTTAAAAATGTAACCATTACTCCCTCCATCGTTAACGTTGGCGTTTGTTTTTTGCACGAAAATTACGAAATACTCTTTTCGTCTCATCCATAAGTCCTCATTTGCTTTTTGCACGTGAATTAAGAAGTATTATTATTTTATATGTAATGAGTAATTGAATTAGTAGTGAGTGGTGAGCAATATGTAGGGACTCTTTTATTAAAAGGGAAAAATGAGGATATTTGAATAAGACACTTAATATAGTAAAATTGGGACCTTACGGTGGGAATTGGGATGAAGGGAGTATAATAATTTAATAGACAGTGGGTTGAGAAATATAAAATTTAATGTGTTGTGAATAATTGTACTAATGTTGTGTGTGAGGCTTATGTGGAATAAATAATTGGTTTGTGTGGGTATGTAAACTTTAACTTGAGACAAACCAAAATTAAAAACGTAAATCTCAATGCAAGACTTTTATTAAAAAATATAATGCTTAAAACATAAATAACATATTTGGCAAAAGCTCCTGTGCTCCTGGGGACACACCGTGTCCCCCCTCCATGGCGTGTCCCCATGTGAACACAACCCTTCTCCCTCTATATTCTATTTAAACCTATGTATTGATAGGGGATTTAAAATGCAAAGGACCACGGAAATTACAAAGGAGCACGGTGTCTCCGGAGGCACAAGAGCATCACTCAACATATTTTAGGGGTAATTTTGGAGTGGGTATGTTTTTTAATTATGTGGAGTAATGACTAGTGATTAATAACATGTTCTTCAAGCGGGCTGTCACGGCAGTAAAGGAAATGCGGAAAGTACAGTTGTAGCCCCAAATGATTGGGCCGCAGTGCAGCTGAGTGAGGACTGATATGGAAATTTACATGATATGTGGGTTTGAATTTGGCCCCTCTACTGGGAATGGGCTTGTTTAATTTTTACCATTTGGTCAATTGAAATCATTTTTCATAAAACGTTATATGCACTTGAGGAAATAACAAGTGTAACTTATATAAAGCATCTCTTTCCGTAGGTAGAATATTTTACAATAGCAATTCATTTTGTAACAATAAAACAACAATTTATGCAAATTATACACCACATTGGAGGAGAAATGAAGTGTACTACTTACTATACATGAACATATAGGGTTGATTCATCTCTGCAGAAGAAGAGCAGCTCCAACAAGGCCTATCCACAAAGTTAAGGAAACCCAGAAAGTGCGATTCTTCTCCAGCCCAACTGGTGGTTTCCACACCAAGAAGTCCGCTAAGTAGTCTCTGTTAGACGACAGCTGATTCGTTGTCGACCCACTCATCCTTTGATCCTTATCCTTGTCCTTGTATTTATCGCTCCAAGAACCAGCGTAACTGACATGAGTGAATCATCAATCACAACAAGTTAACACACGATTTAGATGCTATAGTTGATTGAGAGAAATGAGTCAACAGTAGCATCTCAGACGAATCTGAGAACATTTACAATTCAAATGATATCCACATATATCTTGCTATATAGCATCAAAAGAAATAAGGCGCACTGCTTGAAAGTGGCTACTGTGTCATGGCTTCATAGCAACGAAACATGATCCATATAATTTTCCTTGAGGATTACCCTGAGTTAAAACAACTCTACAGAATATGTTTTTTAAACATAATGAAAAGCTAATAATTGCTTGAAGACCCTGCTATTTTGACCTGAAGCAATATGCAAACACAGTTTGTGGCTAGTAATAGACACTCAAGCACAAAGCAATTATGTATGAATTTAATGGGATTAATAAACGGAAGGCAAAATGTCCTCTTCGATGCTATAGTTCATCAAGGCCACGGCTGAAGACAGAATCATTCCTTCAATTGACTATGATAGGGATTATAAAAATCTTTTTTAAACTAATGACAACAAAATAGAATGTTTTCATGCCATGCATTTGAATTCCATTTCCTATGATCTTTTAACAAAGCATTCATAAACATTGACAGCATGAATTACTAAGAACTTGAAAAGCAGATTCCAACGTATAACCTTAAATGTAAGCTTACCTATCATAACTAGAACCAATTAATGGGATGGTTACCATCTCCTCCTGAGTTATCTTGAGCTTAGGTGCTTGTAGTATGTAACGCAGTTCTGCAGCCTGACGTCGAATACTAACACTGGGATGCGTCCTTTCCAATCGTTGATACAGAGCAATGCAGTCTGTGTGGCGGTTCTTAGCTTCATAAGCCATGGCTAACCATATTTGTATCTGACGAGGAAAACATGGTAGATAGCTCGTGAAGTATGAATCAAAGTTCACATTTACACACAACATAGGAAATTACTGACCTCACCGCCAAACAGAGTGGGTCCGGGAATGATTGTGAGAGCACCTTCAAGAAACTCAATGGCACGCCCGTACATGCCCCTTCCATATGCCTTCTGACCCAAGTCGAACATTAACTGAGCAGTTTTCCTTCGTTCTGCTTGCTCCCTTGCCACCTTTATAATCATACGGATAATGAATAAATATCTACTCAATATAAGTGCACATGAACCTTATTTTTCACTCATTATGAAAAGAAGCATTCCCCAATTTAAAGCTACAATCCTTCCATAAACAGCCATCTATGAAGTGAGCAAGCAAAATAAAGGACATTCAAAGTTAACATGGATATATAGATATGCATCATCTATGAAGTTGGCAAGCAAATTGAACTTAAAAATATTGTCTATGTGAACATTAATACATAGTTATACACCATCTATGGAGTTAGCTGAACAAAGTTTAATTAATAGACTTAAAATTTACTTTTCTTTCCACGAGAATTTGATTCATTCATGAATACGCTAATTTGGGTAAATTAACAGATACCCCGGTGAAAAATATTTCTCAATTCGACCAGCTAAATCAAGATGATGAGAGAAAACCAAAAATCAAGATAAGTAGCCCTATCAATACAGACAGCTGAAAGTCGAGATATCATAAATTCAAGGCCTATGAAAGCCAACAACTGTCAGTAGGGTTTGACAAAAATGAAAAATCGAGAATTTTAATTACGATGGATACAGACCTTTTCTAATTCCTTTTTCACTCTCATGCGCTTCTGTTCTTCAGTCTCCTCATTCGGCTCACCATTGCCATCCCCAGCACCATACTCTTGATCAACTTTGTACTGCAATTCCTCTGCTTTCTTCTCCAACTCCTTCATTTCTTCAATTTCCTTCACTCTCTTCCGCATCTCCATCTCCCAATCGAAACCATCGTCATCCCCTAGTTCATCCTCGAATCCATTCCCATTCCCATTCTCATCGTCGCTTGAATTCTCGTACTCCACTTCGTTTACCTTGGACTTGCTCTTCTTGACGTGCCTTTCTCTGTGATCGAACACGGATTCAAACGCCGCATGGAAATTGGGGTTGTGGTGAAGATCCTTCTTAAAGAGGTTCAAAACGGCGTCGGATGGTAGGGGACGGGGGCGGCGGTCGGGGACTATGGTCCGAGTGGGCGGAGTGGATAGGTCTATGAATGGAGAGATGTTTCCGAGCACCACTGCCATGCCAAACGGCGTCGTGTCGACAGTCGGAGATGAATGTTGAGTGGTGGTTCTGATGTGGAATCGAAGATGAGAGGAGGGAGATATTTTCAGAAGTAAAGTAGAAAGTCCGAAAAGGGCTTCTGATTTTGGCGGAACTCCACGGAGTACGAGGGGTAATATCGTCCAGAAGAGAAAAAGAGGCGTGGTCAGGCGGCGAGCTGACGCACAAAACCATGCATTCACTTTTACTGCAAGACTGCTTTTTTTTCTTTTGAAAAAAAAAAGTACAATTTCATAGGGTAGTTTCATTTTTTTTATTTATTTTATTTTTTAATTCAAGACCGTATACTAAAAGAAGAGAAAAGAAATTGGAAAATAAATGGAGTATAAAATTAGGAAAATTTACCGAAATAAGACGGAGAGTGTATGAAATGTGGAGGTTTGTGTGGTGTGTTGTTATTATGTGGTGTTGTGGCGAAACAACGCATCCACTCTGCTGACCAGCAATTGCAGATTGCCACAAATTTCAACCCAAATTCAGCTTTCATTGCATACCTTCTCCTTAAACTCTCTCTCTCTCCACGCTACGTCCCTTGTTTTTCTTATGGGAGATGTCAATTTTCATTAAACTCGTTTTCCTTCAAAATCACGAAAATTCATGACTTTATTGCAAGCTAGACACCCCCTTTTCTTTTGATATCCTATTGCAATTCATTCATGGCTCTCCCTCTCTGCAATCTCAAGCCCATCCTCCCATTTCCTCTCCAGCAAACAAAGCTGCGAATTAGAACCCCTTTATTCAACCCCCATTTCAATCTTGAAAAAGCCCAACTTCAGGTCTTCGCGTCTTGTAGAAGATTCCATTTGATTTCTGCGGTCAAATCAGCTGCAGTTAACGGGTACCCCATTAATGAAGAGGAAAAGATTTCTTTAGCAGAAAGTGAAAAGGTAGAGTTGAGTGAGAAGCTGAAGAAATGGGTTAAATTTGTGCGGGAAATCTTGCCAGGTGGAGAGTGGTGGAGCCTTTCGAATGAAGAGGTTGGAGATGTAATCTCGGCGAAGCCCGTGACTGTTCTGCGGGCCCTTGGGAAAATGTGGGACTTGATTTCGCAGGATCGATGGGTTATTTTTACTGCTTTTGTTGCGCTCATCGTCACGGCAGTATGTGCAATTCACCCGCACTTGATTTTTTTTCAATTGTTTCTGCTAAGTGTAGTTGCAATAATGTTTGAAAGTTTTTTCTGTGGGTTTTCTGGTGGATGGTGGATGGTGGATGGGTGAATGATTCCATTGGTAGTTGAAAATCAACTCAAATTTGTAGTTTTCAATTCTTTTACTTGGATGAGTTGTTCATCCATTAGTTTTATTGCTTAATTGGCTCTTATGTGATTCTAAACATTTGCAATAGCTGGTTCTTCTATTTTGATTTTTGTCAGTGGTTCCCCTTCCCATAATTAGGTAGTTGAATGTAACTAATTTGTCATTGTTAATAACTTAATGAGTTTGATGGGTGTGATTTTGCTTACTTTTACTACTTCCATTATAGTTATTTTGTTTGGTGCTGAGTTCCATTATATATTGCACAGCTCGCGGAGATATCGATTCCACATTACCTGACTGCTTCGATCTTTTCTGCACAAAGTAGCACTGTTGCGCTGTTCCATCATAATGTCCGCCTCTTAGTAACACTGTGCATCACTGCAGCAATATGCAGGTTAAAATCTTGTACGGTCATGAGCTCCCTTCTTATACATATCCCTTTGAGGGTTGGCTTGCTCTGTAACTTCTGCATATGGTGTTATGCTTTTAGAATTTAATCCATTTCTGTTCAATCATTTTGAATATCTCCTATTCTTAGTTGTTACTTGTGAAGTGAAAGTTGAACAATTTGCTGGAACAATGCCTAAACCACTGATCCTCATACCTCCTTGTGTCCTCATACTTGCAGTGGTGTGCGAGGTTGCTTGTTTGGCATTGCAAATATGATCTTGGTTAGTTCTTTGACCTGTGTTTTATATATCTAAGTGGGCAAAATTGCTGGTGCATTAACAAATCTTCAATGAACCAATTGAAATTAATGAGCAAGACTATACTTGTAGTCATCCTGAATTTAAAATAATACAGAGTCTCTTTCTATTTTAATGGCTTAGTGTTTGCGATGGAATTACTGCTCTATAAAAAATTGATCATGTGTCTTCTTGATAATAGTGAAGCAAAGTTTATTTGGTTATTTGCCTGGATGGCTGGATGTTGGTCAATGCCTGATATTTTGTAGGATGTAAAAGGTTTAGATCCAATTCAAACATAAAAAAGGAATTATATAGTTCTTAAAATTAAATGTTATTGGATTTGTTGGGACTTTATGCAGTATAGGGTATGTTAATCAAATGCTTTGATCTTGTGGTCAGGTCAAGCGACTGAGGGAAAGCTTATACTCAATTCTTCTTCTTCAGGTTCATATACTTTCAGCGCTCTACATAAATTTTTCCGTAACATAATGCTGAATCTGCATGTTAACATCATCATTTGGTATTTTGAAACATACGCCTTGTAGGACATATCCTTTTTTGACTCTGAAACAGTTGGTGATTTGACAAGTAGGCTTGGTTCAGATTGTCAACAAGTATCGCGCGTGATTGGAAATGACCTGAACCTTATATTGCGTAATGTCCTTCAGGTCGGTTGTATATTGCTCATAAAGACACATTATACAGTTAAGATTTTACCTGAGAATCTCATTACTACTTCCTGTAGGGTTCAGGTGCTTTGATTTACTTGCTGGTTTTGTCATTGCCACTTGGGCTCTGTGTATTTGGCATTTGCATCTCCCTCTCAACTATTATGCTGGTATATGGCCGGTAAGAATCTCCTGGGCCTTTTCATGATTTAGAAAGTAAAGATTCATCGACTCAAATCAAGAGGGCTATGTGAAAGGACTAACCTTTTGGAAATAAACTATGTAGAAAGATACTTTAAGTTTAGGTGTGAACACGAATCTCGACCAAAACCATATGATCCATATGTCTGTTCCCACATACTGGGACATATGCTCAGGTGTTTTTTTTTTAAACTGTTACGTGGATCTATGAGTTGTGGCCTTTAAATGAGGTTATTCGCAGAGGACAAAGATTCCTGAATTTGGGTGTAGCATCTCCTTTAAATAGGTATTACATATACCGGTCCATCTGATTATTAACCAACTCAGTTCTTGTATAGGTATCAAAAGAAATCTGCTAAGTTAATTCAAGAGTTCACTGCTTCTGCCAACGAAGTAAGCCATGAATATTTCTTGTCATTGATTCATTACCACTCATTTGATTAATTGAGGTTTTGTTTTCCTACATCAATTTATAACTACTTGCTTAATTTGACATATTTCACAACCGTCTTTGTATCATGTATAGGTTGCACAAGAGACTTTCTCTTTGATGAGAACTGTTCGAGTGTATGGGACAGAGCAACAAGAACTTGGAAGGTAAACTTCCAAGATTATAGCACTTGATTACTCATGAATCATTTTTGTGATACACTGTGTTGATAATATGATGATTATATTAATTATGCTTGCCACACCATTTCAAAAGGATGATATGCTGATTATGCTCTTTCCTTTTCTAATTCTGACTTCAACTGTATGTTTGCTTCTTAAAATTCCTTTCGTGAATTCACTACCTTTCTCCAACTTATAAGTTAAAATAGGGTCAACTTATTACACTAGTAAATGATTAGGTCAAAATTGTTTTCCAAGTGCACCTTCATTTTCATAGAATAGTCCTATTACCCTGGAAAAATTAGCCGTACATATTTCTTTGACAATTGCAGAATCATTGCCCCATGTAAGTAGGAGTGAGGGCTAGGAAATAGTCATCTTGACTAAATTAGTTTGCATTATTTGTTCTCTGTCATGTGTTAATAGATCCAATTTCTATAGTTCTATATTCTGTGAAGTTTTTATTATCATCAACTAAAGGGTAGTTGCAGATGTCCAAATTTCTAATCGCTGGAGAGTTTGGTTGATAAGGTGAACCCAAACCAGCTTTTTCACAGTAACAGGGAACTAAAAGTGTTGGCAAATTTTTTTGGTTGCTTTAATGGAATTGAGAATGGATATGATTGTAGTAAGGAATGGATTTCATTTCTCCCATTTCAGAGAGGTCTGGTTCATCCCAAAAAAGTGGGATTCCTTTTCTCTGTTATGCAATGCATCGAATATTAATTTCTCTCGCATTTTTTTTTTCAACACCTAATCAAGAACCCTTTAGTTTTTCAAATTAATTTCAGGTGTAATTATCTAATCTCGAATGTAGATTAACCAAATATGTCATAATGTGTTGGTGACTAGGTATAAGAAGTGGCTGAATAAATTAGCTGGGATAAGCTTGCGACAAAGTGCTGCATATGGGTTTTGGAACTTTGGCTTCAATACTCTATATCATGCAACTCAGGTTAAACCATTCTCAGAAAATGTTGAATGCAATTTTCATTAATTTAAATTAGTTACAATGTTAGTCCAGAGAATTATGTTCCACACACATCATATCGGTACATCTTCAAACTTTTTTTTTGTTTTTTAATAACATGCATCTCTAGAATCATTCTAACAATGCGAAATGTTTACAAAGTATCTGAAGATTATATTTTTTTCCTGAAATTATGTCTAAAAGTTCTCATTTTCAATATACTAGTTGATGGTTTACATTTATCTCCTAAAGATACATATATCTTTATTAGATCGTGAAATAAAAGTAATTGAATTAGCTAAATTAGATGGAAAATCATTTTTTCAACTTCATGTGCAATTGATGCTAGGAATTTAAACTAACATAGTTTCAATTATACATATAAATCTTATAGGTTATTGCTGTGCTGTTAGGAGGAATGTCTATTCTGAGTGGTCATATAACAGCGGAGAAGCTCACGAAGTTCATCTTATACAGTGAATGGCTGATCTATTCTACGTGGTGGATTGGAGATAATCTATCAAATTTAATGCAATCTATTGGGGCAAGTGAAAAAGTTTTTCACCTGATAGATGTGGCACCCAGCGACCAATTTACAGCTGAAGGTATGCACTTATAACTATAAATCTGCGGATGCTAAGACCAAAATCCTTTTTCAGTTTTCGTATGCTAGATGCTAATATCAAACCAAAGTCCCCTAGATACATTGTTTGCCAATCATGAGTATTCAATAGCTTTTCTGGTCTGAATGGTTTCGATTAGCCAAGCTAACAAGCACCAATAATATGGAGTTTAGTAGTGCCAGCTGCCAAAAAATTCGGAGAAAATATTGTGTCACATTTGTATTTGTCTGATGCTATCTGTGATATTCTCCTTTGTCATGGTTGATATCACATGCACAGTTGTCTCAATTGCTTAAAATTTTAAGAAAATGAAGGTGGTATTACCCTAGAGTTCAAGAAACTACGTATTCTTGATACTTTCCCTGTCTGATTGTTAGAGATTCACAACAGTGACTTCTATGCTTAATAAATTTCAGGCTTAAAGCTGCAGAAGTTGATTGGAAGAATTGATTTTGTGGACGTATCATTTCATTACCCTTCCAGAACTGAGGTGTGCTTGTCATCTTTCATGTTATTTTGATCAAGTCCGTCATTCAATATCACCATCTGCAATCTTGCCACTTCTTTTTTTTTTCTTGAAACTAAGAAAACAAATTTAGTCATTTTCACTATGTTACTTATGAGAAGAATCAAGCATTGATACTAATGCGTCGATGCAAGGATACTCAATACATATTCTTCTGCTTGACCAAAGCCCCATAAATAATTCTGTTATCTGTTTTTAAACTATGATATAGAGTACTTTAGAGCGCCACTCCTTCCTAACACCAAATATTGTAGGTTGTACATACTTATAGCTGTAATATTAATTTATTTATGTATTATTTTGGGATTGAACAGATGCATGTATTGAAAAATTTCAGCTTGACAGTGCAACCAGGTGAAGTAGTTGCCTTTGTAAGTTCATCATGTTTGCTGTTTCATGTGTACTAATTCGTTTTATAAATATTTTATCTATTACTTTATTTTGAGACATTATACACTCGAATTTTTCAACAGGTTGGCCTCAGTGGCAGTGGGAAGAGCACCATAGTGAACCTTTTGCTCCGTCTTTATGAGCCAACTGGTGGCAAGGCGAGTCACTAAATCATGTATATCATATCAGATGTTATTTAGTATATGACCCAACTAGTGTTGTGCATGTCATAGATTACTTCTACTTTTTTTCGTCACTTCGTTTTGTACCTATGGCCTATGGGGATGGGATGGAGAAATGATTAGTGATTATTCCAACTTCAGATACTGATAGATGGTCACCCATTAAAAAGCCTGGACATTAAGTCGCTGAGAGAAAAGATCGGATATGTGGGACAGGTATAACTTCATATCTTCTACTGTGGATCGAACTCGTGCTTACCTTTCTTAATTTTGTGTTCATCAACAGGAGCCCAGACTCTTTCGAATGGATGTTAGTTCAAATATAAAATACGGATGCTGTCGGGATGTTAGCCAACAGGAAGTGGAATGGGCAGCGAAGCAGGCATTTGCTCATGATTTTATCTCAGCCCTACCTCAAGGATACCAAACACTGGTTGATGATGATTTGCTCAGTGGAGGGCAAAAGCAACGAATCGCAATCGCTAGAGCTATCCTTCGAGACCCTAGCATTTTGATCCTCGATGAAGCTACGAGTGCTCTAGATGCAGAGAGCGAACACAATGTTAAGGTAAGAGAAGGATTTTTTTGTAAAAGTGAAAAGTATCATTTTTCATCCACCTTACTAAATTGTATCATGAATAGGGCGTACTTCGTGGTGTGAATAGTGAGCTGCAGACCAAGAGAACAGTCTTCGTAATTGCACATAGGTAAGGTTCCACAGACTGCTTGGCACGTGCGAAGCATGAATTCTTGATACTATAACGAGCATATTTTGCAGGCTTTCGACAATCCAAACTGCAGATAAAATTATAGTAATGGATAGCGGTAAAGTGGTTGAGGTACGTCCCCTGAGCTGTCCGCCTCTTATGTTAGGGATCCTTAGTTTGAAATCCACGACGACAAATCCATCCACAGTTGTTTGGATGGATAATTTTGGATGAATCGTTTCAAATTCCTCAATCCAAACCGTCTGTAATGCAGCTCCATCACACTGTTTTTTTCAGGTAGGCAAGCACACAGATCTTGCAAGACAAAACGGGCTATATGCGCGATTAATCAGAAAACAGGCGGATGCAGTTGCATGATTTTGTTTTGTAGCGTGTACATGCTCTATACGTCCTAAATCAGAACATCATAGACAGGAATAGTGGCTTCAACGAATGCAACTCGACTATAGTGGCTTCGTACAAGTTCTCGTAGTTATTGGATTCACGACGAGGGCCAAGATACAGAAGAATTGGTATCCTCTAATTGTTGTTGAACACTGAAAAACGAAGGTGATGTAGAACATTACTGGAACAATGTGATATGCTCCATGTAAAGTTTTTGGGAAGCAATCCAAACTGGAATGTGTACAGGTTTAAAAATACTTTTTAATCACAAAATTAAATTTTAGGAATTTTTATTTTTATTTTTTTAGTTTTTTGGTGGGTGTGTAATCAATTGCTGTTAAAAAGATGTGGATAATTTAGCAACATGCTTCATTTTCTCAAGTGCTACTTTTAATTTTCGAGTGAGTCGGTATTTAACAGGTCATGTAAATCTTCCATTTAAATATTGAGACAATTAATCTCTAAATATCTAACCACTAACAATAAGAATTAAACTCTCATAACTAAGAATCACATAAATAATGTTTACCTTGATTTCCATATATCAATGTCAATTTGAATCTCATTTTATGTAGGTATTAAAAATACGGAGTACTAAAAAAGACGACATGTTTAAGCGAAATAAGGTTTATGTACTTATAAATTATGACAAAGTTACGTGAGACAGTTTGTGAGACATGTTAAAATATGTCCATTATTTAGGTAAGATATGTTTAATGATTGTTAAAATATGTTAAATTATATATTAAAGAATGATTTTAGCATGTGTTAGTAAGATATGTTTAATAGTTTTTAAAGTATGTTGAATTATATATTAAAGAATAATTTTAACATGTTATAATATGATTTATTATTGACATACTTTAATTACAAATAAACATATTTTATCTATACAATAAGTATACTTTAGTGATGGATCGACCGATCTTATACCCGTCTCACAAATAATTCGTATCACAAGAGGTATCTCATAAATTATTATGGCAAACACATGTGCAAAATCGTCTTATTAGAAAAATCTCGTAAAACAGATAAAAAATAAAATAAATTATTTGGTGCACCCAAATACACTATGCGCCCACAATTATTCAGTTCACACAAGTATTTATATTGAAAAAAAAAACTATAAATAGCATTTATTAAGTTTAAATTTGTTAATTTAGGAAATAAATGTGTTAAATCACTGCACAATTCATGCCTGCTCTGAGAAAATCCCTCTTGATACTCCATTCCATTAACAGAGAAGAGAAACTGTGCAATATTCATCACCACCACTGAGTTAAAAGTGCAAGTAAAACCCTTAAACCCAAATCATACTTCCTTCCAGATGGACTTTCAGCAGTCTCACGGTTACATGAGGCCTCCGCCTCCACCTCATCCGCCTCCCCCCGCGGCGGATCCCTACCAACGACCGCCGCCTCCTGTCCCTCCGCCGCCCTTGAACCATCCCTGGCCTTACGCCGCTTCCCAATTTCAATTCCAACCCCAACCTCAACATTCCCCCTCTCCTCCGCCGCAGTGGCCGCCGCCTCACTCTGACCACTCTCAGTACCCTCCTCCCCCTCCTCCTTCTTATCCTGCGCATCAGCCTCCGCCTTACCCTGCGCATTCCCACTACCCACCCACACATCCGCTTCCGCCGAGACCGCCACACCATCCTCAATCTTTCTCTCAGGTATTCAATTGAGTTTGATTATACGTTTTTGGAGCATTTGTTTTGCCCACATGAATAGATTTGGCTTGTTAGCATTAGGTATACTCTGCGATTGGGTTAATTTTTTTATTTTTATTTTTTGAAATGCTTCATTCTATAATTTAGCTTCATGAATACTGAATTCATTAAAATATTATTGCAATAGCTTTTAGTGTGATTCTATAAATGTCTGACATGATTTTATGGTTGAATGTGGGGGAACATGTTATTGCAATTTTATTTTATTCTCCTTTTTATGCTTATCAATGTATGTTCTTTCTTTTTCTCAACCAGGGGTTGTTGTTTTGGTATAATGTCAGGAGACATAATTTGAATATTTGGTATAAGCCTTAGCTCCAGATAGCTTAATGTCGTATGAACACTTAAACTCATCGTCTTCAACCATAAGGAAAAGAAAAGAAATCAATAACTGGACAACAGAGCTGTCTATTGATGTACTTATGGTTTTTTACCCCTCTTCATATTCCATAATATGGTAGTTATGTTAGTTAACTAATAGAAGTGATTAAAAATGGTATTCAACCATGAATATTCTTCAAGAATGTGATATAAATGATGAGATAAAATTACAGTTGTTTTTTATGCTTGAACAATCAGCGTAAGGTCATTATAATTTTATAGTGTAAACTTTTTGATAATCTTCTTCAAGAATGTATCTATGTTATGTTAACCACACACAAACTATTAGAGTAGTATTCCTTGTTATTTTTCTGGTCCTTTTTGAATAAAATTGTCTCTTTTAATTGGTTTGATATTTTGACTCAATCTCCCCTGCTTTTGTGTCTTGTGTTTTTCTTTCCATCTTCATTTACGATATGAATTGAGTTATTTTCAGTGAATGTCTTTTGTTCTTTTGTCTTGTTGTGAATTTTTTAACATAGTTTGATCATATTGTAGGATTGGGGAAGTGGAAGTTGGAGTCATCATCAAAGTTGGCAGTACCCAAGTCAGTACATGAAATGATATTTCACTAGGATTATTATTCTTTTGTTTTATGTTTGGATATATGTATCTTTACTTCTCTTTTTTTATTTGTAGTTGTTTTGCAAGCAACTCTCCTGAATACATTTTTTTATTTGTATCACCAAATTATGCTGTTTGCAGATTTACTCTAGTAGAAACACTAATCAAGTTCATTCACCCATGTCAAATATGGCTAAAATGGATACTGGAACAACCACAATTCTCAGCACTCCTTGATTAATGTTTCTTGTCAGCCAAGGGAAACACACTTGCTGAATACAATTTCATGGAATGCTTGTTCATATTCTTTTGTGTTTCTTTAAGAAACTTCTTTTACCTTCCTCTTCTCAAGTATCTCTTTTCCATTCAAACTACATCTACTTCTTGCTTAAGGCTTAGTTTCCTTCATCTTAGTTGTATAGTCTTTTTTTTCCACCTCACATTATGCTTGAAGTTCTGGTCAGAATGCATGTTTAAAATAGCATCTTATATTACTTGTCTGATGAATTTGACTTGGATGTGCGCCTGCAGCAAATAACAATGAAGAAGACTGGGCAGCAAAAGCAAGGGCATGGGCTGCTGCAAAATCTGCCACAGACAGTCAGCACACTCCATCTCAGTTTGTACAATCTGGGAGACCAGAAGAGCAGAATCATCAATATTCTCAATCGACAGATCCTCAATTTCATGATGTACATGCATCCTTAGCTCCAAACTATCATCAGTACCCTGGTGCTATGGGACTGCAAAACAGGACAGGTGTAGGACAGCTGCAGGATTCTCAATATGTGAACACTGGGCAATCGTCTTATACTGGAGATGCACATGTGCCATTTGCTTCTAGAAATGGAAGTGTGGCTGCAGATTCGGTTCCACCTTTCCAGCAAGAGAAATCGCCTATTAGTCCATTATTCCATCAGCAGGAGGTACCTTCTAGTTATTCTTCTGTTGCAGGTAAAAAACTTAATTAGTATGTTGATACTGCCTGTGAATCTTGTGCTCAACTCATTGATTCTGTTCTTGCTAATTAAGAACTTGCAATTAAAATATAGTTATTGCGCAAAGAAATCTTGAAGAGTATAGGACAGGATAGTGGAATAAGATAAGAATTCCTACAATTAGGAAGATTATACTGGTTTTTCATTGAGTTACTATGGTATCTTAAGAGCCTGGAAAGTTCCAACTTGATAAATGTGGATAGTCAAAGATTTGTCAGTGTTGGAGTGTTAGTCATTACCAATACAGTAGAATGTTACAGAATTGCATTAAACTTCCAAGTTGAAGCTGGTATTTTTCCTCACAGGGACCTTTTTACTATATTATCTCTGGTCTATTTCTTGTTGAGGAAGGAACTCAGTGTATCTTTCGGATAGATTCCTGATTCTCATTCTTTATTGCAGGTAATGTAGAGGCTGGAGATAGATATGAAAAGCTGAATAGCTCTTCATCTATGCCTGTTCCCTCTCTTCCACAGCATCATGTTCATCAACTACCACCTGTAGATGGCAGATGTGGATGGATGGAGGATCCTCATCATTTACGTGGTAGCCAACCAGCTGAGTCTGTAACTGATCTTAGTGATCAACCACTGAATTTTGCACCTCATTTTAATCGTGAGCCAGAGGTACATGTTCAACCCAATTATACTCACCCTCCAGGGCGCCCTGTAAGAGGTGGGGATCCTACTGCGGCTGTTTCTTCAAACTATGCATGGACTCCCTCTTCTGCTCCGGGGGTTGTTTATCCTCCAGCACCTCCAGCGATTCCATCAGGGTCACAGGTTTTGAATTGTAAATCTGCATAATTTTTTAAATTTATCCTTGCTATGTTTATTTTATGTCATTTTATTTTATGCAGGTTGATCATCCAATACCTTTGCCTTCTCCAGCTTCTGGACATTCTGCTCCCTTATTTCCGCATGGGCATGGCTTCCAGCCATCTGTTCCCATGATAGGTTCTGCTTTTGGTGTTGGTGCTAGTGGAGCACCTCACCCTTCTTTTTCAGGGGATTTCAGCATTACTGAGCGGCCTAAAAAGGTGAGTTTCATGCTGTTCGTCAGCCTTATTTTAAATTACTACAGTATCGTGATTTTTATTTTTTTTTGGATTTTAGGCATCAGTACCAAATTGGCTTAGGGAAGAAATAATAAAAAACAAAGCTGTTATCCCAAGTTCTACCCCAGAGTTGCCGAAAGAGGATTCCCAATCCATTGAAGATGATAATAATGACAAGTCTTATAGGAAGGGAGATCAAGCAGATAGCAGAAGTGTTGAGTCTTCCAGATCGACTGAAGATGAGGATGAGGATGAGGTAATTGTCCTCTCTCGGTCTTTCTCTCAGTCTATTTTTTCTTTTTTTAAAATTTAGGAGTGACTCGAGATATTTCACTTTTTTATTTCTTTTTTTTTTTTGTATTCAGAAAATTCTCTCAATTTTGTTTATTACCAATGTTACTTATCTACTTAGATTTTGAAAAGAGCTAGTTTAATGGTTGGTGCTACATCTCCTTATTTGTAACCCCTACCTAGTTTCTGTACAAACATCTCTGGACCTAAATTAAAACTTTGTCTAAATGTTACTGTGGACTATGAGCTTTACACCCATTCATTTTAATTAGAACCCTGATATGCTATTTATATAGTCACCATGAATTGGGTTGGGTATCAAAATATTAATACTTTTTTTACTTAATTAGTTATTTTCATATTTGCTAGTAGTTCGAAGTTAATATTAAGTGATGTCCCAGATGATGTGCTGAATCTTTGCTCTTTGTAGGATGAGGTTGAAGCTGCTAGAACTGCAGCTATCAACAAGGAGATAAAGCGTGTGCTTACAGAAGTTCTGTTGAAGGTTGCAGCTGGTCAATTGCTAGTAACTAAGTAATACGCTTTCAGACATTTTTGACCATTGGTAATTTGGCAGGTAACTGATGAACTTTTTGATGAAATAGCAACAAAGGTTTTAAAAGAGGATGAGCTCTCAGTTGAAGGTGATTTCCGTTTATCCATTGGACTGTTTTTCTCTCATGTTCAGTCTTTTTCTTGCCTTATACATTTATAATCTGTTGATTGTTTTAAATTTATGGAAGATATGCTCCTTTGTGTTTCTAACTTATCCTTTTGCATCTTATCAAATCTTGCCTATGTCATTTTTTTTTTGTTTAGTTGGTCAAGATATTGACTTGTCAAACCAGAAAATATTACCATCTGTTCCATCAGTTTTAATGCCTAAGGCCTCCGCAAAGATTCTGATCCCTACCATAACAAGGGAAAGCAAATTTCAAGACAATAGTGAAAAATCTAATTCTGGCTCAGCTGGAGATGTCCTGGGGCTGGCTAATTATGCCTCAGATGAAGAGGATGACGAGATACAGAGTTCAGGTAATCCGAACTCAAAATTGAGCTCCACACATCTACAATCTTCATCAGCCAAACTTTTGGAAGGTAATGCTGACGAGAATGGTGGTTCCCCTGAAGGAATGGAAGAACGAAGAAATATATCTGCAAAATCGGAGACTACAGTGTCTGACAGAAAGAGTTCAGTCAGTGCCACTTTTGGTCATAGTGTTGCAATCTTGGAGTCAAATGATAATCTTGCAGCTAAAAACTTTGTATCAGCTGATAATCAGCAATCCTCTAAGGGACTGTTGGGAATTCCAGAAAATGAGTTGCAACATGGCTCTGATACTTCCAAGTTAAGGAGTTTGACTGAAAATGCTGTTGAGAGAAATGAAAGACCAGGTGAAAATTTAGATACCAAAAAGAGAATGAACGAGGAGGATTCTCGAATGCGAAATACCAGGGACAGATATGATAGGAATGATGGAATTGAAAATAATAAGAATTTGGTTAAGAGAGATCGAAGGGAATCAGAAAGTTCCAAAGGAAGAGTGGATAAGAGAGGAGACGAAGAACATAAAAGACGTGAAGAAAAGCGTGCAAGAACTGATAGGATTGACAATCATGAAACTTCAAAAGAGAGAGAGAAGGAGAAAGGTAGGATGGATGAAAAAGGGAAGAATAGTGAATCAAGGAAACGAGCATCGCCATCTGATTGCAAGGAAAATGTTACTGAGACTTTGAGAGACAACAAAAGAACCAGTAGGAAAGATAATGATGAGAGAAGAAAGGATAGAGCAGATGAGAAAAAAGAAAGATCTAGACATAAAACTGGAAATGAATCCAGCAGACATAAACGGCGCCGTTCATCTTCAATTGGTGCTAGAGATAGAGAGAGCAAGGATAACTTTGTTGCTGGTCGAGTAAATGATTCTAGCAATGAGTCATCAGATGATTCTAAAAGGTGTACTGTCTTAAGATGTTTTTTTTTTTTTTTTATAATCTCCCATTTTGTTATAGAATCTGTGACTCAATTTCTTATAATATATTTGTGACCAGGAAATCACATCACACAAAAAGGCGCAACTCTCCATCACCCAGGCATAGGAAAAGGTAACTGTGTACATATTCCTGTTTACATAATAATGTATGGTTTATATTCTTTATTTTAATCTGGGATATATTTCTCTCTTTCGAGCATTTTTCCCCAAACAAAGACAAAAGGTAACTGTGCACAGATTCCTGTTTTAGATAATAATGTATTCAAGCATTTTTTTCCCCAAACAAAGATTAAAATTATAAAGCTTGTAACATACACCTGCAATTGCTATGGTTATCTTCTTATACAGTGCATTTAGTTTTTCTGACTTTTGTACCATTTCTTCTTCCAGAGTTCCCTTACCCTACAGCCTTTGTTGTGTAAAACAACATGCATAATTTGATGTTTAATTCTTATAAAACAAACATATTCTGAACTTGCTAATATGATTGACTTTTGATGGAATGCATTGATTTTTCCTGGTTGCCTCTAGCTGTTTCCTTTCTCTTCTTCAGATCGCTCTTTTTCTTCATCAGTCAAGCAATTAAGTACTGGATTTAGTCATTGTAATTCTTGCTATGATTGATTTGT
Source organism: Pogostemon cablin (assembly GCA_023678885.1). Lineage (NCBI taxonomy): Eukaryota > Viridiplantae > Streptophyta > Magnoliopsida > Lamiales > Lamiaceae > Pogostemon > Pogostemon cablin. The sequence continues at coordinate 5,000,120 of CM042980.1, forward strand.
TGACAACTACATTGTGTGGCTCGTCTGTTCTTGCTTTCAAGAAAACAGATACCTTACATGATAGAGCGCCATTTATCTGAGTGTAATTCTTAGTTCTTTATTATTCCAGTTTCTTGTTTGGCCTATGCCTATATTCTTTTGACAGGTCATGATTTATAAAGAAATCTGTGATTGAATTTGTTTGGCGCTTTGAAGTTTGTAAATATTGACAACTCTTTTGCTGGAAATGAGTTCGTGGTTCGCTGCTGCTGATGCACTTCTGTTGATTTGAGGATTTTTGGATGAGTGCGGAATGGATTATTTTTTCTATTGGAACTATTGCTTAATTATTATAAAGAATATGTAGACTCTTGCAGTATGGCACCCGATGATGCTTGGGCGCTGCTGATATAGCTTAGAAAAGGAAGATCTATGAGAAGAAAATGAACCATTCTCGCTGATTTCTATTGAATGAACGGAATTGAGCTATGAATAATTTTGCACACGTACTGAATAATTTTTTGTGAAATCAGGGAAGTGCTTGCCTAACTATGTTTTGTTCACGGTGGTCCTATTAATACTCTTTGCATCCTTTAAGATTTATCATCCACGACCTTATGTTTTCTTGGCAATATCTTCATATAGTCTATGATATTTGTTTTGCTTACAAATATCCATGAATAAATTAGATTAAATTGTGTACATTTCCTTCGAAGCCTTAGTTATGTGATTTAGAGTCTGATTGTGATGTGACATCTGGTTCTTTATCTTGGTGTTCAATAGGTTAAAATCATGGTTATGATATGATTTTTCCAAACGTGGCGATATTATATTGTTTTTCACTTATACAAATTACTTTTGTTCGTGCGTCTTAATGGCTGACAGTAATAAAATAAACTCATAGATCAATATATCTGAGCTTGGACACGGATTTGTTTATTTGAAGCTTTTTATAAAAGTAATTCTGAAGGATTTTCCTTCAAAATAGCTGCTTAGACAAACTAAGAAAAACTGTGATGACGCTGTTAAAGTGTGATGGTTTATTTTTTCTCTAAGAATTAACTATTATGCCAAAAGCTCAATGTCTTATGTCTGGCTACTTATAAAGCTGAGAGAAAGTAGGTGAGTATTTTATGTCATACACTCACTGACTTAGTATGTAATGTTTCCTTTTAGACAAGTTTCGCGGTCTCCTCATAGCAAGCATTCTAAGCGCAGGCATTCTCCCTACTCTTCTCTTGAAACTACCAGGTATTTTCCTAATCTCTTTTTATTGAATTATATAATTATATTTTATGAAACTTGTACATCCATCAGTATGCACTCAGGTGAAGTTTTTGTTATTGAACTTGTACATCCATCAGTATGCACTCAGGTGAAGTTTTTGTTATTGAATATTGGATCGTACTTTAGTGTATGAACATATCGATATGGAATTACAGGGGGAGAAGATCGCCTTCAAGTTCAAGATCCAGGTCCAAATCACCCGTACACAGGAGAAGATAGTGAGAACAAGTACTAATTACCGGGAGAAGCCAACACATCCTCTTTCGTATCTTGCAGAAAATCAAAATACATTTGAGAGGTGCAGGTCATCCGACATGCTTTAAAATTGCCAGCACTCTGCATTTTTGTCACACAAGAACTGGACTGAATCCGCCGGACAAGACATCATCTAAAGGAGTTATGGTATAATTACCTTCTCTTTAGTCTAATTTGCTTTTGTGGAGTAGATTACTAGCTATGTTATTGCAAATTCTGCTGTTTAAGTGTTTCAGTTTCATCATGTTGTCCATAATTGTTCTTGTATTTTTGAGTATAAATTTCATAAGTTGGAACTTTTCATGCTACAATCTCTTCCACCCCTCCCCTTGATTTGTTTTAAAGTTTTTTCCGTTGTAAGCAAAACTGGCAAGCAGCATATAATGCGCAGCCAAGTTAGGTTATATTTTGAGTTAATTTGACCTCAACTCAGTAAACTCATGTGATCTTTTTCCTCACTGTATCATGCTGGATGGGATATCTTATTATTACATGCTTATTTATATCATTGATTTAACATATATTGTTTCAGTAAAGTGAAGATACACCTGTTACGGATTTTTTGAGGTTGCCAAATTTTATAGAAATCAATGGTTGTTTTGGTTGGAATAACAAATGATGAAATCAAAGAATACCCAACGAACTTTTTCCCCATAAGTCAACTGTGCACGTGCTTTCTGCTACACAGACACTATTCACGCTCTTTTTAGGTCTTCCTTCCCAAATTAAGACAAACAACTGGTATCTCAATTAATCGAATATACTCCGTATATCCTCCATCCAATTGAAAGTTTTATTTATTTATTTTTAATTCGTTTCATTGTAATGCGTTTTTAATTTTCTTTAGATAAATGAGACTCACGAATACTAATAATTTCTCTTTCTGTTTTGGTAAACTCTTCACATTTTAAAGGAATGCTACATTTTTGTCTAATTTTATACTTCATCCTCAGAGGGTCTTTTCTTTTCATTTTTATCCTGCCACTCAAAGAGAATTATTATTATTTTTTACAAATAGAACCCATAAACACCTACTTATATAATTAAAGTATGTAGTTAACATATCTATTAATATAACTATCCACTTTATTAAATAATAAAATTTCTTAATTCTGTATCCTCTTTAAAGGGTACGGGATGTAGACTTTTGAAAGTAAAGTATTTTTAAGTAATTAATAAATGATAACTTATATTGTGGGTTAGGTTATAACATTTTTTAAAATATGATGTATTAAGGGATTATTTATTTCAAAGATTTTACTATTTTATGAGGATATAAACTATGTAATGGGATAGATAAATAAATAGAGAGGGAGCGAAAGTTTACTTGGAGATAGGGAGTTATACATGAATCCACATACACTATTATTTATTATTCCTTTTGTCCCACTTAAATAGTTTATTTTTTCATTTTAAGTGTCTCACCTATAGAGTCTCTTTTATTTTTTACACACATGAGATCCACACACACCAATTAATACAATTAAAATACGAGGTCTACACTCTCACTAATACAACTACCCACTACACATTAACTAATAATACTTCTTAATCCACGTACAAAAAGCAATAGATGAGACAGAAGGAATATATATTAAAATATTATACTCTTTAATTTACTTAGTAAATGAATAGTATATGTCAAGGTTACGAGGGAGAATATAAATCAGCAACAATGTGTTAGGAAGAGTATTTACGTAGTATTAAATATAGAGTTCGAATTGATAGAAATTCTAAAATTTAAAAGAAAATTTGTTACATCTCCATTGTATATATACTTAATTCCTTTTAGTCCATCACACATGCTAGTATTGTACGGTTAAATTATTATGTATGATACGAGTTATTATACTCCTATGATATATATTTACTCAATGCACTCCCCAATAGTGACAATAATCTTTATTTTCTATTTTTATATAAGCGAATAAATTGAGAGAAATTCATTTTAATTTTATGGCACATAAATTATTTTACATGATTTAATTTACATAAAATTAAAATTTCATCCCCATTGCATGTGTTATGTTGGATAAGGAAGCACTTGCGTAAAACCCTCTTCCTAAAATAGAAGTTTGATTAACTAATACTCCCTATAGACAATGAAAATGTCTCGATTGCTTTTTTTTTAATTATGCATATATATTAAGAAATATTATTATTTTGTGTGTAATGAGTACTTATATTAATAAAATGAAAATATTATTATTTTATGTGTAATGAGTAATTATATTAATAAAATTAGAAAATGAATATTTTGAGATAAAGAAAAAAAAAAAGATAAAATCACTGTCGGTAAGAAGTAATTAGCATGTAACTAACTGAATGGTTTCAGCATTCCACTATTAAAATTTTTAATTTTTAATACAATTAATATTGCTAATTTCTTTTGTTCAAGCTAAGTTTAATTTGCAATATTAATCTTGCATAAAACAAAAATTAGGACCATAATTAGTTCTACTACAATTGAAATATCTACACTAGATTTTTTTTATCCAATACACCCACTTTTACATATTTTTTTTAAAATCAAAATATTAAAAAGACATTAATAACCTCTATTCACTCCCACATGCTGCAACACCTCTGTCTTCGTTCAATCCCTTAAATCTCTCCCAAGGTTCAAATCCCAGACTCAAAATAACAGTAATTTGTTCTTCCAATTCAACATTTGAGCAAATCTTTAGGAAGTCGCAATAGAGATTCAATTCCCCCTTTCCATTATCCACGAAGGACGCCATTTTTAGCCCCAAGTTGTGTACTTCCAGATGACAATCGGCAAACCAGAGCTGAAAATCGTAGATATGTGCGACAATAGATGGACGACTATAGTTATTGTGTTCGACTATCGCTGGACGAACATATGAAGATGTTCGTCCAATCGTGGTCGAACGGCAACAGATGGACGGCCATAGTTACTGTGTACCACTATCACTGGACGAACACATATGAAGATGTCGTCCCATCGTGGTCGAAATTCTCTGTTCCCAAAAACTAAAATAGAGGTAAAAATCAATACCAATCTACCTCTAATTTATCTCAAGATTGATTGATTTTTCATCAGCAGATCTCCTTCTTCTCCTCTTCTTTCCCGTGATGTCGTTTTTATTTATTTTTTTTTCATTTATGTACTTGAATGTAAGGCGTCGATGGTTGTGGATATCCTTCTTCTCTCCTGTTGGTATCGCCCCGGTGTCTTTTTTTAAAAAAAATAAAAATTTCTGTTCTTGAATGTAAGGAGTCTGCGTCGGTGGGTTGTGAGCTGCGTAAGGTGAGATTTCTCAGGGATTTAGGGTTGAAATGGGTGGGTGTATTGGTTCAAGGATATTCTTTTTGGCATTTGTGTATTTAAAATAATGGATTTTTTTATGTGGGAATGGGTGTATTGTTTAAAAAATTGAGTGTAGATATCTGGCCCAATGTTGAATTGGGAGTTCAACACAGTTTATTTTTTAAATGAAAGAAAATTACTTTGAAATGTTGAATTGAGAGTTCTACACAAAAGAGGAGTATAATTTTAGGAGTTAGAAAATAGATACTGTCATTCAGATTAAGTTTGAAATATGAAGATCTACATTCCATTCTTCTTCCATGGATATTTTCTTGCAGGAGGCAGAAATTGTGATACATTCACATGTTTTCAGTGCCCACAAAGATGAATGGTGCATTTCCACTCCTTTCGAACTCCCTTTATATGTTGAACATTGACACGCACACACACGTAGTGGCAAACACACGCAACTTCCACCATAAATTCTTAAGAAAGCAGAACTATTTCCTTTTCAGAGTTGCAGATTAAGGATCAGAGATGGAAGCCCGTTATTTCAATTTCTTCTCCAACATCTATAACAAGAGGGTAATAAAGTTTTTCAACATTTTAAGATCACTGAGAACATTTGTCGAGCATCTTCTGTGCATAATCATTTGAGCTTTTTCGTTTTGTAGATTCTACAAAGTGGGCTATGGCTCGTTTGGATTTGTGGGTTTTTCTTGATTGGGGTTTCCTTCTACTGCACTCAGATGGTACCTCCTGTTCTGAAAGATCAGTTAAAGATTATGAAAACGCATAGTTTTGGTGTGGTTTGGATGATGTAAGTTCCCCTAAGATCACTCTTTTTACAGCGCCAAGGCCTTTTGTTGGTCGAATTGGCGAAAGGCAGGCTTTAGCTGTAAGATCATGGCTTGGATTATCGGAAAATGTAAATGTTGTTCTTTTCAGCCATCATCCATCCGTATTCTCCTTTGCTGATTCAGTTGGTGCGAGGGTCTCTGTTGAAACTACAATTGATTTCACGTGAGTCTTTTGTACTGAATTTTATGTGAAATCTTTTACCTTTGTAGCAAGATAACATCTTTGGTACTTCAGTTGTTTCTTGATGATGTAAACACATCTTGATGATCGATTTAGTGATCACCCTACTCAAAGAGTGGTTAATAACTAATGTTTGATTTTCACTAAATAGCTAAATACCCCATTTTAGTTCTAAGAGGCCTTCTCTCTCTCTCTCTCTCTCTCTGTTTCTGGTTTATAATATTCTGCTAAGTATTACCTTCTAAAATTTCTTAGACAGCTGCTGAAATCCAGTTCCTCTGTGTGTTAGGTTCCTGTGTACCCCATTTTTCCATTCAATGGTTGCAAGATCTCTTGAATCAACATCAGATATTTCTGCAGTAATTGATCCTGACACCATTCTCTTGCCAGACCTTTTATCCACTTTGAAATATGCTCACAAGCTTGATGAAGATTGGCTTCTTGTTGCATCATTGAGAGGCGTTTCCCATTTTCCTTTTCGTATGGATTCTGATTGGAAACGTTGGCTCGGAGACGATGGCAAACATGTTGACATACGAAAGGTATGGAACAGCCTGGTTCATATTCTCCAGGACGTGAGTGATCTCGTCATTAAACTATAGTCTTCCATCAGTTGCAGGAGTTTCTTACTCAAGAGTTTTCCCCTGAAACCATGTGGAAACCGAATGCTTTTCGCCTGGAATAGTGGGGATCTGCCGCTTCACAAAGGCATCCTTCCTCCCTTCTTGTTTGGGAAGGGAATTCACAACCAGTGGCTCGTCACCGAGGCATTGATTTCTGACTTTAGACTTGTGATTGATGCAAGTTTGACAATCTCAAGTTTCTACATAAATGATGTCAATGAGGAGGTTAATAGCCGTGTAAGAAGTTCTACTATTTCTGAATTTGAAAGGAAAAGTTGGGAGCTAAGTGGGAATTCTCTTCTGGGAAGGAGTTATGGATCGTTTTCTTTTCGTGAACCTGATTATTCGGGTTTGTTCAGGTTATCTGAGTGTGGTCAGAGCTATGTCTTGAGCAACACACATCAAAACATTGTATATGAGCTGGGATACAAGAGATCACTGAATATGAGGAACAAGGGCATCTCTTTATCATCAAAACAAAAAGAAATTCTAGATTGCGTAGGCGAGATAAAATCACAGAAGGGAATTGAAGGATGCTTACTGGAAGACACATAAGATTGAGATTACCAACATCAGTTTCACTTCCACTGCCCCTAGAATCTCTACTATCTATGCAAGCTGATCAGAACAAGACCATTGTACTTGGAGTTGCTGGATATAGCTACAAGGATATGCTGATGAGCTGGGTGTGTAGGCTACGCCGCCTCCAACTGTAGAACTTCTTACTCTGCGCTCTTGACGATGAAATTTATGATTTTTCAATGTTGCAGGTAATTCAAGTATCATATGATTTGCTAGTTTGCTGGTTAATATTCCAGAGCTTAACATTGTCAAGATATTGTACAAGTTACTTTTTTCTCATGCATTCACATTTGTTATGGCAGGGGCTACCTGTTATCAAGTGTGTCGCTCCTCCAACCAACATCAGCTTCGACGATTGCCATTTTGGAACTGAATGCTTTCAGAAAGTAACTTAAGTCAAATCAAGAACCGTTCTGCAAATTCTAAAGCTTGGATACAATGTGCTTTTAAGTGGTGGATGTATATTGGTTCAAGAATCCATTGAACTATCTTAGTTCCTTTGGCCCAGCAGTTCTTGTAGCTCAGTCTGATGAATACAATTTGACAGGTATTTTATACAAACTACGTGTAACAGTATAGCCTTTAAAGAAAGTTGTCGATTTTTATTTAATGCTACTTTTGTTTTACAGGACCAATAAACTTACCTCGTCGCCTCAACTCTGGCTTCTTTTACGCTCATTCAGACAGTATAACAATTTCAGCAATTGAGAAGGTAGTGAAGCATGCAGCCACTTCACAATTATCAGAACAGCCAAGCTTCTACGACACGCTATGTGGCGAAGGTGGCTCGTACAGGTTAGGTGATAACCAATGTTTGGAACCCAAAACGACATTGTTGGTCCATTTCTTAAACAGAGATCTCTTCCCAAATGGTGCATACCAAGGTCTATGGGAGGAAAAAGATACTAAGAAAGCCTGTATGCAAAGGGGCTGTCTCATCTTACACAACAATTGGATCAATGGAAGAAAAAAGAAGCTGGGGAAAGGCAGGTTTCATCTGGGGTTTGGGAATATGATATCAACACTAGAATGTGCTTGCAAAGCTGGCATAGTTCTAACATCACAAGTTACTTCTGAAAAAATCAGTTTTAGTTCTTTCCTATGTCTGATCATTGATATAACTTAGTGGTTAACGGGGATGGAGAAATCAAAGAGTTGGATATGTCATTATCTGTCTAGTCTTTGGATTTATCACAGGCTCATTTTGGTGGCCTAGACAACAAATAGCCAAACATGAACTAGAAAACAAGAATTTAGAGCATGATCTGTGCACAAAACTGTATCAAGAGGTTGTGATTTCTTGCAATGCTGTAGGGATGTGTTCATGTTTCCAATCCAGTTCAACTGTGTACAAGAGGTCAGAGGGGGGAAGACGAGAGCTGAAAGAGGAATCCGTTTCGTTCAGTACACAACTGAAGGACATCATGGTTCGAATAGTTCATGCTGGCGGTCGAATAGAAATGTATAGAACACCAATAGCTGTCTCTAAACTGATTCAGAAATATCCAGGCATGTGCATAAACCTTCGTTCCGCTGATCCAGAAGCCAAGGCTACGCAAGGAAACCGAGTGGGAGCCGAGTTTAACTTCTATACAAGAGCTATCTCCATGATCATCTCTTGAAAACTGATGTAAATGTGGGAGATGTTTTAATTTACATTCTTGGTGTGCTTGCATGTCATTGGTTTGTATACAAGAAAGATCCTTGTACTGTTAACCTGTGTTCTCGTTTCAATACTGATGTTTCAGACAGTTCCATTCGAGTTGCAGTATTTCATCGTATTTTCTTGATGAGTTAGTCTCATGTACACCGAGTTTCCCATATAAACCCATTGGTTCCCTTTAATTTAAACACTATAATAGGATTGGAAGTGTTTGCCTTTCTTGATTAAATAATCATACATCCATGCAAGATTCATGTGTTTCCTATATCTATCAAGTAAATATACTGGAAACACTATCACTGTACATACAGAAATGTGTATGAACTTGGGTGTGACACAGTGTCTGTATATTTCATCTTCTACTTTATTGGGCCTGGTTGATGGGCTTGAATACAAATAGTCCATGGACTAACCAGTTATATGGTCCAGCTAAAAAGTTTGGCCCTTTTCAAATTTGCGTGATCCCACTTTTTTTTTAAAAAATCTCTTGATAAAACACACGAAAGCTTTTCACGTTGTGTTGAGCTAATATACTATTCAACGTGTCTAATAATAATTAAAATTAAAATATATATTACACACTAATTACAAGTAAGATTTAAGTCCTGCTGCTTATTTGCATATAAAGTAATTAAATGACATATTAATTCCTGCTGCTGCTTGTTCATTCATGGGTAATTTGTAAAGAGTGTTCTAGTCTAGAAAGATTAATTAATTTTACCTAAAATTTATGAGAAATATTTGACAAGTTTGAATGACGAATAGCCATATCATTTATGATAATGAATTGAATCCATAATTGGCAAAAGATTGTGTGTGCCCGAACACACGGAGCACATTCCGTGTGCCCTTAGAATTTTGTGCTAAATTGTACTCTCCTTTAGTATGAAGATGTATACCCTTTATTTTACAAGGCAAAAACTTGTGTGTGCCCAGGCGCACACAAGCACACTTCGTGTGCCTTTAGAATTTTGTGTTAAATTGTACTCCATATCCTTCAGTGTAAAGATGTGTACCCTTTATTTTCTGAAGAAAAATAAAAAATATAATGAAGAGTGCATACCTTTAGAACAAAATAGTGCACCCTTATCCATAACACTAAATTCTAAAGGCTCACGCAAACCTCACTCTTAATAATTTACTTTTTAATTTTACTAAATCATCATCTCATATAAGACCTGCAAATTTTTTCTTTAATTAAATAAATAAAAGAAAAAAAGAAAGAGCAACTCACGATACAATTAATTTCATTTGGCTGTGGTAGAAACCTAGACGTAATTATTACCTAGGATAATCAAATCAAGTTTAGGCAAAGTTATGTCATCAATTATGTATTTATATACTATCAATTTTATGTAATATTGTATACTGCTAATAGTCAATTACAGAAGTGCAATATTCTTAATTTAGAAGAGAAAATAAAAAAAAAAATTCACCAGTTGAAAAAAAAAACCAGTTAAATAATTTATTCACAAATTAAATTCTCTTGTGACTATTGCAGTATCATATATGTGTATTAAAATATGATTCTATACATTATGTGATGTATTAAAGTGTAATAATAGTTATATATATGTATAACTTTTTTTTTTTAATTATCATTTCCATTAGAACCATTACTATATTCCCACATGTCATGTCAACTTCAATCATTATTAATTACACTACATTTCATGCAAGATCAATTTTCTAAATTATTTATCTGACAAATTTTAATCTTTATTCAAACTATTCAAAAAAATAAAATTTTCTTACAAACATTCAAACAATATTACCACTTATGTACTTTTCTTCTAAAAAATAAGTACATACTACTTTAATCTAAAAAATAAGTACATACTACTTTTCATCTTTATCATAAAATTAATATTCTTAATTATTTTAGATAAAATATTGATTTTTTAATTAATAGAAATTATTACACTAATACCATTGATATTGTAACGAATCATTTCAATAAAAAATTAGTATCTTATTCATTAAAATAAATATATATCTTTAAAACAAATTATAATACCCTTCAACATTAGAGGTATGGTAGGTCTTGCAAGAGATCGTCTCATGTGAAATTGTTTTTTACTTTTTAAAATAATTATCACTTTCGCTATAAAATATTATCACTTTCATTATAAAATGTTATCACTTTTTATTTATATTATAAATTGTTCATAAAATAACATTATCATTTTTTATTAATTTATTATCACTTTCTTTTATAAAAGTTATCACTTTCTGATCCTCTCACGTAAGCCCTTACATGAGACGGTCTCACACAAGTTTTTTCTTTTGAGCTATGCTCAAATTTTATTAATATTAATTCATATATGGACCAAAAAAAGAAAACAAACGCAAGAATATTTGTGGGTAACAAAGCATGTTGGTTTTGTTGTTGCATGGACATTGTCACATGCAACCAATTAGACAGTACGTGTGTGGTGATAATTCGTTGGTATGCTGTTGGATGAGACCATGTATGGATCAATGGATGGATCATGATCATTATGTGCATATGTTAACACCGGTGCACCTAGAGTTTAATAGAGTAGTTTTAGTGTATAATTATTTTATTTTTTAAATTTTTAATTTTTTTGTTTGATCCAAATGTGGTTATAAGATAGTTTTTTGATTTAATGATTAATTTTAACTAAGTACATCGGTGCTTCAGGTGCAATCTAATTCAACTCATAATTTTGATATCATTCTAATTATAATGTAAACAAATATCTATATAAATTGATTGAGTTGCTCTATCAGATTCACGCATACAACATTTGGAAAAAGTGTTTTTTAACCCCTCATTATGTATCAACTAATTAAAACCATAAACTTTCTTTCTTTACTAGTAACGGTTTCATAACTAAAATTTCATGCGTTATTATTAGTATTTTTAAATAAGAATACTCTAATGTTTTCTTTTGAAAAATAAAGGTAACATTTAATCTTATAAAAGAAAAAAAGTGGTTTGCATTATTGGAGTGGATTAAGGGGTTAGTTGATCCCTGAGATCAAATGACTATTTTTCCATATATAATATTTATGTAATTGAAGCCGATTCTATTCATTGAATTAAATATTAATTTTAAAGTATAGTCAAGTAACTTAAAGTATATTGACTTTAATGAACTTTTTCCATGTGAAGTAATTGTATGTTTTCTAATGAGTAACATTGATATTTAAAAAAAGTAATCCTTCTCCTAAAGATATACCACACACACACACTAGCACCTATCTTATTAAAATAAGTTACACGTACGTACCTCTCTGAATTCACTAATTGTTTACAATTAAATTTTTATTTCTTTTGTCTATTTGGACTTAATATTTTTGTCCATATTCAAGAATTTTCAAAAACTATAACACAATGGCATAAATTTTTTCAGTCAATACACCGAAAATAATCATTAATAATAATCTAAATGGAATTAAGTTTCAAATTTGGTTTCAGATTTTAACAAAACCTATATATGCAGTATAATTAATTTCTGAAAAGGATATGATGCAATTTGTTATTTGGCAACCGAATTCGATACTGATTTTTATTTTTCTGTTGTTTGTGAAATCTAATAACAATTAAAAAAAAAAAAAGAGGATAAATAGTGGGCAGCTATCGACGAAATTGGGGATAGTTGCTGGGGACCAATAAACATCATAAATTTTAACAAATAGTAAATTAATAGAATTAACCTTGACTCATTCCATTCAAACAAACCTCCTCTCTAGGACCATCTAATTTTTTTTTTTCAATCAATTAATTTTTTTATTAATTCAAATGCAAGAGATTTACTTTATGTTGCATAAGAGATAAAACAGATATGGCAGGAATTAATAATATTTAAAAAAAATTAAAACATCCGAATTAAATACTGAATTAAAAAAAATAATAATAACGTACATACGTTCTAATTTGTCCTATAATATGAAATTATGAATAATATTAATTTCTCAATTTTCATTATATATTGTGTTCTTGAGATTTAAAAAGTTTCCATAACTCAAAAAGTATCGTTTCCCGTTCAGAGTAATCATTATTCATCGTTACATCTCATTTATAAGTCCAAATTTATCAACTAATTAAGAGTACATATTTACCATTATTTTTCAACCAACAAAACACTGAGTATCATCAGTTTGGTTTCATAATAAGAGATTTTATATCAACGTTATTATAAAAATAAATATACTTTAATTTTAAAATTATCATCACTTTTTAAATGCATAAAACATACTTTATACATCATTTATTACTCAAAAATATATTATTACTTTCAAAAGTTAATAAAATTAAATAAAAAATAACATTTTCTAAAATAACTTAGAACAATAAAGATTATAACATATTCATGAAATTGATGGGGGTATAAAGTAAACCAAGAATAAAAAGTTAGTGATATCAAAAGTCATGTGGCATGATGGATCAACTGGCAACCCACAAAAGATTTACCAAAGGGGTGTACTGCCCCAACCCAGTCAGATTTTCTATTATATTTTGCTATTATATTCATAATAATAATAATACACGCTTACATTTACATGGTAGGAAAATTTAAACCCTTCTATTTAGTGTTATATTTTCTTTTTAAAATATATAGGTTTTGTCAATATTTTAAATGTCATTCATTCAATAATCTGTGGTAGGATATTAAATATTAAAATATAACATGAAATTTGAACTGGTTAGTAGAAATGCATTCTGATTTGAAATCGTTGGTTCTGAAAATAAGAAACCAGAATCGAACCGATCCTAGGGTGATTTTAGTTCCGGTTGGAACAACTTGTTCCTGGGGTTTTTTTAAGCCTCAAAGTCTCAAACCGGAAAAGTAATAATAAAAAAAGAGCTGTCAATCCTGGAATCGGAACCAAATCTGGATAATACCAGTTTCGAGTGCAAAGAATTTTGAAAACCGCAAAAAACGCTCACACCGAATTGTACCGCACCGCTATGTACAATTATTTAGATAAACTGCAATTTGTAATTTAAGGTAAAACCACACCGAACTTTATGGTGCGGTTTCATTTTCATGGTTGAAACCGCACCGACCACACCACTAGTTTTTATTGTTATATTACATTTATACATGTTAGTGTTCAAGTAGTTTAGTCATTACTCATTAGTTATTCATTCACTCCTTAAATAAAAAATAAACTCTATTAATATTGTTATCATTTACTTGTACCATACATATGTGTTTCAACTTTTTTTCTTCTTACTTCAATACTTTTTTATAATTTCTTCTTATTTCTATACTTTTTTACTCTATAGAATCCTAACTAATTAGTTAATCAGCTAGTCTAATCCTCCATCGATGTATTAGATCAAAGGATAACAATATTTTTATAAGACTACATGTTATTGATTATATATTTATGTTGACGACTATTAGTAAAACCGTTAAACCAAAATCGATTGAAACTGTTTAAATCGCACAATTAATGTTACTTAAAAATCCGATTTACACTTGATTACAAAATACGCAATTTAAATTATATAAAAAAAAGCCGTAAAATCACACCACACCATGTGTACCTCTGGGCGTGTGCCTCTTTATTATGAGGATATGCTACTTAATTTATGAAATCCGAAGATTTCATGAATCATCGGAATTATAATGTCAGATATGGGATAAAAAAAATAAAAAATTATTACATGGTAAAATGATATTATCATGCGAAAATTTCATATACTAACAAATCGAAGATAAGATGAGCTATTGGAATAGTCATGATTAGATATCTGGTTTATTTTAATTCCTTTGTCCTGAAAGAAAATAAATTGAGTATGAATTTATGAGTAGTTATGGTGTGGGACCCATCCATGAGAGGAAACGATCTGAGTTGAGTCTGTTTCCCTTATGAAGTGTTTTAAGCTCTCTATAAATAAGCTCTCTGTGTTACCTCCCACACCCACAGGCTTAACTAACCAACTACCCTCAGCCTTCTTCTCTTTGATACTAAAAGCAGCCCACTGGGCCCACACCACTCATGGGTTACAAGCCCATTAAGTTTCTCTGCAGTTACGGCGGCCGGATTCTTCCCCGTTATCCTGACGGCAAGCTCCGTTACCACGGCGGCGAAACCCGTGTCCTTTCCGTTGACACCTCTATTTCTTTTGCTGGTTCGTTAACGGTTTATCCCCAATCCTTTATGATTCTCTACCTCCTTAATTTTCTTCTAATTATTTTTTTTTTAATTTGTAGAATTATTGGTGAGGATGGGGGAGATGTGTGGATCGCCGGTCAGTCTCAGATGCCAATTGCCCACTGAAGACTTGGACGCTTTGGTATCCATAACCTCCGACGAAGATCTCGCTAATCTCATCGAGGAATACCACCACGCCGCTTCCGCTGCCGACCCGCCGCCGCCGTCTTTTAAGATCCGGGCCTTTCTTTCCGCTCCGAAGAGAGCTTCTCCGCCTCCCTCCTCCGCCTCCTCGCTCAAATCGCCGTACTATTTCGGCGGCGTGCCGCCGAGATATCCGGGCTCGGTTACCCACGCACACCGGCAGCGCTCTCCAAGGCCGCCGGCGTACCCTGTGTTTAGCCGGAAATTCGCCGGAAGAATTCCCCGGCAATTCTGGTACCAGAATTATAACGGGCAGGGAAATGGGTGCGGGCTGTCATCTCATCCGCAACGGCAGCCACTGGCAATAGCAGGAAAATCTCTGGCTATAGCCAAAGGAATATTCGAGGATAATGGATTTTGCTAATATTAATATGGGAAATTGTCAATAATGCCACTTCCAAAATTTTATTTTTAAAAATACCACCTACTCTAATATTTTCTTAAATTTACCACTTTTTGTTTTTTTGATTGAAATATCTCCTTCAATCATTTAACTGGTTTGTACAAAGAGTGAGATCGCACCATTCTATCTTCTTCATTCTTCCACATCCTCTCTTTATTCTCGACGTTGTGGCAACCATGGGCAAATGAAACGATTCCCAGAGGCACCAGCGTCGTTATTCATCGATGTCGTAGGATACCACCGTTTTCCTACTCTCTCTCTCAACTGCGTGACGTGAAAGCCCTAAAGGAGAAGGAGAAATTAGATGCAGAAGCCCTAAATTTTGTTAGCTTAACCCCCCCTCCCTCCCTCCCTCCCTCCCTCCCTCCCTCCCTCTCTCTCTCTCTTTCTCTCTACTGCATGAAGTGAAGTCGTAAAGGAGAAGTTGCCGCCCATCCAAATTGTTGAACATTGCATAGATTCTACGAGGCAGATTCGAATTTCGCTTCTGTAATTTTGGGGAATTTGCCTTTCAATGTTGACCGTTTTAGTATGTTTGGTTTTTTTTTTCTTTTTTTTTATAATCATAAGAATATTACTGCAATGTAGGATTGACGATGAATTAAGTGGCTTCTAAAATTGAAACACTACCTTCATGTTTGTCTCTTTTTGAATTATACTTGGTGGTCTATATTTGTCATGCTGCAAATATTTAGAATTTGGATATAGATTTCTTCAAATTGGTGTTTTGATATTGAATTCCTTCTACTTTTGTGCATTTATACTCTTTGAACCTTCCTTTTGCTTTGCTTCTTTGAAGCTTTGGTGCCGTGTCTTAGCATCATAGTAATTTTCCCTTTCCACTTTTGGTCATTCTAATTATTCTGCCTTGCTCTTTCCATATGTGTCAAAGTGTTTTATGAGTTGGGTTTAATTGCACTCAAATAGTTTATGTTTAATTTTAAATTTTAGAATTTATAAATTTTGAGTGTATTATTATCTTTTTAATCATTATTTTTATTTATTGGTGTTTTATGTTATATCTACTTAATTTTACCATTCAATTATTTTATTAGCAGATATGGAATTACAAGAAGATGAAGAAAGACAATTTAGGGCGAAAATTGGTTGTCGATCATCTTGGGACGTTCTTAATAAGATCAAGAGCACATTGAAAGGTCAGAGCATGACATCATTCAAGAACTCGTGCTTTGGACGTTTCTTACGAGTAGAGAAGATTCAATTCCAAGCTCAGCTATATTATCATTTGTTGCTTCGACAAGATACAAGTAAGTCCAAGGATAAAGTTTTTTTCACATAGGTGGACAAGAGACAACTTTTGGATACAAAGAACTGTGTCTAATCACAGGGTTGAGGTTTGGATCTTTGTCTCCTTATCCAAGCACTTCTGATTTCTATAACAGTTTCTTTAAAGATATTAAAAATGTCTACTTGTCTAATATTGAAAAGGTTTACGATGATATATGTAGTGAGGATAGTGGTGACTCAGATAGGTGCTTTAACCTTGCCCTGTTATACTTTCTTGAAGGCGTCCTGGTTTCACGTGAAAAAACAACTGCAAAAATTGATTTGAGTCACATGCATTTGTTAGATGACATTTCTAAGTTTGATCTACATCCATGGGAATAGTAGTTTTTAAATATTTAGTATCAGATATAAGGAAGTTTCAAGACAGAATATCTGAGTTTAAGGAAAAAAATAGTGATAAGTTGGGGCACAAAGAATTGAAGTTTAATGCTAATGGATTTCATTACGCAATCCAAATTTGGGCGGATGAAACAATTTCTGCTTTGGGTGAGCAGTATGGGGCTCCTGTGAAAAAACGTAATAATGTGTATCCAAGATTGCTATGATACAAACCACTTCAAATGCCTTGCTTTGATGCATTGAAGGCAGACTTTTTTCCAAATCTAGGTGTTGGAGATTCGTTCGGGTCTAGCGTAAGTATAACTTGTGAAATAATTTTAGTATTTTACTTTACTTTATGTTTTACACATAATATACTTTATTATCTTATTATTTGCAGATTTCCATTTCTTCTGAGCTAATTCCTACTCCGGCTGAGATGAAAAAAAATTGTTTTATTAGTTTAGAAGAGTGGAATGAAGTCTTACGCAAGATAAATGAAGAAGAAAGTATAAAAGAAAGCGTGAAAAAGTGGACGATTTAGCAGAAAAGGAAGTACGTAGGGAAATAAGATCAAAGAGGAAGTATGATCATATTGAGAAAAAATCTGTTGATGGGGATAGTGGAGAAAAGGTATTTTGAATATATGGGTTTAAGGTTTTAAGAAGTATGGTTTACCTTATAATATTTTATTTGTGAGTAGGTGAAAATTTAGCAATCCAAGGAGGTTGTCATTGGTCTGATATTTCTCGAGTCTTGGGTGTTGCACATGTGTTTGGAGGACATTGGGTGGCATATGAGTTAAAGATTGACACCCAAGAAATTTTTATTTATTACTCAATATCAAAAAGGAGTTCCATGGATGTTATTGAGAAAGAGTTTAAGCATATGGTGGTGATGCTTTCATCTATTTGTTCAGAGGCGAAAGTTTGGGAAAAAAGGGTATTAAAGATGCCAATAATGAATGGACTTTGGTACTCTATGACCAAACACCTAACCAACGTGGAGGAGATGATTACGGTCTTTTAGCTATCAAGTTCATTGAGTGTCTTGCCACTGACCACTTGGTTGATAAGATCATTCCTTTAAATTGTGTGGAATGGAGAAAACGTTTTTTGTGCGGAACTATTCTCAAATGAACTTGTTGCACTGTAATTAGTAGTACTTCAATTATTTAGTTATTTGATGAACTTGTTGCATTTATATTGAGTTGTGTACTCAAATTATTGTAAGTAGATATTTTTGTTTGGTCCACTAACTCTATGTATTCGAAGTTATCTTGTAATATTTTTTTTGGACAATTGACCTTTTCTATTATAAGCAATTTAGTCTCATTTTTTTTGTTACACATCTTCATGAAAAATCACACATACAGTCGCTAGAAAGGTCGCACAACACCACGCGACCAACTGTTCGACCTTTTACACAACGAAATATGCGACCCTGTACGCGACCTATGTGCAACCTATGTGCGACTCTGTACGCGATTATATGTGCGAAACAATATGAGACCCTGTACGCGACCATTTTAGAAACCATATACGCGATCCTGTACGCGATCCTGTATGCGATAATATGTGCGACCCTGTACGCGACCTTGTACGCGACCATTAGTGCGACCCTATACGCGACCAATTATGAGACTATGCGACGATTTGTGTGACCCTGTAAGCGACCCTGTACGCGACCTATACGCTACCAACTATGAGACCATGCGACGATTTGTGTGACCCTGTAAGCGACCCTGTACGCGACCCTGTACGCGACCATTTGTGCGACCCTGTACGCGACCAACTATGAGACCATGCGACGATTTGTGTGACCCTGTACGCGACCATTTGTGCAACCCTGTACGCGACCCTATATGCGACCCACTATGAGACCATGCGACAATGTGTGATCTTGTACGAGACTATCTGTACGACCCTTTACACGACCATTTCAGCGACCATGTACGCGACCCTGTATGCGACCATTTTAGCGACTAGGGATGTAATCGAACCGAGTCGAGTCGAACACTACTAGGTTTGAGGATCGTTTGTTAAGAAATTATCGAACTCGAGCCCGAACTCAAACTCGTCAAGAAAAAAATATCGAACTCGAGCTCGAATTCAAACTATTTATTAAGACTCGCGAACATGTTCACGAATACATAAAGTAACTTGTTTATAAATATATCATGAACATTTAAATAATTTTGTGTCTGGATATTAAAAAATATTTTATTTATAAATATTTAATGTTATTCATAATATTAAATAAACAAACTAACAAAATATAATAATAAACGGTAAAAAGTATTTAAATATTTAAATAATCACTTAAGTTATTATCATATTTGTGTGGTTTAATATAAAATATTTAATTATTGAATATTAATAAATAAATAATAACATATAATTCTAAAGTATAACTATAAAATTTACGAGCGCGTTTACGAGCCATTAGCGAGCCTATAAACGAATATGTTCGCAAGTTTTTGAGTCGAATACCCTTAGGCTTGAGTTTGGTTTGATAAACTATACGAACCCAAAATTCAAGTTTGGTTTGACTCGTTAAGGTTAACGAACGAGTTCGAACGAATATTTAATCAAACCGAGACCGAATAGTTCACGAACGGTTTGGTTACATCCCAATTAGCGATCATGTACACGACCAACTATGAGACCATGCGACGATTTGTGTGACTCTGTAGACCAACTATGAGACCATGCGACGATTTGCGCGACCCTGTACGAGACCATGTGACCATTTGTGCAACCCCGTATGCGATTATTTGTGCAACCCTGTACGCGTTCATTTTAGCGACCATGTTTGCGACCCTATATGCGACCAACTCTGAGATCATGCAACAATTTGTGTGACCATTTGTTAAACCCTGTACGCGACCAAGTGTGCGATCGTGTACGTGATCATTTTTTGCTATCCTGTATGCGACCCTATATGCGACCAACTATAACGATGGGATCATTTGTGTGACCATTTGTGCAACCTTGTACGCGACCATGTATGCGACCAACTATGCGACCCTGTACGCAACCCTGCATGCGATCTTTGTGTGACAAATTGAACTATCTATTTTACAACTAAAGTGCATTTCAAGCACACACGTAACTCTACATGGAATGGTTGTGCCACTAACCTAGTAAAATAGACTTTAAAGTAATATTGTGAAGTAAACAAACATAATAAACTTTAAAGTCTCAAATTAAATTGTCAATACAAACTGAACATATAAATTACAAAATAGATGTACCTTCAGAAATATCCCATCAATTGCAATAACCGGACGAATATTTGACAAGAAAATACGTATAGAAGCACCAAGAGAAATGAAACAGTACTTGAAATGATTTTCATCATCAGTTTCAATGTCCGTAATTGTCCCTGAATTGCAATGCTTGAACCAATACAGCCATCTTGGAAGCTTAGCATAAGACTCCTCTGATGATCCACTCACTAATGCAAGGGCAGCTTCTCTTCTCCATGCCTTACCATATGATATCTTGATACCATAACAATTCTTGAACACAGAAATTATTGCAGCTGGTGGATAACAATGAGTTGGATTCTCAAACCTAAATTTAACTAAACTCCCAACTGTTTTACTAGTTGCCTGACGATGACCTTCATTAAGGATATCAACTGAACAAGTATGCTCGCTTTCGTATTTCCGAATCTCTCATGTAGTAGTATACTTCATATAACTACCTCGTAACCTCCATTTATATTTTGGGTCAACATAACACACAATTAATCGTCCTTTGTCTGATTTCAACACTTTGAATTCTCTATTCTGTGACATTGAATAAGTTCTCAAACGTTTTACAAGTGCATCCTTGTCCAAAAAAGTTTGTCCAATCCACAAACTAGATGCAGCACCCTTAGAAGATTCTCCAAAGCTGCTAGCGTTCGTATTGGAAGACATAAACAATGTTTTTGCCAGTTTTCTTGACCTAGCCCCAGCTTGCTCTTCAATAGGTATTGTTGACCTTGCCTGATTAAATATTTTTGGAGGTATCCATGAACAAGATTGCGATGATGGTGGTGGAATGACATCAACTTCAATGTGCTCATCAATAGGCCCATCAAGATTGATCCTTTCATTTTGGTTACGATCTTCTTCTTCGAATTCAAAGAAATCATGCTCGTTCACAAAAAACTGTTGGGTGCATCACATTCAAGCTGAATGCAACCACCAATATCATCACAATTCTCATGTAGAATTGTGTTCCTTGATGAATTAGTCAAATTTTGATTAGGAGAAACCACTGAAGTTCTACTTATCATAATAATTTCCAAACACAAGGGCAATGACAATGGATCTTTCTTATTCATCATCAATAATAGTTGCACGTCATATAACTCATTTACCGGACAAGGAGGCACGATTCCATTTGATTTATAGCCAAACCAATATGATATCTTAATGACATGATTTTCTTTGTTAACTTTGGTCACATCAAACATTTTATCTAATAATTGTTCAAAATTTGTGTCTACATCTGCCCACACAATTTTTGACTTGGTTTTCTCTCCATCATATTTCCATTGACCGGAATCACGTAGCCATTTTCCATCCCAAAGGCAAAGAATAGGAATCTTATCTGAAATTTAAAATATATATTTAATATTAATAAAAAATTTTAAAAATTGTATATACGTTATTTACATACCCATATTTGTTTATATGCTTGACAAATCATGTGCACGCGATCATTCATGCGACCATGCACGCGACTAACCAAGTGACCATTCACGCGACTACTCACGCGACCATTCACGACTATTCAACCAACTATGCATGCTACTACACATGCCACTATATATGCGACTAACCAAGTATGAGAATATGCACGCGTGCAGCTATTCACGTGACTAATCAAGCTACCACGCACGCAACTACCCAAGCGACCATACACGCGACTAACTAAGCGACCATGCACGCTTGCAACTACTCACACGACTAACTAAGCGACCATGCACGCGACCATTCATGCGATCATGCACGCGACTAACTACGCAACTAAGTACGCGACCACTAGCGACTGTTCACGAAACCATTCGTGCGACTTAGAAGTAACTACTTACTGAAGGGGCGTGCGACCTTACGCAACCTGTCACGCAACCTGTTACGCAACTCTTCGCAAATTGTGATTTCTATACTCAATGTTTAGATTTTTACCAAAATATTCACAATATGTATGTTAATTAATATTCTAAACACATCAGGTGATGTAAACATTCTTATTCATCTAATCAAACACCAAAATAATAACATCCCAATATAAGTACTCACATACATGTTAATTTTCACAAAATCCTAAATTTATTGTAAGTTTTACTAACCTAGATTCATATTGGGTTGCGTTGTGTCGTTGTGGTTTTCCTCGTGTTGTATCGTTACGTTGAGCCTTCTGAAATCTTTAAAAGAATTGAAGAAGAACGAAGAGTGAGGAGGGAATAAGGCAAAAAGTTGAAAGAGAAAGAAAGAACTGGGTTTTATAAGTGAAAAGGGCATTTGAGTCAAAAAAATGTAAAAAGTGGCAAATTTGAAAAAATATTATGATGGGTGACATTTTTAAAAAATAAGTATTAAAAGGGGTAAAGTTGGAAATTTCCCTATTAATATACTTCAAGTTAAAAATGATTCGAAGGCGTGTGATGTAAAAATTAAGATGCATATGTATTCGGGAATCTATGTGGTAGGGTCCATTTTTTGTTGATCCACACTGTGAATACAAAATTAATGGATATTTTTTTATTTAAAAGAAACAATTAATGGATTTTTAAAATTCCATTTTCTTGATTTTAAAATTCCATTTTTAATGGATTTTAGTCCTCTTGAAAAATTAAGGTTAGCCATTTTCTTTTTACCTATTTAATTTCCAATTTGTCTTTTCAAAATACAAGTATTTTTTAATTCAATTATTTAATTATATTGGGGATATTGTTGTGTACCATTCTTGTTTATCTAAGCCACAAGGCCCACAACATTTTAATTCATACGAAGAATACAACAATTTCAAGAATAATGCTCTATATGTTAAATTATTTTTTCATATTTTATGTATAATAATAAAGTGTAATTTTATAAAACCCTTTGAAGTATTAGTAGTTAAGTGAGGGCCTCCACCCCAAAATGAAAAATGAGCAACTATAATTGAAAAAATAGATTAGATTTACCTTCGTAAGAGAGTATAATAATATTTTGAAAATTAAAATATAGTATGAATTCTAACCATGTACTGTATAACTTATTTTAAAACTATCACCTTTAATTTATTTTTTCCTCACAAAACATCCATGATTTATCACAACTTTTGTACTGTGTATTCCCTTTTCTCATCTTGAAAAGGAAAAAGTTCTTCTCTTTCAATTCTCTCTCTTTCTTACTCAAGTGAGAGAGATGGAATTATCACTTTTCAATTCATCAAATTAATAACTCAAAAACTGGTGATAGTGAATACACTTTTTAGGTGTGCACTTATAAATGTTGTTTAAGTTTTCCTTTTTCATATTTGTACCATGCATAGTTCAAAGATGATTCTGAATATTTCCATGATTCACCTAAATAGGCTTTTAGGAATATTTTTAAATTTGTTAATTTGAAATCTAAATTATTTTTCCTATTTAAAAGGAGCCTTAAATATTATAAAATTATTAATTCAGGGTCTAAATGTATCATATATTATTTCATATTTTATTATTTTAGGATTTAAATTCTGGACTTGAATTGATAATTTTTTATATTTAAAACCTCTAATTGATAGAATAAAATTTAAGTTTCGAATTAATAATTTATTCATTTTTTAGGTCTTAAATTGAAAAAAAAAATCAATAATAAGGAAACAACATATTCAGGATCAAGCTGTCAATTTTTTATTAAGCAACAATTGTTGAAATGAGTACATACACAGGCTGTCAATAGTATGATTGAATTTGAATGGAATTTCTCCAAGATTTTTCAACACAAATGAATTACTATTAAATATCTCATCTTTGGTTTGATAAGGAATCATGTTTGATATGATTTATAAAGGTGGGGAGTGGGGACTAAGATATCTCAAATTGCAAAATCCCAAAGTGGAATACTTTTAAGTTTTAAATTATAATAATATTACAAAATGTTATGAATGCTCAATTTGGTCATGGAATTTAATTTAAGATAATAATGTGACAAATTGATCGTTTAAAAAAAAAAACATTGATTAAGGTTATCCAAAATACCCCCAACTCATCCATTTCTTGTTTTCTGTTTGGCAATCCACCCTCTCTTTGTCATTGTAGCGTCGTGCAAGGAAAACTTTTGTAAATGATAAATTTAGAAACTATCTATAAAAGAATTAGATAGAATAACTTCAACCTTTTCAACTGATAGTGAAAGAACGAAATTGGGGTACGAAGAGATGTCAAAGAGGCTTCTTACTTTCCAAATGGATCCTCCTATATCTATATATAAATGCTGATTTATCAAGAATACATTTATGTATGTTAAAAAAGCTCTCTTGCTAAGACTTTTTCATAAAAATCGTTCTACATATATATTCATATATAGAAGAAAAGTCTAGATTATGATGTCTATGGACAGCTGAACCGAATCAATTTCATACCAGTTCAAAATTAAAGGAATGTTATGGTTAAATTAAGAGTTGGTCTTTGTGTTCCGGGCACACAATTTAATAATTTAATATTAAAGAGGTATACAATTTAATTTAATACAAAAATGTATGAACACCCAAGTTTTTGCCTTAAATTAAAAGAATGTTAACCGTTGCATAAAATAACTCGAATTATAATATATAATATGGAGGAATAGAACTGTGTAACACCTTCTCACAATAGTATGTTTTCATAATTATTATTATTTTTTATTAAAGATACTATTACATTTTCTTATAAAATATTATTACTTTTTATTTACATTATAAATTGTTTTATCAATTAAATATTATTTTTTATTATAAAAATTATCACTTTTTATTCGGATTATTTACAAAAGTGACATATAAGAAAAGACCCATATGAATCCACCAATATGGATCTAATCATCCATCAATGTTATTTCCGGTCAAAGGTTTCAAAATTATAAGTAAAATTCAAATGTTATGTTTAATTAACCACTCCATTTAAAATTTTAAATGTTAGAAGCTAGCTATTAGAACAATAATAAATAATATAGTTTTTGCACAAATTTAACATAAATAATCAAATAATTAGTTTAAACGCATGATGATATCCATGAGATAAACATTAATTAAATGACCCTAATAATCAAGTAACATTCACATTTATCATATTTATTTATTTAATTATTTATTATACATGGAGGATTGTCTCACATGCATTAAGTGAAATGAAAAACGCAATATTTTAAAATGAAAAAAAAAATGACATTACATTATGATGTTTTTTTTTAAAAAAAAATCTAATTTTTATTTCTAAATTTTAAAACTTTTATTATTTTTGAGGTCTCAAGGACCAATTAATGCCGGTCCATTGAGGATTTAATTTGGCCTCATGATCTGCTAATGTGGGCCTTATTGACACACTGGACTTTCCAAATGGGCCGTATATTCTTGTGTAATTTGGATAAATCATATTGGGATAGAGAAATATAGTTGGGCCGTATACTCCTTTATTAATATTTTTTTATTTTATTTTTAAATTTATTATATTTAAATGACTATTATACCATAACCTTAGAGATAAATTATACTCTAAACCACAATGGTAAAATTACCATTATACCCTAAATCCTATACCTTAGGGATAAATTATACTCTAAACCATAAGGGTAAAATTACAATTATACTCTAAACCCTAGGGATAAATTATACTCTAAATTACAAGGGTAAAATTACAATTATACCTAAACCCTAAACCATATGAATAAATTATATCCTAAACTACAAGGGTAAAATTACAATTATATCTCTAAAATTAAATAAATTAAAAACAAAAAAATAAACAAAAAAAATTAAAAAAATGGAAAAAAAAACAGTAACAATAACAGTAATAGTAATTTTTTTTAAAAAAAGAAAACATACACTGAAAATAAAGGAAGGAGGTTTAAATTTCAAAATTGATACCCCTTCCCATCTTAGTCATTGTCGAGTAATTTAAATTACTTCATAGTTCCTCGAATAATTTTTCAAGCTCATTTAAGTAAATATGACCAGTTAATTCCAATTGTTAATACTTGATTAATATTTTTCAGTACCTTAGATATTTTTTATCAATAAAAAAAGTTTCATAAATATAATTATTAGTATATAATATCAATTTTAACTAACCTAAACTTATTTCTAATTAAATTATTAATAAACTATTAATTGTCATCAGGCAACAGTTACAAACACGATTTTCTCGTTACTATATATATATGTAATCATGTTTAATTATTTGATTTTAAAAAGAATTTATGAGGGCCAATCAAACACTGGACTAGTACAGGTTAATTAAGCAATGCTCTCATTCATACTGACTTATCTTCACACTTTCTTAATTATCATCCATCCCACACATATCTTATACGCCCAAAAAAAAATACTATAACATAAAAAATTCTCTTAATTTCAAATATATTACTACTATTTAAAATATATTACTACTATTTACACCGTAACATAATTTATACTCTTATTTTATTATTTAAAAATATCACAAAATCCACTAAAAGTCAAAAAAAATTTCAAAAAATAATTTTTATAATGCCAGTGCATTAAGTATAGGATAAAGGGAGTACTCACTTTATTCGAAAGTATTTCATACTTTTCATTTTCTATTCGTCCCACAAAGTTGTTCACACTTCTATTTTATTAAAAGTGGTAAAAGACACTATACAGTAATATTCACTTTTTACACACATTTCAACATAATACCTACTCTCTCCGTCCAATTTCAGATAACTCGCTTTCCATTTTAGGTTGTCCCACAAAAGTTTGAACATTTCCAAAAAAAGCAAAAAGTGAAAAATAACCACCCTTCCACATACACTTTATTTACAAAAAAATCATCTCTATCTAACATACTTTATCATTTATTTATTACCACAAAATATCATTATACCCCTAAAAGTTATCACTTTCTTAATCTCAGTGCCGAAATTGGGGGTGCAATCTTTTGTGGGACGGGGAGAAAGTACTTTTTTACTCATTCCAACAACTTTATACAATTTTTTTTATTAAATTAACTAAAGTATTTATTCTTTATACCATATAAAAAGACAAAAAAAAATTATAAAATCCGCTTACAAAAATACCTGAAATAGAGAAAGCACTATTGTTATTTTGGTGTTTCTCTCCCTCTCTTACAATTTTGCATGTTTTTTTATGGAATTTTTTTAAGGCGTGTCTGGTGAGATTTCACGTGTGTCGGATCCTGAATCTACGTCTACCTGTTTTCCATCTGCATTTCATTCAATTTCTTTGACGTTTCTTTCTTTTCTCACTTAATTAATATTTTAATCTTTACATATACTTATAAATTTTTCTTTTTCTTAAAACCATAGGCATTTTGAGCTATTATTATAATCTCATTCAACTAAATTTAGACCCCTCGATTGGAAATAAGAGGCCGAAGAAAAATCAATTTTAATTTTTTATGAATAAAAGATTTTAAAAAAGAATTATTAAATAGTTTACAAATTCCAACTTGATTCCTTCAAATAATGACATGGCAATCTTCTAGAGAAGGTGTGCAAGTAATAGTAGGGTAAAAGTGATTAATTTACCACCAAATAATGAATTTGATGTAATAGTAGGGTGTACACGTGATTAATTTACCACCAAATAATGAATTTGATTTTTCTTTTCCGTGAATTGGTTGGTAACCAAAGATAAAGATTTCCGTTAAATTATCTCACATAAAGATTTTAATATAAGATGATAAAAATTAATAACATTTTAATAAAAATGATATTAATATTAATAGATTTTCGTAATTAGATGATTAAAAAGAAATGATAACATATTTATACAAATTGATAGTAACAATAATGAAAAGTAATAATAGTATAGCTAATTATTTGATAAATAATTTATAATATAAATAAAAATAATATAATTTTTTATAAAAATTAATAATAATTATTAAAAAAAAACATAGTCTCATATTAAACTGTGTCACATTGACAATGTAAAAAGGGTAAAGGGGACAAACTTTCAATGGGATTCCAATTAAAAAATAAAAATGGTCCAATATCTGTTCAACTACAGAATTGAATTATATGATTTCTTACTGAAATTTGAATATCCACATCACATGGGGCATGTGACTGAAGGCAAGGTCATGCTCGCACGTAAATTACGTAATGGCCCCAAAGCATTAATATTATTACAAATTATACTTCTTTCAATATTTGCTGATTTGCTATTGGTTAATCAATTAATATTTATACATATACGTGCGTGGAACGCAAAATTAGAGCGACTCCCTCTTTTCCTTTGAAACCGTTTATATTTTTTTATAGGCCCTATAAAAATACTTAAATATTTTGTGTACTTTTTTAATTATTATTATAAAGGGAAATATAAATTTTTTTATGGAACACTTGCATAGATGTTTTAGCGGGTGTAATAAAAAATTTTGTATTTATGATGAAATAAATACAAATTGAGTACAAAGATAATTTCAAATTGATTTAATATAAAAGATAATGTAAACGAGTTACAATCTCAATCAATTATCTAATTCTTCTCTTAAACCAATTTGGCTTGACTTGACTTTGATTTGACTTGCGTGTGTTGACTTTGACTGGAGTGTATGATGATTGTGTTGACAACGTGTGTGTTGAGCCGGATCTTCAGATGAAGCTTGTCCGAGCTTGGATGTGTAATCTTGTCACGTTGATCCGGAGGCGTTGAGCCTTTGTTCGGATTGAACGTTGACTGGAGAGCTTTCTGTCGAGAAAGTCGTTGACTGGAAGAACGCCGGATCGACAGGGCTTGACACTTTGATCTCTGATAGGAGGCGGTTGGCTGGAAGAACGCGGGATCGGAGGGGCTTGACACCTTTATCTCTGATCGAAGGCGGATGGCTGGAAGAACGCCGGATCGGAGGGGCTTGACACCTTAATCTCTGATCGGAGACAGATGGCTGGAAGAGCGCCGGATTGGAGGGCTTAGCACATTCATCTTTAATCGGAGACTATTCTTGACTTGAAGATACTTGAAGATCTCAAGGGAACACTACTCGTAATCTTGATCTCTTCAAAATAGGGATGTTAAACGGGGGTGGATCTGAACCTACAGGGCCAGACCTATAGGGCTACGGGCTAAACAGGCCACGGGTTAAGCGGTCCATGTTAAACGGGCTGTTATTTATTCGAACCTAACCCTAACCCTAGTGGGCCTCAGTCTAAAGGGGCCACTAACAGGTCGATGAATAAAAAATAAAAATATATTAATTTAATTTGAAACATAGTAATTAAACATTAAAAATATATTAAATGTTGTTCTAACATTAATAATGAACTATAAATTTATAAGTTTAAACGTAAAAAATTAAAAAGAATTTTAGGATTCCAAATACATTATTATTATTTGTGAATTAAGATAGTTTATTTTCAATATTACTTTTTAAAATGTCTCAGATACTTTATTCTTAAATTGTTTTATTTTAGAATGACAAACCAACAAAAATTTAGAAAGTTAAAGGGTATTAAATTACTATTAAATATAATTATCAATAGAAATTATTTGTTAACATAAAAAATTATTATTAATTTTAATAATTTAAGTATATTATTAATTAATTTTTTATAATAAAAAATTTAATCGGGCTAATCGGGCCAGCCCTATTAACCTACGGGCTAGCCCTATAGGGTCGTGGACTAATTGGTCCGAGCCAAAAAGGACCTGATTTAAACGGGCAACTACTTATAAAACCTAAACCTACATTTTTTGGGTTAAACGAGCCGGACCTACAGTCCCGGACCGTATAAACATCTCTACTTCAAAAGCTCCGCGTCTTCAGATATTTTTAGTATGTCTAAAATGAATGAAGGAGGGTTCGTTATATAGGTGAAGGGTGTGGATGCCCCATAAATAACTCGCAATTTGATTGGTCAATGGATGATTTGACCTAATTCTGCGGGCTTGGGTCTTTCTATCCTTGCAATTTGATTGATCAATATTGATTTGACTTGATTCTACTTGTGCTTATTTCTTTCTATCCTTGCAATTTGATTGATCAATATTGATTTGACTTGATTCTAGTTGGGCTTATTTGACTGGATCTGTCCCAATATCAATTATTCACTAATTTATTTTAGGAATTTTTTTATTTAAATTCCTTAATAAATAAATAATTAATTAATAATTATTGCATTAATTTACCACATATTTTCCTTTAATAGACAATAAAATTCAAGTTCCTACAGCGGACTGAACAAGTATTTCACTGTAAAATTGAAGTTTTTTTTTTCTTCTTCTTTTTTTCTAAATAGATACTTTTATATATAACACTCAACAATAAATACAAAAGTACATGATTAACAAGCCAAGAACATGGTAAAAACGGACTCCACTAAATCCTACAATTTTTTGAAGGAACAGAAACACCCTAATAGAAGGGCCACTCTCCCAAAATTGAAGTTTCTTACTTATATGAAATAATAAGGATTAATCTTTAGTATGAAGAATAATGTTTTAATATAATAAATAAACCTTTCCTATAGAGTAACCCAATATATTTTAAAATTTAACTTTCTTTACTTTATAATAGTAACTCATTTAGAAATGGTGCACCATACACCCAAATACACACTAACTCTTTGTAGGGAATATTTGGAGGGTAATTTGGGTTAATCTATTCGAATTATTGAATATACATAAAATAAATGTATTTGTTGTTAATTTTTTCTTTTTTACTTGGATTTTTTTAATATATAAAATTATAAATTTGTGCCTGATATTATAAAATTGTACTATAAATTAGTTCAATGAAACTTTAAATATGTGAAATTTATTATTTCAAAATTTAAATAGATAGTGTTATATCTTTTAAACCATGGTCCATAGAAAAGATCTTTTAGAGATGGATTAACTAAGAGTTAAAATTATTTTTTCATGCTATAAACTTGGAAAAATAAAAAATAAAAACTCTAGAATAAAATTAATAAAAAGAGTCGATTAATTATATTTTTAAGTGACGAATGATATATATATATATATATATATATATATATATATATATATATATATATATATATATATATATATATAATTTAGTAGATAGTCAGTTTATTAGTGGATTTAGTAATTAATTATGTGACTATTTTTACTCTCAATGATTAAGAATAAGCATGGGTGTTGATACATTTAGACAGTTTATTTAGGCGATTAAAAAAAAAAGGTGACTAATGTCGAAAGGATCTCTTCCATCTGCTGTTAAGCTAGACTTCGATTATTAGATTTTTAAATGATTAATAGTTTTTGTACTGTGATTAAGGGATTGAAATATGTAAGATCACATGTTTTGGTGGGAATCTTTCCAAATCACTCCATTTTTTATTTATGTTTCAAATCTTAAATTTAAGAAATTGATTTGGACAGACTATAGGTGGACACATGTTCATGTGCTTATGGTTAACATCCACTTCACAAATTTTACTTTTAGCCACATGCTATATATACACACGTAATTAACATTTTTTTCCATTTCAGAAAAATTAATAAAATAACAATTACTTGTTCAACAAAATGTAAAACACTTTTATAAGTAAATAAACACAGGAGACTTATAATTTCCACAACTTAATTTATACGACAATTCTTCAATTTTTATCATAAAATATGTAATTACTTTGACTGTTACCTGTCCAAGTGCAAAGTAATCCGACAAAATAAAGTAAAATAATCAAACAACCGACCTCTCGTTTTAAATTTCATATTTTTCGTTTTTATTTCAAACAAAATTTCCCATTTTTTGTTTTTATTCGTACAATATTTAATTTGAATAAAAAAAATAAAATATACCCCCTCCATCCCATTGAAAGATTCACA
The DNA here is from genome assembly GCA_023678885.1 of Pogostemon cablin. Lineage (NCBI taxonomy): Eukaryota > Viridiplantae > Streptophyta > Magnoliopsida > Lamiales > Lamiaceae > Pogostemon > Pogostemon cablin. The sequence continues at coordinate 5,032,197 of CM042980.1, forward strand.
TTTTATTACATTAGACGTCCTATCAAAATATTTTTATTTCTCAATTTTAGTAAAAAGAACCCACATGTGACCCACACTCACTACTAAATACTAATATAACTATTCACTACATATAAAATAATAATACTTTTTGACTGAGATGGGAGGAGTATATCACATCAATTTCCAACAGTAAAAACACATTTAATTGCAAATTTACTATTCACATTAAGAAAATGCAAAATAAATTAGGACAAGAGAGTATAAATCATAAATAAACGAAATCATAATTTTATAACATTATTGAACACTTTTCCTGACAAAATTCCAACTCAACACACACAAACACACACTCACAAATCTTACCCAATCCTGTGCCATTATATATAATTACAGATAGTCATTGCCACAACATAAATCTCCCCCCACCACCACCAAATGGCCGGCGCCGCCGCATCTCCATATGACCTCGAAGGCGACGCCGCCTACTACCCCATAACCGACGGCCGAAGCCCCACGGCGGAGCGACGCCGATCGGGGAATCTCTTGGGCAGCATTCTGTTTTCATCTTTTCTGCTGGCATCGGCGGTTCTCTTGATTATCAAGAGCGGCAATATTACTTCAGATCAGAAACCTCCAACTTCGCTCGACGATAAGTCGCCAATCAGAGCGCCGCCGTCGAGAGGGGTGTCGCAGGGAGTGTCGGAGAAGGTTTTCCGGCGGGTCGGCGGCGGAGGGCCGACGTTTGCGTGGAATAATGCTATGCTGTCGTGGCAGAGGACATCTTTCCATTTTCAACCACAGAAGAATTGGATGAATGGTAGGTGTGGGTGGCATGGCAGCTTACGCATTTTTCTTTTTTTTTTTTCTACCATTTTTTTATATTTATTTATTTATTGTTAGTATTTAATATAAATATTACATCTTCTAACCTTTTTCTGATTTCTGAAAAACGATCGTGGGATCAATCTCTTGTGGATTCGGCTGCAGATCCTAATGGTAAGCATTATTCATGATTTTATTTTATTTTTAATTAGCTTAATTTAGTTATACTCCTCTATCCCACATATTTTACTCACTTTTCATTTTGGGCGGTCCCACGTATTTTTACTCATTTTATTAATGGTAAAAAATACATAATATTTTATTAACTATTTTTACAATCCCAACAACTTTAATTACTTTTTTACACTTTATTCATCATTTTCAATAATTTTATTTACTTTTTCTTTTAAAATTACTAATTTATTCATAGTTTTTCTTATATTATATATTAAAAAAATAACACGTCTTAATCTCCGTACTCATACAAATGATAAAAATATCCGGGATGGAGGGAGTATTATTTTATATGGATGAATGTTATTTAGCTTAATAATATAATTTTTATCTTACAAAATTGTAATTTGATTGCATAAAACAAATAATATCCCTCTCTTTCATTGAATAGTTAAAACGATAATTTAGACTACAGGGTATGTTAGATGACGTGTTATCTAATAACCTATTGTTATTTGGACTATCGAAGAATGAACGAGTGGTGGATAAGTCATACGTACGTAACGACGCCGTTTCTCTAACTGATCTGGCAATCCAACTTTAATAATATCTCCGTCTCATAGAAGTTGGTATAATTTTTTTTGGACACGAAGATTAAGGAGTATAATAATTTAATATAAAGTGAAGTAAAGTGAAGTGAGAGAAATAATATTTAATGTGTAGTGGGTAGTTGTATTAGAGGTGATATATGGGGTCATGAGAATAAGTTAATTGTTTTTGTGTGGGTCTCATATATTAAAAAAAAATGTGTCAACTTTAGTGGGACAAACCAAAAAGGAAAGTGTGTCAATTTCTATGGAACGGAGGGAGTAATACTTTGTAAGTCGTGGACCAATGAGAGCCTAATGTTTGCCTAACTGTTTGGAGGATTAATGAGGCCTGTTTAGTCAATTTGCTCCATCCCTATGATTACTTCCCTCTCCATCTTTTATAAAATTTGATTTAGAATACAATTATTGTGATGGATGAGTGATATACGGGTGGGATGGAAGAATAATTTTAAACCATACATTTAATTCAATATATCCTCCCTTTTTAGTTTTGCTACAAAATATATATATATATATATATATATATATATATATATATATATATATATATATATATATCCTCTCTAACTTTTGAGAGTACTTACTAATTTTTTTTTTTAATTTTAATTTTAAGTATGTTTATACGTACCCTTTCCACACACATATTTAGGTTTAAATCTATATTTAAGTTCATTATTAATAAATCCCTATTTAATATTTAAAAACATACATCAAATTATTACTAGCTATTAAATGTAGCATCACTAGGTAGTATAGTCTGCGCAGAAAGGTATATAGGGGTCAGGTTAATTAATTATTTGTGATGTTTCGCTAATATTAAAAATAAATAATAATATAGTGAATCATATTTGAGGTTTAATTACCAAGTATACAATTAGTGAGAATGACAAATACCAATCAGCGCTCTAAAAATATATGTATAAACGACAGGGCCTTTATTTCACAAGGGATGGTATCACTTATTTTATCAATACAATCAAGAGTCCGCTATTTGGGGCAACATCACATGGGGCCACGCTGTATCAAGGGATTTAATCCACTGGTTCCACCTCCCCTACGCCATGGTCCCCGATCAATGGTACGATATCAACGGAGTCTGGACCGGGTCCGCAACGATCCTTCCCGACGGTCGGATCGTCATGCTCTACACCGGGGACACCTACGACGTCGTCCAGGTGCAGTGCCTAGCGTACCCCGCCAACCTATCTGATCCGCTCCTCATTGACTGGGTCAAGAGTCCAAGTAACCCTGTGCTGATCCCACCGCCCGGGATTGGGAAGAAGGATTTCAGGGACCCCACAACCGCGTGGCTCGGTCCCACAGGCGACACGTGGCGGATCACCATTGGGTCCAAGGTTAACAAAACCGGCATCGCGCTGGTTTATGAGACCGCTGATTTTGTTAAGTATGAATTGTTGGATGGGTATATGCATGCGGTTCCGGGTACGGGTATGTGGGAGTGCATTGACTTTTACCCGGTTTCGTTGACGGAGGAAAACGGGTTGGACACGTCGGTTAACGGGCCGGGCGTGAAGCATGTGATGAAGGTGAGCTTGGATGATGATAAGAATGATTACTACTCGCTGGGGATTTATGACCCGATTAAGAATAAGTGGACACCGGATGACCCGGAATTGGATGTGGGAATCGGGTTGAGATATGATTATGGGAAGTACTATGCATCCAAGACTTTCTATGATCAAAATAAACAGAGGAGGATTCTGTGGGGTTGGATTAGAGAGACTGATGCTGAAGAGGTTGATCTGTTGAAAGGATGGGCTTCTGTTCAGTCGATTCCGCGGAGCGTGGTGTTCGACCCGATAACGGGTACCAATATCCTTCAATGGCCTGTTGAGGAAGTGGAGAGCTTGAGGAAACAGAGCGTGGAGCTCAATGTGGAGCTCCAACCCGGTTCCATTGTACCCGTTGCAGTTGACTCTCCATCACAGGTTCATTTCTGCTTCTTTTTATGTATAACTGATTTATTTACAAGCTGATGGAGTTGCTTCATTTATATATTTGATGCAGCTGGACATAGTCGCGTCGTTTGAGATCGATAAAGAGGCGCTTGAGGAAGCTGCAGGCATTGTTTATGATTGCCCCACAAGTGGTGGTGCTGCTAATAGAGGGATTTTGGGACCATTTGGCATTGTTGTTCTTGCAGATGGTGCACTCACTGAGTTAACTCCGATTTACTTCTATGTTGCTAAAGGGGCTAATGGGAAGATCGAAGCTCATTTCTGTGCTGATGAGCTGAGGTTAGTTTCCATTCTTGATTTCATTTTCTTAGGGAACATTGTGTGATGATGAATTCATGCGTAGATCTTCGGAAGCTCCTGATGTGGAAAAAATAGTGTATGGGAGCAGCATCCCTGTTCTTGATGGTGAAAAGTTTTCCATCAGATCATTGGTAAGCATCCGCAATCTCTCTCAAAACTCCACTACTCAATACGAATTCTAAATTCTATCTATGTATCCTGAATTCAGGTTGATCACTCGATTGTGGAGAGCTTTGGTCAAGGAGGAAGAAGAGTGATCACATCAAGAGTTTATCCCACGAAGGCCCTCAACGGGGCGGCTCGCGTGTTCTTGTTCAACAATGCCACGGGAGCCAGTGTGACAGCATCAGTGAAGATATGGGAGATGGGGTCTGCTGATATTCGACCCTTCCCCTCGTCGTCTCAGCTGTGATGTGCGTTTGTATATGTTTGTGTAGTTGAATTATGCATTTGTAATTGTTTCCCATTTTTCTGCACATCAAAGTAGTTGTTCATAGGTTGGGATCCTCTTCATTGCATGATTATTTGCTGTTTCTTCACATCTATGAAGAAATTGTGATTCTTATATAAATGATGCTTTTGTTTTGGGCTCCACATAATTGTATTCTTTGATACAATGTTTTTTTTGGGATTTCTTCGAATATACATGTTTCGAAATTTGAAGTACTCTTTACTTTAGTTTTAGAGAGAAAGAATCATCAGATATGAGACTCATGTTATTAATATATTTTAGGGTGTATTTAACAAATAATTTTCGAATTGTATTAATGACATATAATATATAATTTCTATTAACATTATATGGATTATTAGTATTGTGAAACCTTTGCATCAAAATCAAATATAACGTGTTATCTTATGTGATAAACATTGATGCACATTCTAGTGTTATCTAGAATTTTATGTTACAGAAAACAAGTCCTGGAATAAACTAGCTACTAAATGAATAAACCACTATTCTCCTAGAATAGTGTACAGAAGCTAATCCACCCTTATATCGGTTAATACAACCAACTAATTTTATTATAAATAAGATAAGATATGAGCCATATGAGTGAGAGTCTTATAGACAAAATCCATTTAAATAAAACTATGATTGTATTTTCAAAACAAAACTATTTAAATAAAACTATCATTGCATTGTCAAAAAATTGTAGTAATACTTTGCCACAAAATCCACCTGAATCACCAAGGACAATCATTCTAAATTTGTTAGAATTATAGTGGTTCAGCTTAAACATCTTAACTTACATCTATAGAACAATAGCGTAATGAAAAGAGATGAAAAGAATAGCTGTTAATATTCCTCTACAATAATTGACTTTTGTATCTAACCTTCAACCTGATAGCCAATGAGAATATTGCAGCTTCAGCTTGTAACCGCTTGTTAAATAGCTTACGCATCTATTCTTACAAGCTCTACCTTTGTACTTAAATCTTGCACTCCCACACCTAAAATTGAAAAAAGAGAAAGAAATAGAAGATAAAAATAAAAATTAGAAAACAATCCAAAATTTATGATCATATTATAATTTCAAATTTCATTTATTAATTCTTTTACATATTTCAATATATCCTCACAGAGCACTCTAAAAATAAATCAGAAAGACCCAATATTTAAATGAACAGCCCATGATTCATTTAAATTTTAGGTCTTTCTTTTCAGGCCAATAGCTGGATAAGCCCATCTATACGATGAGGTCATCCATGGATTCTTTTTTATTCTCCCACTCCCACGGCCCAGCTCCATTGAATTGAATTATCATTTCCACCTGTTTATATATATATTACTAAATACTAACAAATTACATGATTATCATTAATCACAACAGACAATTGAGCTATTAAAGAGTTAATAGGTCATATGTTAATGAGAAATAATACATTTTTTTTTTCGATTTTTTACATGCTAGAAGTGAGAAATAAATTACACTTGACAAGGAATATCAGTTCTTCGTAAATAAAGGATATATAATTATAAGTTTATAAACAATATTAAAATTTATTATTTCCACTTAAATTAATTAATTAATTCCTTTTTTTACTCACCGCGCACACATCATATATTTGTAGTGTTTAATTACAAACTCCATAATGTTATGATATACTTATAGCATAATTTGCAAATCAGCGTAGACTAAAATTACACAATTACGTATTAAATTAATCATTAAAATTATGAGAATCAGTGGAAGCCAGTATATAAACCAAAAAGTAAAAATAAATAAATAAATCGAAGAAAAGAAAGTTCCAAGTTCCAATTGAGCAGAACGGGAATGGATGCATAATTAGAGATGTTTTGATTTAGTAGAGATAAGGATGAGACACATGGGAGAAACACTAATGATTGACTAAAGAATGTGCTGTCTCCCTTATGGCAGACTCACTGCCCTAAATGAGTTTTCCCATTTTTTTTATTAATTTCAATTAATATTTTATGTAAAAGTAAAATAATACTTATACATTCTTATTATTCCGAATCCCTTGTAGTTATATTTCACAAGTTGTTTTGTTGAGCTTAGTCGCCAATTTTAAGTAAACTCGTTAGTAGATCTTAATTATGATAATTGATTCATAAATTAGTTTTTTTTAATTAGTGACATTGATCACACAATTAATTTTTGAAATAAACTTATTATATAAAATATATTCTCTCTAATAACATATGCTGTAAGATAAATAAATGTTTGTTTGGATATGTTTTATTTTTATTTTTTTTTAATTAAAATAAGGGCTAAGGTGTATTTTGTATTACGGAAATACCCTTTTCTCCCCTTTTCTTTGTTTTAGATGCAATACTGATTTCAATGTATCAATGTTTAACATCAGTATATAATGATTGGGAAATACACATACAACACTTTCTCACTTAAAATCATCTTTAACACAATACAGAGCATCTTTTGCAAAATGAAGAACATTTGGATCACTCTAGCTAGCTATATACCAGATTCTTTTATTACTATTTTTAAAATACTACATATTTTTAATCATATATATATATATATATATATATATATTTTATCGTTAGTTTTTAGTATAGTTAGTAGTTAGTTCACTAAGCACATCAAACCTAGGTCTCTCAGGTAAGCGAAGAGCCCAATGGCCAGGTGGGGCTAACCCACCTGATTATTTTTTATTCATAATATATACTAATATTTACTTCATAATCAGATTTTATAATACACATAAAAATTATATGAAATTTTTATATCTATTGGTTCTCCATTTCATAAAAAATTTCGAGAAAGAGCATTGAATTGAATGTAATAACTATTTGAAGCAATCAAATAATTAATAAAAGTAGGATTTGGAAACAGCAACATATAATTCCGTCTAAAAGATTAATTTATTTTTTGTTTAGTTTAAGGTTAAACTAACAGCTTGTATGTAAGCCCACCTTCTTGCATGCAAACTCTGTTTTTTAAACAAAATTAATATATTCTTTTTCCCACCCATTATACTTTACATTGTGTGATTTTTAGCGATAAAGTAATTGGAAGACTTTTATTTGTTTAATATCGCGCATGCATGGAAATTGTATGTTTTTAAAATAATTTATTCTATATATTCAATTAAAAATATAACTATACAATTACACAAGTATGAGTTAGTTATATATATATATATATATATATATATATATATATATATATATATATATATATTTAAAAGAAAAACACTAAAATTCTAAATTTTATTTCAAAAATATTAAAAAGCATCCATATGTGTTGTACAATTGATGAGTGAATTTAAAACATAGTCTAAAAAAAATATTGATTGTAGAAAACTAGAATTATTGCATTTTAATGGTGGGTTTTAGCCCTGGTTGAAATAAATTTAACTAAACATCCTCCAATTAATAACTTCATAGAATCATTGATCAAAAAAAAAAATAACTTCATAGAATCATACCATAATTTTGCATAATTATTATTATACATATATATATATATAGTAAGATGAGTACATAGGGTGTAGGACATTTTTTGAACAAGAAGAGGAATAATAATTGAGGAGAAGATGATAATGTGTGTTGTAGATGAAGAAAGATATACATATATATAATATATATAGTGGTGGTGCAACATTAATTATATCAATTCACATGAAAAATTTTCATGCTTGTGTTAATCATGTTTTCTTCCTCTGCACACAAATATTATATCTACATATATATGGTGTTACCATGATTTACCCACCCCTAACCCACCCCCCAAATATCTCATCTTATGATCATGCCCCCAACTGCGCATGCCTATATATATATATACATATACATACACACATATATATATATACACACATGCTTCTTTGACCACATGCATTGACTTGAGACAAGCTGATCCCATGTTTTTTCTTTCCTAGGATTCCATATCCAAAGATTGAGGTGGGAATTAATTCAACTGTCTAATGAGTAGTGCTTATATATGTTCATTTACCTAACTTAGATTCTGCTACATTTTCTTGAATTGACACTTCAGCTTCATCACCTTATCATCATTTTAATTCCCATCTCCGCTCTTACCAATCTTCATCACCTTCTCGCAGCTAAACAAACAAAGCTCAAATTCTCTCTCTTGCTCAAATTTTTTTGGCTCTACTTCAACCTCAGAATGTAAGTCGCTCCAAAATATATTTAGGGTTGGTTCATTACAACACCCAGAAAGCTGGTAATAATCTTTCTTATGCTCTATAATTTATATATGTGTGTTAATTTTGTGATTTCAAGTACTTTATAAGGTTTTCAAATTTAAGAGCAAACCCATTTTCTATTTTTATTTTTTTGGCGCCACAAATATAGTAATTTTACTAATGATTATATATTTATATATACACAGGCCTACTTGCATCACTTGGGAGAAAGATCATGGTAATAAATGGAGCAATTTCCTTAACATTTCCAATGTACATGTAGAAGACAACACACAGCTGCCTAGCTTTCTTTAAATTATTTATTATGATCAGTTCTTCTTAATTACCTGCTTTTGAAACTTTTAAGCTAGCTAGGATGAAAACCCTAGTTAATTCCCTCTATTTACATGCACATTCATAATATTGTTTTACTTACATTTAATTCTTATAGCCATCATATATAAGCTAGTATATATACAACTATACATATGTACGCGTAGAAAATTTCGTGTCGTGTCATGTATACAGTAGCTAGCGAGTGATAATTACACCATTATAAACCTTTCATGATGTATCGAATTGAGTTCGTAGCTTTTACTTCTAGTTTACTTGTGTGTAAAGGATAAGAAAACCTTTTGCATAAAGTTTATCTAACCATTGATTAATGTAGTTATAGCTGTCCACACACAATATCTAGTACTGCAATATTATCCTGCCCTTCTAAGTCAAGTTCTTTTGGGCCATGGACCTCTAATCCCAACCTTATCATTCACATCACTCAAATTTATTCATAATTCACCCTATATTAATGATTTAGCTACTTCACAAACTTGATTATTGAACTTCATAAATTTATAATTTTCCATTAAAAAAAAAAGAGTTTCTGATCACACTTATTTATCACTACAACTCCCTCTCCCTCGTTCTTTCGGAAAAAGTCAAATTTTATTAATTTGAGTAGAGCGCATAGGGGGTGCTCTTACTCAATCAACTACATTATTACAATGTAATTTTAAAGAAAAACGTACAACATGACGAAAGTCACGAAACAGTCCACACCCTATACCTTCTAGTGTTATAACTTGCTCTTAATGAATAATAATTCTATGCATCCTCAAAAGAATTAATCTCCATAGTAAGAAGACACTAATTAATCTCAATTTCATTTCTACAAACAGTTTCTTATAAAAAAGTGAGAGCACCATATGATCTTAAATTGCTTGAATTATTATTTAAAAGAGTTTAATCAAAATAAACCTAAAATGAATTATATTATGGCTGATCCAACTAGTAAAGAGCTGAAAAAATTGTTCAATCTGATTTAAATTTAAGTATATGTAAAAATGGAAACTAGAATTATTACAATACAAAATGGGAAAACAAGTTTATGCATGAATACAAGCTGACTTACAAAGATATATATATGCTATTCACAACATGTTATCATATATCATATATAGCAGCTGCCAATATTTCCAACACAACTCACATTTGAATATATAATCTTACAAGAATAACATATTTACTAAGTTTTTTGGCCTTTAATTTTAATTTAATTCTATACGCAATATCAATGCAAGATATCGATCAGTTTCTAGGTTATATATATATCAGTTTTATTATTTACAAGAAACTGTAACACAGCCTTGTTTTATATCATCCTTTTTCTTTGCATCATACTCACTTCCACAGCACAATCTGACAGCTTGAAGACGACGTCGTTGCATTCTCCGTCCCCATTTCCTGCTTGTTCAAATCTCCGGCTATCAGATTGCCTTCTTTGCCCCCTGGAAACGCCTCGTTTTCTTTTGAAACCTGATCCTCTTGGCTGAGCTGAGACGCCACGAACTTATCCAAAACCCTCCAATCCGTGACCTGCTCCGCGGATTGCTCGTTTCTGAAAACTGTGTGGAAACTCTGATCTAGGGTTTGGTGGAGGTGTTCTTGAGTGAAGTCGCCTGAGGACTGCATGTTGAGGCCACCGGAGGCGGTGATGGGGCGGCAGTTGATGGCTGTCTGCGGTGTCAGGACTTTCGGGCTTTCTAGAAGGGGAAGCTGAAGGAAGTGGTCAGGAGGGATTCCATATTGCAAACTCATCATTTCCTTCTTGCAAGAAGTGTTGTTGTAGGGGTAGTTGTTGTTGTTGTTGTATGACATATTAGGGTTGTAAGAATGTTGCTTGGGGGATTCCATATCCACCATGAATGAGACATGATCCTCGTACCAGATGGGCGAATCGTGCTCGCTGAGCTTCTGCGTCGTCGCGATTCTCTTCTTGAACACTCTGCAGACAACCCACCCTTCTTCCTGCATGCATGCATTTTGTGATCAGTTCAACTGATGAAGTTGACCTGTCTCATAACTCGTCTTTTTTTTTTTAATGATGAAATGTGCATGGACTTGCCTGAGGGGTTCCATTTTCGTCGGTTTCAAGTCGATATTCGTGCATGATCCAATCGGATTTCTGGCCATTCGGAGCCCTACCTTTGTAGAACACTAGGGTTTTTCTCATTCCAATCAAATCATGCTTTGAATAAATGGCCTTATCGCGCCCGGTTGCTTTCCAAAAACCTGCTGCAGTCGCTCTATTCGTACGCGTCCCAGTCGGATACTTTTTATCTTTGTGGCTAAAGAAGTACCATTCATTCTGATCTTCTGTTCCTATTCTGCATAGCTCTAATAGCAACAACAATTGACATTAACAAACATTAATATACATGCATGTCAGTGTTTTATTTTCTAAGGATGAATTAATTAATCTTCATAATTTTGAAATTGTAAAATGTTAACCTTGAAGGTCCCATGGCTCAATTTTGTAAAGATCAACATCTTTGATTACATCCAAGTCAATACTCCTGGAAGAAACCTTCCTCCGGAGGTAATAATCTACGAGTTCTTCGTCCGTCGGATGGAACCGGAAGCCAGGAGGAACATGTGAAAATGTGTTCATTATCTCTGACTAGTTAATTAAATTAATTAATCTTGAGACCTGCAGTTCACCATTAACAATGTTCAATTAGCTTGTCTCACATTTATGCATGCGTTAATATATTAATGTGGTTGATCAGATGGCTAATATTATTTAACATTAATTTATTAAACCATATGAAACAATGTGTAGTCTAGGTACTGACAATGATACCATTTTAGGAACATTTTTATTTTTGTAATGTTTTGGGGGCATAAAAAGAAAAGAAATTTAAGAGAGGAGAGAGGAAATAATGAAGAAAGAAGCATACATCTCAAATATTAGAACTATTATGTCAGTCCTAAATGTGACTCCAAATAGCAATGACAAAAAGAACCATGTTATTCATGACAATAAATGTTCACACAAATTAATTATAATGCTAGTGAAAATGGATATCATTAAAAGAGCACAATCCCTATTCAAAAATGTTACTCCATTAAAAAAGAAAAAAGAATAATAATTAATCTCCATATAATGGCATGATCAGTTCTACAAATATGATCAAATGCTTTCATACATTATACTACATAGCAATATAATTAAGTTGAATTCATTTAGACAAATTTAATTAAGAAATTATGCGAACATATTCTGATTGGGATGAAATTGCAGTTTGAACTGAATTTAGCCAGATCTCTTGTGATCACATTACATTTGAGCTTTGCTTTTATAGATAATAACATTAATTTTACATAAATTATTAATCAAAACTGAGAAATTGATTTTTTTTTTCATTGTATTGATAAAAGAATTGGATGATTGTATTAGTCAGTCATGAGATATTCCAATGAGAAATTATTAGATTAGTTTCATTAGTACCCCCAAAATATATATACATGTATATATATTAATTATATATAGTATAAAAAATGGATGTATGGATGAATGCAAGAAATCATAGGTTGTCTATAGTGGTGGGATCAATGTGACATGTTATATCACTATATAGGAGTCTAGGAATGCATGCAAAACTGTAATAACTCCAATTATAATTATGTGTTGTTAAAGGGTGTGAGTTAGGATCACACTTTTAGCTATAACAACACATTCTAGAAAGATGAAAAAATAAAGGTTTCACAAGTGTGAAACTAAGATAGAAATAAGAAACAAACGTGGTAAGATCATCCTAGCTACATCAGATCATTTTCTCCAACATTCGAATCGAAGAAATGGAAAAATCAAGAAAACCCACGTCAGATAATACCATTAACTTGATGTAACAATGGGTAGAAGAACACAAATAGCATCACAAACAAGATTTATACACCCATTAATGGCGAAGAAAAGAAATCAAGATAATCGAACCTTAAACAAGCCTGCAGAACTGATCTGTGCCACACAGTTGGATGGATTGAACAGTACCGTTCCCAAAGTGGAAACTCAATCTCTCTCTCTCTCTAAAGAAGTATGAGTGAGAAGATGAAGCTGAGAATGTTCTCCCTGAATCTGAAGATATGCTCCAAAACTTGAGGAAGAAATTCCTAACCAAAAAAAAAAAAGGAAAGGAGACAACAAGAAGACAAAAGAACAACTTCTTCTCCTCGGGATGAACCTCAGACAGTCACGCAATGTCTGGTTGATGTTTGGATCAGATCCCAAGAGGAGAGAAAAGTGTGTTTACTAGAAAGTAATAAGAACCCTAGAGGCTGAGCAGGGGGGAAGAAATGGAGCAACCAAAGGGGGTTATATATTTGGCAGAAATAAGAGCACCAAATAGATGATGATGAGAGAGAGAAGGAGAGAGAGAGTGGAACCCTAATGATGAAAGGTTAAGTAGAATAAAGAAAGAAGCTAACATTAAAATTTGATTTGATTAAATGTATCGCTGTCAGGAGTGGGCTGAATTGCTGGGAAAGTTTTTTATTTAAAGGGGGCGGGAATTGCCCAACCGCTACCGATTATGACCCTCTCGTTTTCAATTTTAGATGTCCTCCTATATTTTGGTGTAATCTCTTGTTACGCGATCATATTTTGCTTTTAGGGTATATTATACTTCCTCCGTCCCATGGCAAGGGTAGTTTTTACTTTTTGGCACATGGATTAAGGAGTATTATTATTTAATGTGTAGTGGGTAGTTGTATTAGTGGGAGTATGGGCCCCATGTTTTAATTGTATTAGAGGGGATGAGTAGGTCCCATGTGTGTAAAAAAAGAAAGAGGACCCTTTGGGTGGGACGACCAAAATGGAAAAAAGAGACACTTGTAGTGGGACAGAGGAAGTATATTTTATGATTTTATTATATCTTACGTGTCAATCATTCGACAATTTACCTTAGGAAATGTAACACCAAATTGTAACAAAAAATTTGCATCACTCTTCTTCCACAACTATAACATTTTTTTATTATTATTTAAAGCAAATTAATTCTTGAATCGTATTATAACTTGGTGCATTCATTTAATTTCGAGTGAATTTACGATAAAAAATTATATGCGTAAACAATAAAAGATAAGTTCTAAACTAGGTGAGACATAGTAAAAACTCCAAATAAAAAAATATATAAAAACTCTAAATAAAAAAATGTATAAAAACTAAATTAAGATAAGATATAGTAAGTTATATTCCCAAGGTTAAAAATGGTAATACAAAACCTAAATGCCAAAAATTATTTTGCGTTAATATTTTCTTGAAATTAATTAGGTGTAGGTAAATTTTTGAAATGTATTACTCCTTGGATTGTCGAGTTCATTCTCTTATATAAATTATATAGTCTATCATTCATAAGAATAATGTTACTCTTTGTTAAGAGTAATAATTCGACATATATGGAAGTGTAATATTCCATCATATAGAAGATGACCTACATCAGCCAAACAAAATGTCACTCTTAATAAATTTTTAACACTGTCTGGGTTCTCTAGATATTTTACAATTGGTGTTCTACTTCATGCTTCATAAAACATATTTTAAATTAAAATATTATTATACCCTAAAATATTACCAATAAATACATTTGGCGATATTTTAGGCAGTGACATTATATATATATGGGTAAAATTTGGGTGAGACATAGGAAAATGAAATAAGGGTAATTACTAATAAAATTTCCTTTTTCGAAAAAAAATGAAATAAGGGTAAAATTTGAATTTAATAGGGATGAAAATGGTTAGTAATCACACTTCATAAATTATAAGATATATATATATATATATATATATATATATATATATATATATATATATATATATAATAGGTAGAATAGGAAAATGAAATAAGGGTAAAATTTGAATTTAATAGGGATGATTTTAAAAAACAAATTCAGATATGCAAAAATGGTTAGTAATCACACTTCATAAATTTGTTAGATCAATAAAAGTTATGCACGTCGTCGACCGATCATCGAATTATATATCATACATATTCAAACTGTGTACTTTACCTAGGGCTGGGCAAAATTTTTTGAAAACCGCAAAAACCGTCTGCACCGTATTGTATCGTACCGCTATATACAATTATATAGATAAATCGCAATTTATAATTTAAAAAAAAACCGCACCGCACTTAATGGTGTGGTTTCATTTTTATAGTCGAAACCGCACCGACCACACCGCTAGTTTTTATTAGTATTATATTATATTTATACATGTTAATATTTAAATAGTTTAGTCATTACTCATTTGTTATTCACTACTCCTATAAAAAAATTCTATTAATGTTGTTGTCTTTATCTTCACTCTTACTATACATGTGTCCTAACTTCTATTCTTCTTACTTCAATGGAGTACTTCTTATCTTTATTATTTCTCTCATACATCTATGTAAAATCTCAACTATAAGTCAATCAACTAGTATAACCTCCTATGTATTGTTAGATCGAGGATGCAAATATTTTCACATGACTATATGTTTCTTTTATATATTAATGTAAATGGAATCACCTATTATATTTATAAGTTTCATCACATATTCTATACATTAAATATTTGTCATGTGTTATTATTATGGCTAAATTATCGTCAAATGTACAAGGATGTAATGATCATTACTTATGGTATAGATTTTTTATTAGAAAATAAGTTGTAAAATACGAAGTGTAGTACAATTATAAAATAAGAGATCCAGATCGATATTTATGTAGGCTAATCTATTAATAAAACTGTCAAACCGCACCAAAACCGACCAAAACCGTTTAAAACTGGATAATCAATATTACTTGAATAACTGCGGTTTAAACTTGATTACTAACCGAACCGTATATGACAATGCAATTTAAATTATATCGAAAAAATCGCATAACCGCACCGTGCACACCCCTAACTTTACCATCAAATGCATACAAGTATATAAGAATATAAATATAAATATATTGGCAAAAATTTGTGTGCGTCCGGGCGCACGGGAGCACTTTCCTTGTGCCTTTAGAATTTTATGTTAAATTGTATACCCTTTAGTATAAAGATGTGTACCCTTTATTTTCTGAAGAAAAATAAAAAAAATTAATGAAAAGTGTATAGCCTTTAAAACAAAATGGTGTACCCTTATTAATTAAAGTGTATACCTTTTAGAACAAAATAATGTACCCTTATCCATAATACTAAATTCTAAAGGCGTATGATGTGCACCCGGACGCACGCATGCCTCACTCAAATATATATGAAGAAAAGAAAATGATTTATGGAACAATAATTAGGAATTTCGAAATGGTGGAAATTTTCCTATGATAAATATATATCTCATATGTTTACTATATTGGGCGTCTCATCCAAATTGCACCATTTTCATCTTTTAGTAAAAATGATCCATCAATGACCCACCACTACCCATCACATCTCTCTAATACACCTATCCACTTTACATAAAATAATAATACTTCTTAATCTACGTGTAAACACCTTTTTGCCTAGGACGAAATGAGTACTTTTTAAGACTAGTTAAAAAAATATTATGACAGTTCATGTTTTAGATCTCCAATTACATATTAATGTTATATTTTTATAAATGACACATAGAAGACAGATAAAAATCTATATCTTATAGGAAAAATAAACCCATAGAGAAAATGTTCAATTTTTTAGATTTTCATTCTCTCTCACTCATTTAATGAAAACAATAGAAAATATAATACCAAAATTTGGTGCGAGGTTCGAAATATTTTTAGCCAGGATATGCGTGATGTTTAGCTAGGTTGTTAGCGTTGAAATTCTTTTAAAGCTTATTTTGTGAAAATTATCATAAGAATTCTAGATTAAAAAGATGTTAAGCTTCTACATTAAATTATCTAAAGCTTTTACATTAAATTTTCTACATAAATGAAGGAGTGATATAAGTAGAAAATCATAATGAAAAATGTCGGTAATATGCTATAATCTTCTAACAACATTAAATGGTGATAGTTAATTAAGTAGAATGTTATAGGAAGTGTGAGTGTCTTAAACTAGTATATATAGATGAGAACATGAATCATTTATGAACACCAACATAAATTATTGAAGAGTATTGTATTATAATTCTATTCCAAAGTATATTTGTTTTCTGCTAATCCCAATATCACCTATTATCCACTCAACCCACAAGTTCTTATACAACCCACAACCATCTACATATTTAAATACATGCAAACTAAGATAACTGTTTTTTTTTTTAATATGAAATTGTGATTAGTAAATTATTGAAAGACAAGTATAATGTATGTTTTGAAATTGTGATTAGAAAATTATTGAAAGACATGTATATTGTATGTTATGGAAATACTTAAAATCGGTAAGGGTAATTCTGCTGAAAAACACGAAATAATTTAATAAAGAAGTTCAATTAATTAAAATTAAAGGCTATAGATGTAAAATAGAATCGCATTAATAGAAGCCACCATTTTAAAGGAATTATATATATGGAGAAAATGTTAATAAAAGGCCACCATATTAAAGTAATTATATCTACTCAGAGTTCTCTGACTCTTAAGATTGTAATATAGTACTCCTAATTGTAATTAAGACATAGTATTGATTTTCTAAGGGTTCTCTCTCTAACTCTAAGCTTGTAATATATTTAATGCTAATTAATTAGATTATATGTATTAATATTAATGATTAATTATACGCTCTTTTGAATTGACCTGATCAAAAGAATAATTTGTTTGAAAAAGAAAAGAGGAATAAATTAGCAAGGAGCTGGAATAAAAGCAAAAGAAACCAACCAATAACAAATAGTCTTTCCCAAGACTCCAAAAAGACATTAAAAAGGACCAATAAACTACTAACAGATTACAAAAACACAAAGGCCATCGAGTTTATTTCCTTTAAAAAATATATTATTATTGTAAAAGGGCCAAAAAAAAATCCAAAACCCATGTGTCAAAATGGGGAAAAGTGGACCCCCTACATATGTTTTATGTGGGCCTAACAATTGTTTGTCCATGGAAAGTGGGGCCCAAATTGCGCACGGTGCATACTTGATTTGTTTGGTTATTAATTTTATAATTTATGGCATGTAATTCATTATGCCAATAAAGACTTTATGTGGTGACAAATTAACTTTGGTGTTTGTTATGTTAATCATGCTAATTAATTCTTGTCCTATCTCTTTTATTTGAGGTTGTTAGCTTGTTTATTTTCTCAATTATTACCACTATCATTATTCCACCCATTTTGTCCCTAGACTATAAACCCATCATTTACATTTAACCCTTTTTTTATTTTTCGTGACATAATTAAATCGATGTGATAAGAATCAAGGATTTTTTTTTTAATATAATTACACTTTCTTAATTCAAACTTCCAAAATTTTCTTTATCTTTATGGAGCTATGTATTCGGATTTCACTTGATTTAACATGAGGATTAATTTTTTTTATTAATAT
This sequence comes from Pogostemon cablin, assembly GCA_023678885.1. NCBI lineage: Eukaryota > Viridiplantae > Streptophyta > Magnoliopsida > Lamiales > Lamiaceae > Pogostemon > Pogostemon cablin. Next base: position 5,050,466 of record CM042980.1, read on the forward strand.
ATATGATAACTTTGAATTTATGTTTCATTTGAGCTCATGAGAAATATTGAGATGCTCTAAAGAATATATGGAGTCACGACCTTAAGAAAATACTACTCCACTTGTTTTCGTTTGATATGATAAGTGAGACATTTGACTTGATCAAAAATCAATATTAATCGTTTTAATTAAATTGAAAAATAAGAATATTTATTTTGAATTCGTACATTATAAGAAAAATAGGAATACACATACGATCTATCAATGTGCAATTTGAGTATTTAAATAATTAATGCTTTAATATATTTTTTTAAATTTTAATCGAATCAGAGTTTAGTAGAGCAATAAAATAGAAAAAGAGTTACATGTACACAATTCAGATTACAAATATATCAAAGTCAATTCTGAAAATATATCCAAATACATTCGTATATGAGTGAGAACCAATAACTTTGCTCTCATACTATTCAAAAAAAAAAATCCAAACTTTCAATATTAAAATTATGTATTTTTTCATATGTTACACAATGAGATGTAGAAGAGCGATTAAAAATAATACTAAACCATAAAAAGAAATAATAAATTAGATCAAGCGTAAGAGTTAGGTTAGGTCTATTTCGTTATTATACGTGTCATACTCATATTATTGACACATGAAACGATGCAAATATATATATATATATATATATATATATATATATAAAATAGGTATAAAAAATAATAATAATAAAAAATAAATAAATAAATAAAAGCCATTGTTGAAAATGGCTTCTTCTTTTCTTGATTATAATTTAGTGAAATTGAACCGTACATATTAATTAAAGCAATATTTAGGTGTAGAAATAGGATTGGATATGAAAGCATTATAATAGAAAGAAGAAGATTCAGTTAGAAATTAAATGGTCCAAAAAGAAAAGAAAAAAAATTAGGTATGAAAAAAAAAAGATGATATTCATATTTGAATGAGACATGATTGAAGTTACCAGCTTCTTCTTCCTCGTGAACAATACGCCTCACACTCCACCACCGACTGTCATCATTAATGCACCCCCGTTATATATATATATATATATATATATATATATATATATATATATATATATATATATATATTCTTCCAAATTAATATTATTAAATTTTTATTATTTATATCAATATATGTGCCATCATCAAGTACTTTTCAGTATTCATCACTCTAAATGTTATTTTCTTTTTTTATTTCAATCAAAACACTGTTTAGGCTGCCTAAAACGGAGCTTAAGCGTGATTAATCGCCCCTACCTTTTAACAATATTAACTTAATTCCTTGGATCAATTGTTATATACATATATACTAAATTATTTTTGTATTTGACCGCTCTCTTTTGTTTTAGTTGCAACTTAAAAAAAATTCAAACTTGACAATGAAAAAAATGTTTTTTTTTTAAATGATAAGTATTTGAAAATAAGAAAGTTTTCTGTTTACATTACATCCTGATTTTACAAAATTACCTTTTAGTAAATGAAAAATTACTTTTTAGATGAGAGATAAATTATTACTATTTTAAATTAAATATTATTAAAAATAATATAAAAATTAAGATTTGAGGAGTAATAATTTTTATTTAAAAGAGTATTAATTCATCTCTTTAAAGATTGATTCTTCATATAATAAAAAGTAATTTTAATAAAATTAGAGTTCACCATATACCCAATTCATAAAATTGTTTGCAGTAAAATTTGTAATGGATAAAATTACATAAATAAGGTAGTTAAATATAATTCCACTAAAAATGTAACAATTTATAGCATGCATCTGGTTGTATGTCCAACCTCCTTAATTATGAATTGAAATAATAATTATATTACAAAATTTTATAATACTACAGTATATCCTAAGAATAAATTATAAATAAATAAATAATATAAAGGTAAGATAGACTACGAATCATACATTAAGGCATGTCATTACATAAATTACAAAAATAATATTATAATTATATTCTTAAAGAATAAATCCTAAAGATAAAGATTAAAATTTAACTAAAGATAAGATAATACACAAATCACAAGATTTCATATTTGAAGAGATAATACATAAATCACAAGATTTCATAATTAAATAATGAATCAAAAGATAAAATAAATTATAAATCATAAAAATAAAATAAACTATAAATCACCAAAATGAAAAATGAAGGTCAAAATTATACGTAAAATTAATTTTACACTATATACATAACCTTAAAAAGTAAATATCAAAATTGATCTGTAAGTATGACATTTTCCAACTTTAGTCATTTTTTATTGGATTTCTCACTTTTGGTCTTTCGGCGTCCGTTTTTGGCCCTTTTAATCTAAATTTAGTCATTTTTCACCGAAATTTTAAAAAAAACTCACCGAAAAAATTATGCGTGAGTTGTACGCGCTCAAAGTTGGTCATGTAAATATGGACCATTCCAATTTCAGTCATTTTTTATTGTAATTTTCACTTTTGGTCCTCCGTTATCCTATTTTAGTTATTTTTTGTCCAAATTTAATTATTTTTGCCGAAATTTTAAAAAACTCGTCAGAAATCATGCTTAAGTTGAACGTGCTCAAAATCCACATGCTCACGATTTAAGAAACCTTTAATGTTTGCGGCGGAGAAAACAGATTGTTTCAAAATTGTAATTTATATTTATTAAACTTAAAATTGCTAAATTAATAAAATACCCATTTGCTTCATCTGTAAATGATACGATTAATTAAAATGCCAAAAGCTATAATATTTAGGTGAAAACACAATTTCACATTACATTTGTTATGAATCACGTGGGGAATAATATTATTTTGGGACTAACAATTAATTAAATAATATACATGTTCTAGATTATTTATTTATTTAATTTTGTGTTACAATTTTGGCTTTAATTTTTTTAATTTTTTATGCATAATAATATAAATGTTGTTTTATTTATTTATTTATTAATCTTTTCAATAAAGTTTCTAGAGTCTTGATATATAATTTTCAAGCTTCTTAAGATGTACACGTAAATTTTCAAGAGGATGAAATCTTTTATTGGATTTTATTGAATGAACTGATTTAGTTAGAATTGGTCTATGGATCAAATCCATTTTTCATCAATATTTTTGTAATATTTCTTTTGACGACCATCGGATCTAATTTTATATTCAAAAAATTCATTTTAATTAGATCAATTTAATGTAAAAATTTGCTCAAATCCAATTCTGAGTGAATAAGTAATAAGTATGTTAAGTTTGTAATTTAATTTAAAAAGAAAAAGAGAAATGAAGAGAAAAATGGAAAGTGGATTGGTATATGGGTCAAATCCATTTTTTATCAATATTTTTGTAATATTTCTTTTAACGACAATCGGATCTAATTTTATATTCTAAAATTTCATTTTAATTAGAACAATTTAATGTAAAAATTTGCTCAAATCCTTTTTCGAGTGAATAAGTACTAAATACGTAAAGTTTGTAATTTAATTTAAAAAGAAAAAAGAGAAATGAAGAGAGAAATGGAAAGTGGGAAGATTAATGCAACTCACACATAATTTCCGACGAGTTTAATAAAATTTCGGCAAAAAATAACTAAATTTGGACAAAAAGAACTAAAATAGGACAACGGAGGACCAAAAGTGAAAATTGCAATAAAAAAGACTGAAGTTGTAACAGTCGATACTTACATGACCAAATTTGAGCGCGTGCAACTCACGCATAATTTTTCCGGCGAGTTTTTTAATTCCCGGCGAAAAAGGACTAAATTTGGACCAAAAGTACAAAAAAGGATCCCAGAGGACCAAAAGTGAGAAATGCAATAAAAAAAGGACTGAAGTTGGAAAATGACATACTTACAGAACCAATTTTGATATTTACTCAAAAAATAATGAATACTATATACCAAACAGCAGTATATGTATTAAAAATAAAAAATACTAAAAAATATATTAAAAAAAAACTTTTGTAATTCCACTAATAGATCGAGACATGACTTTAAAGTAGAGAAAATATCAATTTTGCTCCTCTAGGAGAGGTCAAATCCAATTTCAAGGATTGATAATTTCTCAAAAGTAGTCATCCGGTATCCAAAATTAATCATTTTAGTCCGTCCTTTTTGTCCACTTTTGGTCCCTTTTTTCGGCAACTTTAAGGACAAAGAGTGGACAAAAAGGACCAAAAGTGGACGAAAATGACTAAAATCAGACACCGAAGTACCACTTTTGAGAAATTATCAAATTTGAGGACTGAAGTTGAATTTGACCTATTCTAAAAGACCAAAATTAATATTTTCCTCTTTAAAGTTCACCGTCGACAAGCCGGCTAAAACAGCTCGGCTGAGCTGCCGCTAAGATCATTTTTGGACAGCTAAACATTCAGCTTCGATAGCCTGCGGATCTTCATTAGGGGCCCCCACCGCCTCTGCCCTGGGAATTGGTGGAGGAAGTAAATCGCATGATGTGCCTCAAGTGGCTTATAGGGATGACTCATTATTTAACTTGTGTTTGCAAGGGACATTCGGCTTCGATAGCCTGCAGATTTCTAAATATGATCATGTGTATATTTTATTTCTTTAATTAATTTTACTGCCTCCAGTACACATTCCTACGCACTGTTCCGATTAAAATTATTATTCAATCTCAAAAGAAAAAATTTCAATCGAACAAAAGAAGAAAATTTAGTACTACAGGTTATTGATATGAGTAAGCAACAACCCCAATATTTTCACAAAAATTATTGTGCTCCTTTTCAAAATTTTTATTATAATAATTCTTTTACTCATATGAACACATTGTTATTATACAGAATTAATAAAAGAATTAATAAACTAGTAACTTGTGATAAAAGTAATATTTCAATAGTTTTTTTAATATACTCCCCGTCCCATTTCAAATGGTATACTTTCCATTTTGAATTGTCTCACAAAAGTTTGCATCTTCCTAAAAAAACAAAAAGTAAAAAACAATCATCATTTCCATACACTTTATTTAAAAAAAAAAAAACCACCAATACCTAACACACCTAACATACTTTATCATTTATTTATTACTAAAAATATCATAATACCCTAAAAGTTATCACTTTTCTTAATATGGTGTACCCCACCATAAGGGGCTCCCACCGCCCCTGCCCTGTGATTGATGGAGGATCACTTTTCTTAATATCTGCACATAAAGTAGGGTGCAAACATTTGTGGGTCGGAGAGAGTAGACATCTGACAATTCTATACAATCCATAATCATGAATAAGTGTGGATTATATAAAAATTACTCCCTCCGTCGTCCGGATTTAAGAGTGTCATTTGCTTTTGGGCACGAAGATTAAGAAGTATTGTTATTTAATATGTAGTGGGTAGTTGTATTAGTGGAGGTGTGTATCTTATTTTTTAGTTGTATTAGTGGGTGTGTGTGGATAAAAAAAGAAATGAGACCCTTGGGCCGGACACCCAAAATGGAAAAATGATACCTTTGAAAGCGGACGGGAGAAGTACTTTTTTATTTGCTTTTTTGAGGTAATTTGATATTTTTGAATTATAGATAAATTATAAATTAAGTATGTTATGTGTGTTTAAATAAGATTATAATTTTTAAATTAAGATATCTTGTTAGGATATTAATTAAGTGAGAATTTTTTTATTATATATTTTTGGAAGTATGAATTTGAATTTGATACTATCAAAACAAGATTTGAAAGTTGAAGCTAGTATGTCTTACTAATAATCGCTATTATGAGCTGAAATTATTTACCATATAGTACTATAATATAATCCATAGGTAATTGATCAATAATAAGCTTTTATCATTTTTTATTTTTATTAATTCCACTTATCTTGAGTTTTTCCCATAAACAATCAATAGGCAATTTGGACCAACAAATTCACAAATAAGTTGATGGATTTTCTCCAATCATTTAGCTTGTTTTGATTTCATCAGATTTTTTTTTTTTTTTATCTCTCATTTCACTATATATCCTCATTTATAATGTTGGAGATGCATGACTTGTCTGAATCTTTATGCCACCAATAAATAGTTTGTTTTTAGGGTAAAATTTCATAATACCTATACAGGTTTTAGCAAATTTTATACTCTATTTAGTGATATATGTTAAAATGCCAGAAATAACTAAAATATTCATGATTTGATTTATAAATTGATTTAAAAGTTATAATCAAGTAATAAATATATCAATAGAGTCATATAAATGTATTAATTGAGTTATGAGTATATACAATCGAATCATTTATTTATATCAAGCAAATAATTGAGTCAAGATTATTTTTTTTTATCGAATTGGGCATTTAAACCAACACTTTTAAAGTAGGATAAATTAAAAATAATAATAAATAATAATAATAATAAATTAAAAGGGCTCTATCGCCCTTTATCTCTTTACTTTTATTTTAGTGTGATATTAAGAAAATATCAAAATTAAAATATTTAGATACTTTTTAATTAAGAAATATTTAAGACTATGAAAAATATAATGTGCTTTTTGGGGACAAGAATATTATAAGCACCAAATGACTATTTTACCATTTTTATAAAGTTTAAAGCTTATCATTTAGTTTTAGTTTATTATATTCTATAGTAATCTACCACTTAACTTCACATTTTGACTTTTACAATGATATTAAGAAAGTTTTCTTTTTACATACTTTTAGTTTTAGGGATAATAAATATGATTCTATGAACATAATTTGAGGATAGATAAAATTAAAAGTGTAAGTGAGTTGTTATCCATCGAAACAAGAATTTTAATCATCAGATAATTCATAATTAAATGATTCTAAGAAGTACAATATTAATACATTATCCTCATAATTTAGGCTTTATTCTGAATATTGTAATATTATCTTCTTAAATTTGATTATTAATTCATTTAAAATTAAAATAGAAGCAAGAAAGTATGATCTAAACACAAAGTGTTATGAAACTATAATAGCAAAAGGTGATTGAAATAGGTGAGGTGTTAGGAACTTTTAACCCAAAAAAGTGCTACAATTAGAAACACTCTTTAGTTCTAGAAGCTAAAAGTAGAAAGTTAAAAAATTGTAAAAAGAACACGCTTATTTTTTTAACATGACATCATTGGCCCCGTTTTAACGGATCAGAAACGCCGTTGGGTGATGACGTGACACTCTCTGATTGGATGAATTCCACTTCAACCAATGGGATTGCGGAACCCGTACTATTTGTTGGGCCCCATCAACCTTGCTCTAACGACGGCCCTACTTCCCACATTAACGGAGCCCCATTTATTCTTTTCTTTTTATAATCATTTTTTCTTATGTAAAAAAAAATGGAATCGACAATTATATTTTGGTGTTACATTTCTTATCATCACCATTAGATGATTGTCACGTAAGATATAATAAAACACACTCTCTTTATCTCATGTTAAGGTTTACGTTTTTCATTTTATTTTGTTCTAAGTTAAGATTTACACTTTACATTTCTTTTTTTGTCAAGTTAGACTCACACAAAACAATTAATTATTGGCCCAACACAACACTAATACAACTACCCACTTTACATTTCTCTCACCTCATTACACATTAAAATATAATCTCTTAATCTACATGCAAAAAGCAAACGTAAACGTTAACTTGAGAGTTGGGAAGGAGAGAGTATATCCGAAAGGAAAATATCAACTCTATGAGAAAAAATTGAGATTTTCCTCCCCATATACGCGTAACTCATTTAACGCGTGTGATAAAAGATATAACACCAAAATGTAACAAGACATCCGTCATCAACTCATATACCCTTACATTCTGATCCAATAGAATGAAGATTAATAGAGGCTAAAGTCTAAACCATTAATTACCTATGGCATATTAGGAGCCCTCTCATTTTTGAGAGGTTGCTCCTATATTGCGATAATGAAAATCGATCATTAATTATTAGTACAAAATGTCACCCATGCTGATTTATAATCACTTTTTCTTGTATATAAAAGCCTAGGCTCCTTTGGGTATTGCAAAGTCAAGTTCTGAAAGACTATATTACCCATTCAAGATTGAGAATTTAAACATTTATTATTTAATTAAAAGTATTATTGTATTCGAGTTCTTTTAACTAACTTATCACTTTGATTTTTTAGTTTCTTAAAACTTTTTTAGTTTCTTTGACATATATATAACCTCATTGTATAATATTCAAGTCAAAGGGAGAAAGGAAAAAAAGACAATGTAATTAATATAATTAAGAATTAATATTGGAAATAAAACTTGTTAAAGAACCAACACTATAATTACATAAAAGATATGGAATGATGATCTAGGCTGAAAATGGGTAAACAAGAGTGACAAAAACTTTGCTTTACCAAAATTTCGTGAAATTCAAGCCAATGACTATAAAGGGAGGATAAATAAATAAATAATTAATTAATTACACAAATCATCCCAAAATAATAAACTGGAGTAACATTTAAGATCTTTAAATTTCTTATTCAAACTAGTCTTTTAATGGTTTAAGAAACATCAAGGCTCTACCCTCAAAGTACTTTGGTTGCTCTCTTAAATATTTATTTTGAGGGGACTAAATATTGCTTTTATGAATTTTTAAAAAAAAATCATTAAAATAATAGTAACTAATAGTGTCTCACTTTTTTTCCTTTTTTCTTTCTTTTTTTACTTTCTCTTTTTTTCGAGAACTGACAATCAATATTGTTAGAAATCAGTTCATAACCTACGTTGTGACATTTAGAATTCAGAATTAAACTAAAAATTACTCCATATATTTATGATAAGATGAGTTAACCTGTAGTAATGTAAATTTCATTTTAAAATTATAGAATGATAATGGGATTCTGAAGAGAATCCTAATGGGCTGAAAATTTTTTAAGTCCAACTCGTGGGCCCAAATTTGAATAACTGAAGAAACATTCAGATTATTATAGCAAAATTTCTTGAGATCATTTCCATTTGCTGGGCTGATAAATTTCAACTAAAGAAAAAGTGTAATATTTGGGCTTTTAACTTTCTAGTCCAAAAATAAGAATTATCTTTATTATATTGCCCCTTATTTTTTAAAACCTTCTCTTTCTTCCAACCAATAAACTATTCTTCCATATCCACGTTAAATTTCACACTTTTCATCTTCGTTCATTGCACATTAAATTTTATTATAGAAAAAAGAAAAATCACATCAATTCTCAACCTTGAACGTAACATTTTAATTATAAATTTATCATTCTCACCACCTAACACATAACATCTTTTTAATTTATTTATTAATTAAAATGTCTACGTTACTCTCCAAAAATCGATAAAGATAATAAAAAAGAGTAATTATTTTCATTAGTATTATTTTTTAAATTGATCACCTATACTCGTAAATGGTAATACATTTAAGATTAATTATTGAACAATGATCACATTACTTAAGACAATTTTTTTATTTTTTCTTAATTAGTTATTACTACTTTTTAATAAATACATTTATCACCTTTTTTTTTGTATTGTAATGTTATTACTTTTCGCACTAAAAATTATCTTACAAAATTATTGCGACGTCACTACTGTAATAACCCACGTATAATCATAATTCAATGTGTTTCACATATTCCCTCCGTCCCGTACTTATGGTTACATTTGCTTTTTGCACGTGGATTAATGAGTATAGTATTTTAATGTGTATTGATGTGAGAGAAATAATATTTTAAAGTAAAGTGGGTAGGTGTATTAGTATGATGTGTGGGTCTATGGAGAGAGAAGTAATTAATTTGTGTGAGCCCCATATGCTAAAAAAAGAAATGTAACCATTAGGATTTGACTTCAAAAAAGAAAATATGTAGTCATTAGAATGAGACGGAGGGAGTATATATATCTTTCAATTCCAAATTTTCCTGTAAAAGAATAGGATGAAAAAAAAAACAATAGCGATAAAATTATTTAATTAATACTGTCATAATGGCGTGACATTTACAAAATCAATCCACTAAATAAATCGCTAAAAGAATGTGCACAACATCATTATAACCCGGGAGTAAACGGGACTCCGGTTGCCGGAAGCCAGGCCCGACCCGCTATGAGGTTCTCCACCGTGAAACGGGACGCCACGTTCGGGCTCGTTATCACATGGTACCCGGGCCATTTGACCCGGTTCCTGGTGGATCCACCCGGCCCGAAATTCTGGTACTCCCCGTAATACAAAGTACTCAGAGCGAAATCCGAATCCTGCCATCTGGACCACCCGATCGGGTTTACGAATCCATCAATGTAAGTCTTCATGATAACAGTGCGAGAGTACTGCTGCCACGGGCGACCCAAATAGGTCTGAAAGGAGCTGACGACGGGTCTGAGGTCGGGTGCGGGCATGATCCGGGAGTTGTGGATGGATATACCGGTGTTTTGAAACGGGTCGCCCCGGCCCTGGGCGGTGATCATGTTGGCCTGGCCCACCAGGGGCTTACGGACATAGATCATGCAGTTTTGGAACACAACGGCGGCGTTTCCGAAAATGAAGTCGATGGTACCATAGATGTAACATAATTTGTAGAATTGACGTTGGGCGTGCACGAAGAGTGTGTCCTGGTACCCCTCAAATCCGCACGCGTAGAACACGGATAGATCCGAGGCGGAACGGAGCGCCACCGCCTGGCCGTTTTGTGGCCCGGCGGTGTTGCGGAACGTGATTCCTCTGGCAAAGAATCCGATACCATCAATACCTGAATTAGATGGAGTAATATTTAGTAACGAAAGACTCTCTTGTGAGATGAGTTATTTGTAAGATGGGTCGACTCAATCTTAAAGTATGCTTATTGTATAGATAAAGTATGCTTATTTATAGTTAATTTATGTTAATAATAAATCATATTATAACACACTAAATCGTACTTTAATGCATAATTCAACATATTTTAAAAAATATACTTTAACAATCATTAAACATACTTTATTTATAGAATAAGTATACTTTAGTAAGAGTAGGTCTTGCGTGAGACCGTCTCACGTGAGACCATTTTTTACTTTTTAAAATAGTTTTCACTTTCGCTATAAAACATTATCACTTTCTCTATAAAATGTTTATCACTTTTTATTTATACTATAAATTGTTTATGAAATAGTATTATCATTTTTCATTAGTTTATTATCACTTTCCTATATAAAAGTTATCACTTTCTGACCGTCTCACATAAGGTCTTATGTGAGACAGTCTCACACAAGTTTTTGCCCTTTAGTAATGGGTCGACCTGTCTCACAGGATACTTCGCATTTAGTAATTGCTAGTAATAAATTCAATTTCTAACTAGTGACAAGAAGTTGATTAAAGTCTTTTAATGTTAGATACGTGTAGGGAAATTGATATTTAATTATAGTAATTAGTTTATAAGGGAGACAGAAGTACTCAAATTATGATTATTTTTTAAACCTAGATTTGCAGTTATTAATGTAGTTTGCAGTAAATTTGATTTAATATTAATAGTAATAATTATTGTTATTATTATTTTTTTATTATTATTATTTTGGAGCACAGCTTAGAATGATTCCATTTGAAATCACTACATGTAAAAAGTCAACTGCAAATATAAAAAATTCCATTTCTCAGAGCCATTAAATAACTTGATCTCGTGTTAATTTCTATTATTCTTTGTATTCTTTCTATGATAAAATGTGATGTTAGACTAGTCGTGAAGTGAATAAATATCTACTGGTTTTATTTTTTACACATGACTAATTTCATTTTAAATTTTTATTTAATTAATTTTGACGTAATAAAGGAATATCTTGTTTCTTTGAAATTTGTACAAAATAAAAAAGGCTTAATTGTATGTTCCAAGGATTAATTTAAGCTCGCCATATTCCACTAACAATAGGAATATTTAGAACCCCAATTTTAATCAATATTAATGATAATAACTTACATAGTCACGAAAATACAATTTTTTTTAAACAATAGTGTGATATTTTAATTAAAAGTATAATTTCGGATTGCAGTCTAAGCACCATATATAAATTGTCAAACTCATTGCGTGACTTAAATTTCCTATAAAACTTTTCAAATTTCATCTAGTCAACCAATCTTCAATAGTATCTTTTATTATATTTTTATTCAAACTCAAAACCTTAAAAAAATAATAATAATAATAAAAGAAAGGTGGCAGAAATGAACTCACCGACAGTAGCAGAGCTATAAGTAGTAAAACCCGAGGAAACACTCCGGCTGCCGGAGATGACGGTGTTGCGCAACCCATCTCCGACGAGCATCACCTTATTCATAGTTCTACTGATCAGAATATTCTCTCTATAAATCCCTTTCTTCACGTAGATAACCACCCGCCCGTTCCCGACCCGTTTAGACGTCGCATCGTTAATCGCCGCCTGGATAGACCTAAATTGCCCCGACCCGTCTTGAGAAACGACGACGTTCGCCTTTGACGCCAGCTCCAAATCCTGCAGCAGGTTCCTATCCCGGTCCGAGACCCAACCCGGGAACCCGGTACCACCGTGATTGACTTCGTTGTGAAACGACGCCGTCGATGAGTTGTCCAGCAGAGCGCCGTTGGTGGCGAGGCTGTTGCTTATGAGCTCGGAGACGTTGCCGGAGAGAATCGGGGAGCTGAAAGTGGTGACGTTGAGATCGGAGGAGCTTTTCCGGCAGATCTCGATGTTGGTTAGGGCGGTGCTCAACCACGTCTGGCAGTCGAAATCGGTGAAGCTGGCGTTAGTTTGGATGCTTTGTAATGTTGTGTTTAATTGAAGGATAGTGTTTTCGATTAGATTGTTGCAGTCTCGGTAGACGATGAGTTTACGCTTGCTTCGGCACCTGACTTTGCTAGCCTCGGAACGGGCCTCTACGGCCCGTTCCAGTGCCGCAAATATGGTCATGGTCCGAAAATCCTCTCTGGATTTCGGGGTAAGCTGTACCGAATTCCGGCCCATGAAATAGTTGCATGGGCCGGGATGCGGGGTGGTGCTGCACCACCAAGCTATACCCCGATTACTAGACTCATCGTCTGCATAGGATCGTAGGAAAGGGAAAATACAAAGGAAAAGGAATAAGATATGAGGAGTTGTTGTTGTGGCCATGTTTGGGAGTGGGTTTAGTGTTGTGACATGAGAGAAGAGGGGGAATTTTAGGTCTTAAAAAAGATGTTTAATGTGTTGTAATAAATGCCAGTTGGCTAAGTTAGAAATGGAAGTAATAAAATTGGAAGAGTTGAAATAGAAGGATTGTATTTGTATTTGAATATGCATGGTATGTGTTTCTTAAAAAAGAAGAGATCCTTGTTTCATGGATCACGGGAATTACACTTAAGGTGGATTGATGCGTTTAGGGAGAGAAATTTAAAATAGATAATATACCTTGGCTTCTCATCGTGTCAACCGCCATTCATTACAACTAATCAAACCCATCATTAATTTGTTCGCATCAATCTTGCTATTTAAAAAAATTAAGAGGAGTACTTACCCGTGGTTACCGCACATTACTCGTGACCACGAGTCACCCAAAAATTAAACATTATTTCATTTATTTATATTTTGTATTGTGATATACTCTCTTCGTTACGTTTCAATGCTTACATTTATTTTTTCATGTTAATTAAGAAATATAATATTTTAATAGATAGTGGGTTGAGAGATATAATATTTAATGTGAAGTACCAGATAAGTGTATTATTGTTAGATGTGGGGTCTATTATAATATATTAATTGTTTTGAATGAGTCTTATATAATAAAAAAGAAAACGTAAAGATTAAAGTGAGATGTATAAAAATTGAAATGAGAGGGAGTATTGTACTCCCTCCCTCTCGAAAACCACTTCTCATTTACTATTTTATGTTGTTTAAGAAAAATTGTTATTTTTTACTTACTTTATTAATTTTAGAGGGCATTGCGATATTTTTAGATAATAAAAAATATAAAGTAATAGAATGTTTGTGAAAAATGTGTTACAAATTTGAAATTTAAGTAACTTTTAAAATTATTTGATAAAGTGATACTCCTATTTTTTTTAGATCCTAATAGTTTTGTGATACAAATAAATTAGAAAAGTTTGTAATCTCCATGGCAGGGAGAGAGTATTAAAACATGTGCATATAGTATGAGAATGATCTTTGGCAGTACTAATGCAAACAAAGAGTTATGCTCACTTGTATTTTTATTCTAATTAAGATTTCATTTTTATATTTAAGATGAAATGTTTATTTTTAGAATATAACTGCAATTTTTTTTATTTGTTAATCTAATATTTTATTTTAATGTAATATTTTATTCTTTTGTCTTACATCCTATTTTACATTAAACGTTTAATTTTTATTTTGAAATTTAATGTTAATTCTTTAATGTAAATTTGTCTTTTCAAAGTATGATTCAAAAATATTTACGTAAATTCGGATTAATACAAGACAAGTTCATATATTATACAGTACAAGATAAAGATTTAAACAGTGGTTCGATTGTTTAACTGTAATCCAAGAGTAAATTAACTTCTTAATCATAATTTTATTACATAAAAAATGCAATCAGAACATTCACATCGTAGGTGCCCTATATAATATTTTTTTTCAATGTCAATTATAACCTAAATCAAATATTAATACTCCTCCTTCCCGTTGAATTACGTTTACTTTTTGTACGTTGATTAAGGAATATAGAATTTTAATAGATAGTGAGTAGAAATATATAATATTTAATATAAAGTGGGTAAGTGTATTAGTGTTGGATGTGGGACCATGATGATATACTCTCTCCGTCCCACTATCTATTAAAATACTATATTCTTTAATCAACGTTCAAAAAATAAACGTAAACATTGAAACGGGACGGATGAAGTATTTTTTTTGGTTAATTACATGAAAAGTCTCAACCTTTTAGTCGATTGCAAATTAGTCCAAACTTTTAAATATTTACAAATAATTACTCGACTTTACATCCGTATTTCACTTTAAACCATCGGGCAGCCATCCAGCTGCCCGATGACTGACATGGCATATTCTTTGCATATTAGTCTCCACATGTCACTGACTCACCCTACCCAAGCAGATCAGTCTCCACGTGTCCTAACTCACCCTCACCCAACCTTACTTTAACTATCATTTCTTCTACCCACCCACATGGTTTCTACCGGCGGCAGTGGGTAATGGCGGAGCAGCCGCGAGTGTAGGGGTGGCTCTGTAGCAGTTGTGAGTGTAGTACGACCTGCCGGGGCGTGGAGGGCACGGAATCCTGTTTGCCGACAACGCGCCCTACAAAATGTAGCAATGGATCAATCTCTTCCAGAAGAGCGACCATCGATTCGAACCGCCACCTTCAATGGTGAAACCTTCCTCAAATCCGTCGACGATTTTTTTTTTAACATTTAAATTTTGGTCAACAGAAGATGAAGATACTCATAGTAGACTTCGTAATCCGCGTGATTAAGAAAAGGCTGAATGTATCCACCGTCGAGAAAGTCCTCCTCCTCTCCGCCACGGTAGTTGGCATCCTCCATCTCAAACAGCGGCGGCCACGACCAGAAAACACAAACACCACCACCTCCGCGGCCTTGTCGCTGACTAAGGCATCGTAGTTACTGGTCCTCGAGAACTCCAACAAAACTCTAATGGGCTTGGGGAGATACACCTTAGTCTTCGCAAGACCACTCATCTCCACATCCTCCTCCTTATTCACGCCGGCGGCGACCTATTTCTTCTGCTTTCGTCTCTTCTTCGCCTCGCCGTCGCCCGATTTGTTGATCTGGCGGGTTTGGGCAAATCAATTTCTCTCCCCTCTCATCGCTAGCCGCCACACCGCCGCTGCTCCTCAGTCTCGGCGAGAAGCCAATCCATAAGAAGCCATGTGGTAGGGTAGAAGAAAGGATAACTAAAGATTGGGTGAGGGTGAGTTAGGACACGTGGAGACTGAGCTGCTTGGTAAGGGTGAGTCAATGATATGTGAAGACTGATATGCAAAGAATATGCCATATCAGCGTCTGGACAGCTGGGTTGCTGACCGATGGTTTGAAGTGAAATACGGGTGTAAAATCAAGTATTTATTTGTAAATATTTAAAAATTTAGACTAATTTATGTTCAGCAAAAAGATTGCCCTATTTTTTTTTTTACAAATATATATGTGCGTACTAAGCTATTGAGTTGCTTAGCGGTATTTGCGCGGCGGCCAAGTGTGAAATAACATAATTAGTGAATCAATTAAGTTAATTTATTAATTGATACTTAAAAAAAAGTGGGTCCGTTTCCGTACCTCATGTGTGTTTGTCTAGAATCCCACGTATCCAAGTACAACTAGTAAAATTGAGGTTAAAATAACATGTCTATATTCCAATTTGATTTTCCGTGTCATTTTGTTTGTAAAATTCGCTATAATATACTATTAGATGAATATACGTAGGAGAGTAACGAAAATTTTATTTTAAAAAATATATATATAAATTTTAAGAGATAACAGTTGAATTTCTTTCCTCCATTCGTGACAATTGTATAATGGATTAGTGAGAATACATGAGTATATTTCCACCTTCCAATTTATTCATTCATTTAATTTGTATGTCTGAAAATAAATTTAATCTGCTGATTAACCCATGTGCGCCTTCTTCCTACGTTAATCTTTTTGTTTAAGTCAACACTCAACACCAATATCTACGGCTTACAAGGGTTATAAGTTAGTTTTAATATTATTTAAATAAAATTTTGGAATATAAGACATTCCCACCATGTTATTACATTGCTCACACTTCGCGTTAGTCTCTATTATTTGATCGAACCTCTTACTTTTATGAATGTCCTTCTCGATAACTTTTGTTTTTCTTCCACTTAAGCTTCTCGATAACTTTTGTTTTATTTTATATAGATTACAATTTAAAATTGAGAATTGACAATCCATTTTACGTGGAATGAGTGTGTAAAGAGAGGGATGTAAGGAGGGGAAAATTACGTAGTATATGGAGTCTGTAAAGTTGAGGCTTCCTTGCTCTGCTGCCAATTCTTGCATCTCTCATCCTTCTTTATTTCAATATTTTTCCGCAAGTTTGTGATCTTTTATATTTATCTATGTGTACTTTTTCTTAAGGTTCTTGGAATTCTTAACAAAAAAATGTGTGTTCTTTTTCTTGTGTTTCTTGGAATTCTTAAATAAAGAGTATTCACAGAGATGCATTTTCTTGGTATCTTCTTTTATGAATTAGTGAGATGCTTTTTTTTTTTTTGTTGTGTGATTTGGTAATTTATTTAGTTAAATTTTATACCTTTACCTGTTACATTCACATTCACATTCACATTCACATATGCATTCTTTAGTCATACCATAATGTAATATTTGGGGGAATTATTATATTTAATTTGACATCTCTAATATTTCTTTTTAAATTTCTATATCTATAATTTATAGCAAATTCGTGTATATGGTGAATATTCAAAGTTATATAGACCATTCTCCAAGTAGTGTTTTTAGCGGTGGTGCTACGTAATTTTGCAAACTTATTAGAGAAGAGGAGCTTCCAATATTGAGTTAGGATTTATGGACTATGAATGAATATGTGGCTGTTAGTAAGTGAAAGTATTCTGATTAATTCTAAGTGTCCTTGATTTTTTGGGTATTTAAAGATTAGATATTCTCTTTACTATGCTTTTAGAAAAATTAGTGGTCACTTATATCTTTTATCTTTTCATTAGTATTTTGTTAAAATTTTACATATTTGAAAACCTATAATTCCTTTGTGTTTATTTTTTTAAAAAATAATTTCTTTATAATTGATGTGGTGCATATCTTTAGTAAGTGATATCTTATCATGATTCTAGGCTCAAAAGCATCAATTGTGGTTGATTTTGATTTCGTACAATCTCCCGGGATTTGCCAAATTCATAACTCAAGGGTTATAAATTTGGAAAGACAGTCAGAAAAATTATACATTCTATGAGGTCATTAAAGTACAGATCTTTCTTTTTTGTTTACGTGTTTGAAAATCATAGTGATTTTCCCAAATCTCTTTCTTATTTTCTTTCTTCATTTTTCATATCAAAATCTTAGAATAAACTCTCTCATATTTTGCTTCCACACAGTTAATTGTCAATTTAATTTCGGCTGTAAGCATCTATGTTTTTCATGGTTGTAATTTTGTTATTGTATTATCTCGATGAGTGATTTAATCCAATTACTTTTTAGACTATTTTTCCAAGCCCGCTGGTGATTATCTGTATCATCAAATAGTATTTGATGATACTACTCTTTCTGAAATTTCTGGATGACTGCAGATGATATTGTAGACACTAATGTTCATGGCAGAAACTGCTCTAATGGTGATGCTTGCTTTTATATCCTTTTATGTATTTCCTAATTGCACGACAAATAATTTCTTCCAATACAATGCTCTCGAGTTAATTGTACGTGAAATGAAGCATGGACTTTTGCATTACTTCTTATATATGTATATTGCCACAATAAACATACTGTGTCTGATTATGATTGAGTCCGCTTAGAGTGACATAACTTAAAATTTTCAGGTCGTAGCAGCAGTTGGTTTCAAGGAAAAAGGGCTCAAAATTTCACAAGCTTTGAATCCTCATATTGCACATTATTTTAGCCTGCTGGCCAAAGTGAGTGAACTTTTTAAAATTTGATTTTTATTAGCTTCTCGATTTCTTCTTTTCTTGAACTTCTAATCAATGTGCCACTTTCATCCATTAATCTGTAGGGGTGTTTATCTTTTGGCTTCAAGATTTTGCAGTAAGTATAATTTTCTTTCTGAGTACTAGGTGACGCCTCTCTCATATATCTATTTTAAAATCAAGTATTTGCTTCCTTGGTTTCACTTTATAATTTTTCTTGCTTCAAATTTAGATGTTAGTCTATGGATTGTTGATGTTATGCTATTTCGGTTTTTTGTGATAAAAATTTTGCATATCTGATCCAACCCGAAAAATTCGAATGTAGTTTTCACAATTGCTTTTTTGTTCCATTAACTTCATAATTGTCATGATTCTTTTGATATCCTATTTTGCTGGCCACCATCATTTTCTACCATAATCAGAAGGTTATAATCGAGATTGTTGTACTTCAAGTGTAAACTGATTCTAACGATCTATCATTAAGAATTGCATTTAAAGATGTCATATTTTGCAGAGGCTATAGTCACAAAGTGGAGAGCGCCCCTGATTCAGTATGGAATGTGTTCATGAAGGTAATTTTATTACTCTTGAGGCTCAAATGTAGTTCTTTGAGCATCATAAAACTTTATACCAGGTATTTAGAAATATTGATATTGATATGAAAACGGGAATTATTAGTGAAAATAAGTGGGCAAGAAATTAAAAATAAAAATAAATTTAATTCAAATATTGAATTTCGAATTTAAGGGATACCCGGTTTACGATTTGTAAATATCCTAAAATATTTATTTGAGGCCTGAGGAGGGTACAGCATCTCTGTGTAACTGTGTTCGTTTCGTTAGTACCACCGCTTCTTCCCCGGCGTAATCGGCGTCGCATTCTCCCCGGCGGTTAGGGTTTTGTCAGCCGCGTTCTCCTGCCGAAGAAGACTGTTGTAGAATCGAAAGGTAAAATCTTCGCTTTCATTCCCTGAAAATAGAATCAGGGAAGAAATGATTCAAAGAAGATCTGTCAATGGGAGGCCATCTGGGACTGACGGTTCGGATTTTTCTTACCGCATGGTTGTCGATTCCAGTACGCTCTCCTTTCTCAATTTCCCTTAATTTTTGTGATTTTGGTGGATTTTAATCTATGTTTAATTTTGGTTTGAAGGGTATCAAAAGGTAGCCCTAGGAAAATCTGGTCTCTGCATGTGGATCATAATCCAGGTATGAATTTATTCGATTGATGGAGAAGGAAAGGGAGTAGCAGATACAAGAAGCATTCGGTTTCTCTCTGTCTCCGTTTCTTCTTACACGTGAATTTTATGAAGATATTGTTAGCTGGTTAAATGTAAAATTGACTATCCAAATATATATAGCTAATTTCTAGCTCATATTACATGCCTGTTCGTCTGACATCACTTTTAATTTCAAGATGGATAACCTTTCTTGATGCTAATTGCCCTTGTTGTGATTGTTCAGTTTATTTATGAACTTTTTTAACCCTTAGTTTTTCTGCAGAGTCTTCTTCAATTTTTAGCTGTTGTGCTATATCTGCGTACACTGGAATGGTCCACACTTGACAAACTTGTTGTCTACTCTGCTGTTGTTTTCTATATTTCTCTCTTAATGGGAGAATTGGGTAAGTTGTTACATCCTCTAGTAAATACCAGAGTTTCTCACAGATGGTGGATTTAATGTGGGTATCTTCTCGTTTGTGGTTGTGAAGGTCGAAGGCGCAGCCGCACTAACCTTTTGAAGTTGTATTTGTATGGATCATCAGTTACTTCTCTTGTCTCAATTGCTTGTGTCCTTATGAGCAAGAAATCGATTGAGGTACAATCTTTTTCTCTGTCCATCCTTGTACTTTCCTTTTTAAAATTTAACATGCTTATCATGCATATGAGGAAGTAATAAGAAGGGTGCTGTTTATGCTTGCAGTGTGTATAAAAGATCGTAAAAATTCTTTTCGCAGAATCATTGAATATTTATTTGTTACATGACTTAAAGGTATATGAATAGTGAATTATGTAGAGATGCTAGTTGATTAACACGTTAAGTGTAATAATGTCGTTGAATTCCAAGCTTGAAGATGCGTAAGCATCCAAGATGTGACATCAAATTAACTTCACAACATAATCCTTATTTGTAAGCTGGATCCATATTTAGCAGATGACTAAAATTTTGCATTCTATTCTGAAGCTGACTTGAAGTAGTCCACAAGTTGTGCTCATTAAGGGTTGTCTTTAACTTGTATATAGCAACCATTTTACTTCCATGAAAAGAATTATATATATACTGTGTGTGTGTATTTTTTTCAGTAGCTGGGCATGATCCATTTAATGACACTGGATACTATATGCCTAGCCGATTCTTTGTTGACCTATAAAATTTATACTATTGCTCATGGTTTTGATGTGATTTCCTGTCATAAACATGCTAGCAGATAGTTTAGGGATGGATAATTGCTACATCAGTAGTGTTAACAGGATCGCCTTGACAAGTTTATTGCATTTACCCACCAACTACGTTACTTTAGTTTTCTATTTTTATCATTGTCCTTGTATGGTTTGCTGATTATGTTTCTTAACTGTAAAGTTGCAGTTCATTATTTTCATGAGGGTTATGCTAAATCTGCTCTTGGTACCTTTCCCATCATATCCTTGTTTTATCAGCTTATACCCACATATGTTTGATTGCATTTCTAGCAGACGTTTAATTCGCTAGTGATCCTCATTTATTCATTTAATGTATAGTGTGTTTCCTCTATTGAAAACTGAAAAGTGCTTCTCCCCTTTTCCCTTCTTGTTCTAGTGCTTATCGTGTGTAGTATTTATTGCAATATTTCTTGGAACCTTGGTTTCTGTCACTTCTATATACCATTTTCAAAGTTTGTCTGCCATTTTTGTATGATTTTTCTTGTTGAAATACCGTGGAATTGGGAAGGTTAGCCCTTTTGTTTTGCTGGATTCATTTAGAGAAAGTAAACATATCCTTGAGTGGAGATAGAATGTAGTGTGTTATAAATTCTCACACATACAGTAATTGAAAAGCAAAACCAATTCAAGTATATTGTTAAGTTTCCTTTTATTTTATTAATTAAATTCATATCTCGTGACTTTTCCTTTTGGCCTATTTAAATGAACAGGTTATCAAAGATCCCAGTAGATGGGACATATCAAATATCGAACTCTTGAAGATTGTTATTGTTTCATTTGGTAAATTTCTTCAAACACAATATACATAGCTCAAATAAAATTTGAGAGACAATGAATGGTTCTTTGCTCTGTAATGACACTCCCTACCTTTGCAGGAGTAGTGGCGCAGATATTTGCTTTCCGTGTAGCCAACTCACTCATTCACAATATGGCTCCTCCCAGGAGGGCCACCTGATGATGTTCAACTCTAACATATGTTGGTAAATACTAATTGCAACGGTGTAAGGCAGACGATCGCCCTTTTGTTACACATCGTTACTCCTTGAAGCTGTCAGGATTTATCCGTCGACACTAATTATAACGGTGTATGGCAGACAGTCGCCCTTTTGTTACATCGTTGCTCCTTGAAGCCATCTGGCTTTATCTGTCGGTAGATACTTGTTAAGGCAGACGATCACCCTTTTGATACATCGTTACTCCTTAAAGCTGTCTGGCTTTACTTTCTTAACTGCTTATAACAATTACTAGTATTTATTTCTGGTGTAAAATTGTTTCACTGGAGAGAAGTTTTTTCTTTATTTTTTTTCCTTCTTTGTTTAATAAGAATGGGTTAAAATTTTTAAGATATGAAAAGTATTTTTTCGAACGTAAAATGGGAAATAAGCATCTGTAACTCCAGATGTGCCATTCACAGACGGGTTATTATGGTCTTTGTATATATCAGTTTTACAGTATATTGTAAGCATAGATTAAAATATTGATTTGAATTTTGAAGTATTACTGAGGTAACTATTCTTAATTATCATGCACATTAAATAAAAATTCGGGGTTGAAATATTATTGAAGAATAGATATTCAAGAATGAGTTGATATTCCTTAACTTGGATGCACCATACACCCCAATCTATAGTGGTTTTGTTTAATAATAATGTAGTATAATATGTGTTTCTTGAAAATATACATTTCCCCATTTTGATATGTCCTAAAAAAAATATACATTTTTTTCTTTTGATACATAATAATACTCGCACAAAAGTCAAAACAATTAAAATAATCACAATGGCCCACACACTAAACCAATACAACAACCCTTACACAACTGCAGTGGCAGTGCATGCATATGTATATATTAATTAATTTTAGCAGTAGCTTGTTATTAAAGAAAATAAATAAATAAATCTAAAGATAACACATGCATATTTAACGTGGCCGTGGATTTCTATACAACCTATTTTTGGAATTTACAACTTCAACTTATCTTTCGATGCAGTTTTTACACCACCTACATAATTAAATTACACAAATATACAAAATCCAAATCCTATTTTTGGAATTTACAACTTCAACTTATCTTTCGATGCAGTTTTTACACCACCTACATAATTAAATTACACAAATATACAAAATCCAAATCCAACTTCAATGGGAATGATGGAATTTACCTGCCATTTCCCCTATGAATATCCTCAAGAATACGAAAAGACAAGAAAGCCCCTGTATTTGTACTCCATTACACAACACTCCACCTCACTCTGCATCTCTTATTTCTGCTTCCACATCAACTACGATATTAGACGAATCCTTTCCTGAACCACAATCACATCATCATACACTGTATTTTCGTCCCGATCGACAGATAGCCTTGTGCACAAGAGGTGTAGACATGCACCTCAATTTTATTTGAAAGATATAAACGTGAAAACACAATAAAACCCAAGGGATAAAACTAAATCCTAGGTAAATAAGTAAATGAAGAACCCAAATAAATATATACATAAACGTGAAAATACCATAACATCTTAAAAACTAATAATAAAACCAAAACATAAAGTGTAAATACTAAGTTCAAAAGAGTAAATAAAGCACGTCTGCATGGAAAACTCGGTCACTGTTAGAACCACCCTTCACAATAACACTAATCTTTGTTTCAAATTTTTGCTCATTTTATTCAAGACAGACTCGATTAGTAAAGAACATTAGAATAACTTAATTAATGCTCAGCTGATCAAATCTCATAATTGCTAACAGATTTCCAATCGGTTGCTTCAAAGCAGCAGGCACGCCACAGAGGGCCGATTACATTATTATAACAAGAAACTCCTCTAACTAAACATGTTGGTTTATTGTCCTTTCTTTCTTCTCAATTGATTTTATTTTAGAAGCTTATCCCAAAGACAAATTTGATAACCAAAATGGGTAGTTCGAATCTCCTACAGACTCACTGTACTAATGACACATTTGGATGTACTTAATTGATCGTGATTAAAGTTGGTTGCTCTTACGAGCTATTCATTTGAGAAGTGCAGAAAAAATGTATAGGAAATCCTAACTGAAAAATATGAGTTAGTCAAAAGACTCAAAACCTATTTTAAGATGTTGCAATTTAAATTTGTGCGCTAAACTTAACTTGCCATTTGAACATCAATTTAATTGGATACTGGATTATGTGGAGACTGGAGTATGTCTCCTCTCTAAAACTAAGTAGACGAGAATCAAACCTTTCTCAGTACGAGTACGTGTAGAGAAGCTGTTGAATGCTTGATCAAATATTGTTGATTCGTTGGAAAACTTCACTGGATCTCTAACAAATTTGTCATCGTCCACTGTAAATGACAAAATGATTTGAGATAATGGATATATTAGTTATTGAAACAACTGATTAAGAAAATCGTCATCATACTAATCAAGCTAAACTAATCAGGAAAAGTGAAACTTCAGGAAAAGGTTTTAAAAAAAAGGTTATGACATTCACAACTGATATAATGAATAGGGGCTAATCCTAAGTTGACACATTGTCTGATTTACCTGAAAATGGCTGACTACAGAATGGACATAACTGCAGTTCGTCATTCAAGGTAGATCTGCAACAAAATATTCAGAGAATCATGAACTGTATGTTATACTTTAATGGCAGAAAGGGGTTGATCATAGCGTACTTGAATACTTGAAATTCGTTTCCACAGTTCGGGCACTGCATGTAAAAAGTTCAGTTAGTGAACTGATCTTTAAACACTATAACTCTGGGATATCCAAGAAACAGCATAAGAAATAATAAGGTTGAGATGAATAAATTAGGCATCAGTAAAGTGTTTTTGCTGAAATCAATTAGCGAACATGTCTTTTTAAACAGTATAACCCATCGATTATAGCATTGAGCCATTGACACAGCACAAAAAATAACAAAGAATATTTTTAAAAAAAAGTATGAGAATGTGTTTTGTAAAGAAGTATAATAAGATAGATGGTTAAAAATATAGATATCACTAAGAACATCTCAATCATAATTTCATAACTCAGAAAAGATAGAAGAAAATCATTTGAATCCAAGAAAGATCACAAAATATACAATCATCTATGATATATAGAATGCCATACTGCTAACGGTCTAAAAATACGAATTACTCCTTCACAGGGACAAATTTTGGAATACAAACAGGATCATATGTCACTTCTTGAACCAAAACAAAAAAGCTAAATAACAACAAATTTACTTAATTTAAAGCAAATGCTACAACTACAAGGAATTGAATTTTGTAAATTATGCGTAAAGCACATAAAATTAAGGATCACATACACTGCCTTGGACTATATCTCGGCTTGCCCACCATAGAAAAGCTCCAATGCCGACAATTGGTACAAGGACTGCAATTAGCTGAAGTTAAGAAATCAGCTACATGAAGATGAAGCTCAAAAGGTGATAATATGCTTTAAAACAAATGACTACAGAAATAGACAGACTTTTGGATCTTATTAATTACTACATTAAAAATAAAATATGAAATTTACAACAGCTTCAATGCTATTTAGTCCACATATGCACATAATGTTAATACTTTAAAATTTTACACAAATTTACCACATTTTCTGGACTGAATTACAGAAAAGAATTAGAGAGAGAGAGAGAGAGAGAGAGAGAGAGAGAGAGAAAGAGCAGAAACCACAAAGAAAGATTCTTGCAGAGATAAACAAGCCATTTAGGCTTTTCCCTCAATGCATCCTCAGTGACAATCTAGGAGGGTGTTTTCATTTTGCAATCTCAAAAGAGGAAAAAAAAATCTTGAATGTGGGAGAACATGTACAAACACACACACGAGACCAAACACAAGAAAGAAAAAGAAATGAATTAATGTAAAATGTTGTCACAACACAGCACATCGCTTTCCATGTCTCGTTAGCAGTTTGGCCTTTGGCTTTTGGGGGGGCTCATCATCCCCCTTCTCTCTCCTCCCTCTCTCCCTCTTCCAATTAATAATTCTCTCCATTTTATCTCATTTAGAATGAATTCAAAGCAAAACTCGAATCTCAGTTCAAAAAACTGTACATTGGGTAGTAAATTTTAATGAAAATAGACAGAACTCGGAACGAAAAAAAGGACCCCCAGATTCTCATTATTACAATTCATATATAATGCAAAATAATATAAAAATACATATAAACTTTATAATCAATCCAAACGCTAAAGCAAGAGAATGAAGAAGAAAGCAAACATATAAATACCCAAAGGGAAACAATAGCATCAAGAAGCCACCCCAGCTGCCCACTCATAGAAAGATAAGTCAGCAGAATCGCCAAAGCAAGATTTCCCAACACTCTCGCCGTATCACTGTTAATTCTACCGCCGCCGTCGCCGCCGCCGCCGTTGCTAAAATTCACAACCACAGCCCTCCTCCCCCTCCTCACCGGATTCCCATCTTCACCCCTATCCAGTCTTAAGAACAGCAGTTTATTGCATGAGGCATCCAGCTTCAATTTATCTCTGCGAAAACATTGAATCTTTAATTTAGAGTGAGGGTAGTTGATGGGTTGTGAAAATTTGAAGCTGCGGCAGCTGATTTTGTTTGTGGAATTGTGGAGAGGATGCAAGGCAGAAGAGTTAATGGTAATCTGTAATAAGGTTGGCATTGACAAGGGTTTTGGATTATGAGGTTTGAGAAGGTTGGATTATGAATGAATGGCGATGAGTTTGTGAGTACGGATGTAATTGAATAGATATTTCAATATAAACCCCATCCTTTCATTACTCTTAGTTTGGGTACACAATTTCAGTTTATATCAATTTCTACATATGTAAGATTTTTTATTTTATTTTATTTTTTTAAACTAAAAATATACTCCTTAACATAAAATAAATATATTTAAAAGGTATTTTTATGTCATCAATTCTAATAAAAATTGATGATAAACTTTATAATATATAAAATTTAAGGTTGTTAATTTAACTAATTATAGTAAATAGTAAGTGATTGTATTAATTTTGTACGTAAAGATTAAAATGAGGCGGATGTAACACATTTTAATAGTATTAAAATTTTTTATTCTTTTCTAACTTAAATAACTTATCTTTATTAAAAAGTGAAAAAAAAGTAAGTATTTTTTTTAAACTAGTAATACACCCGTGCAATGCACGGAGAAATATAATTTTATATGATTGTAAAATAAAGTTATAATACTCCATAAAATATATCTCTTTAAAAGTATAATAATAATAGAGAAAATCTTGTGTTATACTGTCTCAACAAATAAAAAGTGATAATATTATTAATAAAAGATGATACTCAATCGATGAAAAATGAATATAGTATCTATTTAAAAAATGATAATGGTGCAAAAAGTAAATGGATACCTTATAACCGGACGGATGGAGTACAAATTTTTATCATTTGAGACCTTATTAGTTATTTCAATAGACTTTAAATAAGTAATAGGAGTATGTGATTTTTTTTTCCTCATTTAATTTAATTTTCTTTTTATATAATAAAAAAATCTATATATATTTTTCAAGAGAATGAATTACAATCAAAATTCACTTTATAATAATAATTATGAATTGAATATCCATGTTCATTGTTGTTAGAAAAGTGATTAATAACTTTCAGAGTTACATATATGTTCCAAAATGACAAATTTGACTGATCTTCATCTCATATGCACTATAATTTGCAACAATAAATGAAGAAGAGCTTAATCTTCATTGCTTTTCTTTACCATTAAACTCAATTTTCTCACTGATCTTCACTCAATTTTCTCACTGATCTTCTTTTCGTTGAGCATCTCTTTCTATTTCTCTTCAAAAATCCTAATCCTAATCCTAATACATATAATTGTGAAGTAGTTTCTTTAAATAAAATCTTTAAAAAACATATGTGTCACCATGTGATGAAGTGTTGATTTTAATTTTATATGTGTCAATCTATTATTGGTTTGTCTCTATTTATTACCATCAAATATTTGTTAATGATGTAGGTTAAAATGTTTCTTTAAATTTGATTTCTAATTAAAATGTATTATATTAAAACTATATATTAAGAAAACATGTATGTTTAATTTAATTTTGCAAATATAAAATTTAATTAAAGAATTTGTATTATTAATATTTGAAGTTTTAGACTTTGCTGAACAAATAAAATTTTAATTTTGATATAAAATTTAAATAACTATAATCACTAATTCATATTTTAAATATAAAAATGTAGTAAATTTTCTTTCATTTAAAATTTAAAAATATATTGATTTTAAAGAAGAATTTTAAATACATTTTTAATTATTATATTATATATAGATGTAAGTTAATCAACATGAAGTATATAATGAAAAAATAAGAAATATATATGTGCGAAGAAAGTAAAAGGTGAATATTAAATTTATGTGAATATGTTGTAGTTTATGATTTATATGTCTTAATTTATGTTATATATTTAAAAAAAAAAGATAAATGGAGTATACGTAAAATTAAAAAAAAAGTGATATTTGAACAATGAAAAACTATATTTAAATTCATTTTTCAAATTCAATTAACTAATTTGAGATATAAAACAATATGTAATAATCAGTGTACATAATCTATATATAAATGAAATAAATTATAAAAAATATTGAAATACAATACATTTTGTGTTATTATTTATAATAATTCTAAAAATATTATTCACTTATAATTTTCTTTGTAAATTTAAAATTCCCATGTAAGACACGGGCGACACACTAGTAATAGATATATAAGTAATCAATTCTACTTATATGTGAATATTTTTTTTTTCTTATTTATCTTCAAAATAAATCATTATATTTATTTGTGATTATTAAGTTACAATTATTCGACATATATACAATTTTTATATTCTTGAAATTTATTTTTAATATGCAAGTCTTACGTAAGACCATCTTTGATCTTACTAAAAAACTATTTTATGATTTCGTAATTATTTATCGCTTTCATTATAAAATACAGTATAATTATCACATTTTATTTAGTATATTTTAAATTCTTCATCAAATAATATTATAATTTTTATTAATTAAAAATCACATATTATTCTCGTCTCCGGCGTAAACCACTAAGCCACCATTATGTGAAGCTGTCTAATATAGTATATGTCTTTGCCATTTTCAATGGGCATGACATTTTTTTCCTTTTTATTCTTTCAATAATTTTATCTTTTCCAATTGTGTACATTAAAAATCTATATTTCCTCGATAAATTAAATTAATAACGATCTTATACTATAATAACGTAAATGAATATCCAACACCATCGATGCACCTAGTTTTTACTATGTCAACACTTAGCACATGAGATAAACCTTTTCGATGCGATTTCATCTATCAGATGGATGTCCAAGGTTTTGCCTATAACAATTCACAAATATAACATTATAATAATAAAAGTTTTAGCTACTTCTTTCTACATAAGCCCAGTCATTTTCTGAATGACTGGATCACTTTTTAATATATTTACAAAATGCCCTCTTTTTAGGCGGGAACGTCTGTAACACAAATTTTCAGCCCAATAGTGACTTGATTTAGCAACCAGTTCATCGATCTGGGCCAATATATTTTAAGGCCTCGTTTGGTAAGGAAAATAAGATAAGGAGGTATTATGGAAGTAAGTATTAAGTAAGTTGATATAAGTGGGTAATATGAAAAAATGTGTTTGTTTGGTAGAACGTAAAAAGATTAAGATTAATATTATGAAGGTGTTTGATATGTAGTATAATATTGAGTATAAAGTGTAATATTACTTTTATGCCCTCGTCAAATTTGTACATTATCAATTATATCCTCTTTCTTATTTATCTTCTTATATATCATAACAAAAATATAATTTAAAATTATTTTGTATTTTATACCATATAAAATTTAAATTTATACCATTGATAAAATAACTAATTCTAAATATCCATTATTATATTTTGAAATTATAAATGTTCAGGTTTTTTATAATAATGTTAATTTAAATAATATAATTATTTTATTTTATTAGAAATCTAATCCATTAAAATAATACAATGAAAAGGATGGAATTAAGCATAAAATTCAATTTTAATTTATATATTCATTTTATTTTATTAAAAATATTTATTAATTGAGAGTGACTACATTCCAACCGGTCCTACCAATTATTTGGTAGAACCGGATCCCAATTCACATTCAATAAGAAATCTGGCGGGTTTTCTGATTATCTGGATCTTACCTTTCTCTTCCTCTCTTATCGTTGGATTCCACCATTCTTTTTCCCCCTCATCACTTGCCTTCTTCTCTTTTTGATTTCACACTATTCAATCTGGCAGAGCAAATATTCTTCCAATTCTAGTCTGTTCTATTCTAGTCTTTGCCTTTAGTTATTTTCTCACAAACCCCGTCGAGGTCATCGTCTGCTTCAGAGCAATCAGATTTTGGAGTCACCGCCGCACGCTTTACCGTATTCCATGGAAGCAGTTTGCAGAGATAGAATCAACGAGGATAGGCTTCGGAAAGCAGTGAATGCCCTCCTCAAATGGAAGAAGAAGCAATTACTGCATCAACAAGAAGCAGAAGCAGAAGGCGATGATTTCGTATACCTTTCCATAACCCTAAAAAAAGTCCCGCCGCGAGACCGCACTCTTGCTCCCCATCGAATCCTCCTCCGCCACTCTCTCCTCTCCCAAGATTATTTCACCTTAAATTCCTGTCTAATCGTCGACGGAAAGAGGGTGACCTCCGAATCAGCCCACAAGGCATTCCCTTCGTCAAACAAGTTTTGAAGCTATCGAAACTCAAGTCCGATTACAAGTCTTTTGATTCGAAGAGGAATCTATACGATTCATTCGACGTGTTCTTCGCCGCCAAGAGGGTAGTCCCTTTGCTCCCTGAGGTTT
Organism: Pogostemon cablin; assembly: GCA_023678885.1. NCBI lineage: Eukaryota > Viridiplantae > Streptophyta > Magnoliopsida > Lamiales > Lamiaceae > Pogostemon > Pogostemon cablin. Next base: position 5,081,248 of record CM042980.1, read on the forward strand.
TGGGTAGGGTTTTCTACAAGAAGAGGAGAAAAATTCCAGTGCCTGTGGATTTGAGTGTGGATGGTAGTAATTGGAAGGAGGAGATTGAAAGGGCCTGCAAATCGAGCTTGTTGTGTTTGGGTAGTGGGACTTGCAGTGTGGTGAGAGTGGGGAGGTGGGGTGTCACAGAGGGTGAAGCAATCATGGAGAATGTATTTGAAGCTATTGATAGGGTGCTTCAGATTGTTCCCAAGAAATGAGGTGGAATACAATGCTTCCACTTGAAGTTTTCTGATTCTCTGACACTGCCTATTTACGAGCATCAGAGCGCATTGCTGCCCGGAAGAAATGATCTAAATCAAAAGGGTGTTGATGTATCTAGCTTGGTTAGAACGAAGAGGAAGAGGTCTGAACTGGTAGATGATTCAAGCTAAAAGAAGAGATGCTGTGAGAAGAAACAGTTGCAGGAAAATTAGACACTGCATTTGTGAAATTTTTTTATGAAGAGTAGTTGAGGATTACACACCCAAACTATCATCATTTAGAATTGAGGATCATCCCTTCTCTTGGTAACCATTACTATGGTATGAGTTGGTTATGTTTCCATTCCAACTTAAAAATTATTTTACTTGCTCTGGGATTTTTGATGGCTTGATTTCATGAATGCAACTCTTAAATGCTTTAGTTTGGATTTGAAGTGGATTCTTGTTACAAGATGAATGACTATGTTGTTTTATGTGGCAGTTTTAATCATTTATTCAATGGATATTAAATTAGTGAAGCTTTTTGGCTCTTTACTAGCTTATTCTGTCTGCTTTAGATTTTCAATTGCATATCAAAAGTTGTAAGAGTGTAAGTTCTTGCACCTCCCAACCATCATCCTCTAATAATGGACGGTGAAGTTAGATTGAGGCAGGAGTGAACCTGGGGTTTAGAGTGGCATGATGAGCCATAACTGTAAACTTAAGAGATGAAGTTAGCATTAGGATTCATCTTCAGATACTTTAACAGTACTACTGCAATCTAATAATTAGCTTCTTTTAGAAATTAATCACCTGGTAGCTCTTAGTGATTGATCAAACTATCTATTGCTTCTTTGAAAGCACGTGACTCGTGTCGTTGAGTGGTAAAATCTGAAGTTTTCACTCAGTCCCAAAATTGATTTTAAAAGACTTTATAATTAGAAAATAAAAGTATCAGAGTAATTCAACTCTTTATAAAGAGTAACCTAATAAATTTGAAAGAGTAACCTAATTATTTTTATAGAGTAATCCAATTAATTCATTATAAAAAAGACTTTATTGTTTGAAAATTGGAGTCTCAAATGTAAGAATAATTTAATTCATTATAAAGAGTAACCTAATTATTTTTATAGGGTAATCCAATTAAGTCATTACAAAAAAGACTTTATTATTAGAAAATCAGAGTCTCAAATCAAAGAGTAATCCAATTCATTATAAAGAGTAACCTAATAAATTTCAAAGAGTAACCTAATTATTTTTATAGAGTAGTCCAATTAATTCATTATAAAAAGAATTTATTGTTAGAAAATCAGAGTTTTAAATGAAAGAGTAATCCAATTCATTATAAAAAAAGTAATTCAATTCATTATAAAGTGTAACCTAATAAATTCCAAATAGTAACATAATTATTTTTATAGAGTAGTCCAACTAATTCATTATAAAAAAGACTTTATTGTTAGAAAATAGGAGTCTTAAATGAAAGAGTATTTCAATCATTATAAAGAGTAATCTAATAAATTTCAAAGAGTAACCTAATTATTTTTATAGAGTAATCCGATTCATTATAAAGAGTAACCTAATAATAACCTAATTATTTTTATAGAGTAGTTTAATTTATTAATAATAACCTAAATTATTTTAAAGAGTAACCCAATTATTAAAAAAAGTAAAATAATCGCAGTGAGACTAAATCGATTTCTACGCTTCCATTGCAAATTAAATCTAACTATCATGAAATAATCAATACATAGTTTTGCAATGTTTATTGAAACAAAACAAAACACAACAAACATTAAAGAAGTTCATGAAATGACAGTAACAAATTTCCAATGACAATAATCGCCATAAAATCTAAAGAAGTCCATTCTCTTTGCAAACTCGAATTGCTCCATCAATAAATCCAAGTTTTTCTTACTTGGATCCGTTCTGTTTTCCGGCGTCTCCGGCACACTTTACCCGATCGTGGTATCGAAAATGTGGCAACAAGTTGATAATAAATTGAGTTATTTTTTATTACTCCTTATTAAACGACCACCTCATCTAAAAGCTTAAGCTTATAAAGAGTTGAATCGTTTAATACTTAATCAATTAATCACTCTAACACGCTCCCTCACATGCAGGCGGAGAATTTTTACCTCAAGCCTTGCATGTGTAATTTTTTCATAAATGGGTGGCAGTGATGTTCGAACGCTGGACCTTTGTTAACCATGAGCTCTGATACCATATTAAACGACCACCTCATCTAAAAGCTTAAGCTTATAAAGAGTTGAATCGTTTAATACTTAATCAATTAATCACTCTAACACTCCTAATAATGAGGTTGTTTTCTAGCATTCAAGTTGATTATCTGTGAATATTCTGCTATTTATAATAATCTAATAAAAAGAATGATATAATTAATTTTATAAATTATTTTTAAAATAACCCAATTTATTATAAAGAGTAACCTAGTTAATTTTAAGGAGTAACTTAAACAATATTGACATAAATTACTTTATTTTTAGAGTAACCCAATTTATTATTTAGAGTAATCTAATTAATTTCAAAGAGTAACCTAACTATTTTTAAAAATAAAAAGATAGACATGTTCAACACAGAAAAATAAATACCATCAGCCAAGTGATATTTGAGACTTTTCGAAACTGTCAAAAGGTATACCTAGCAAATATATGCAACTTAGGTTAGAGTTATTAATAACGCACATATAAACAACACCCAGGATAGAAAAAGAACCTTAATTTACAGAAAATCAAAGTTTCAAATTAAAGAGTAATCCAAATCATTATAAATAATAACCCAATTAATATAAAAAAGTAACTTAAAAGATGTTAACAAAATAAAATAGTATTTTATTTTCTAGAATTCGAATATGAAATTAAAGAGTAACTCAAATTATTCAAAAGAATAATCTAAAATATGTTAACCAAATAGAACAATATTTTATTTTCTGAAATCCAAATATGAAATTAAAGAGTAACCCAAATTATTAAAAAAAGTAACCCAATCTATAGAAAAGAGTAACCTAAAATGTGTTAACCACATAGAACACTATTTTATTTTTTAAAATCCAAATATAAAATTAAAAAGTAACTCAAATTATTAAAAAATAAGAGTAACCCAATTAATAAAAGAGAGTAACTTAAAAAACGTTAACTAAATATAACAATATTTATTAAAGCCACATAAATGAGAAAAAGGTTAAGGAGAGCTGTTAATATAATTTTTTCGTTTCTTCTAAGTGTTATTAATTTTCAAACTATTAAGTAGTTTTAACTAAAAAATCTAAAAGGAGGATTCCTTTTTATCTCAACTAAAGTAAACTCAACTTAAGCTTCTCTGTTCCTAATCAAAGTTTAACCAAACAAGATAACACTTCATTGTTTCTTTTTCTTTTATTTAAGTTGATTTGATTCAATCAATTTTTTTACACCAACCCAATAAATTTAAGCACAAATTCAACGCTCTGATCACTCTGATCTTGAGCTGTCACATTCGATATCTGCGAAAACGACATCGAATTCTCAAACACACCCAATATCTCCTCGTTAATATCAGGCAGTGACCTCCTCTTCACACACTGAATGTGCTTACCCACCACATACACTTTGAATATCACCCCTCCATGGTTCACAAACTCCTGCAACACAAACGGTGGGTTCAACTTCAACCCTCGCAAGCCCTTCTCGTTAATACCAGCGACATCTGATGCGAACTCGCACTTCCATCCGCAACCAACGGCTTGGCAATAACCGGAAAACTGATGCCATTCGAAGCAACGCAGTCGATTAACGATTCAGGACTTTCGACGAACACCTGCCTCGGAGTCCAGATTGAAGATTCGCAGGTGACCCGATTGTGGAGGCGCTCAATTGCGTCGGGGGAGTCGATTATGATGATGTTTGGATTCTATAACAGGAATTGGGCGAGCTGATTGGTCCATTCGGGGTCCGATATCTTATGGATGAGACAATCGAATGAGAATTGATCAATCAAGGGTTTGGTGAATTGGATTGGGAAAAGATCAATTCCTCGTTCCTTGGCGAGATTGACGAGCGATGGCTGAATGAAGTGTTAGAGTAGAAGCCTAAATTCTTTGGGCCCGTATTTCTTTTGGCCCAATTGATCCTAATGGGCTTAGAATTAGGACAAGTTATCTTGATCAAGAAGTTATCTATTGTGTTATCTAAATCAAGATTTTTTCTCGTAGTTGACTTGTCCAACAAGGTAAGAAAAATTCTGGCTTGGTATCGCCCCCAGATGTAGTCTAAAGATGAACTGGATAAACAAATAAAGTGTTATTCATGTCATCGTGTGCGTGTGTGTCTAAATTCCTAACATGAAGCTCTGAACTTTCTTGGGAGTTCGCCGTTGATGACCGCCTCATCGCCGAATCCAATTCTTAAAGGACTGTGGAAAGATTATATAAAGAAGGAGAGAGAGAACAGAGAAAACAGAAAGAAGGAATACGTGGGGGAGAAAGGGCGGAAAGAGAGAGAGGAAAAAGAGGAGGAAGTATACGACAGATCACGTGGAGAGAAAACGTGTCGACCCATTTAACTTTTCTTTACCCATTTCTAATAAAAAGATCCGGTCTTACCGCTTGAAAGAAAAAGCCTGACCTACCGCAGTCTTTGCCTTATTAATTTTTAAGATTTTCAATTTTAAATTAATAGTAGGTTAACGTGGAGTTTGGACCATGCACACACATTATTAAATTTTTAGAAAGCATTAGTATAATGAAGTATGTACTTACAAGTAACAAATGGTAATAGAAACAATCTCGGATTAAAGTACCTAATCACGGCCATTAATATGAATCTCTTCCATCCAATGCCGTGGCAACGTCAAGACCGTCGTTAACTGAAGTCGTGATGGCTGAGAGTCCGTCTTTGAGCCGCCACTAGCCACCATTCCCAAGCTAGGAAGGTCGATGGTAGTGTTCTTTGGACCGAAAACAGATGCCGTTATGAACATCAGTTCCTTCAAACCAGAACCTCCATCACAGCCTAGACCAAGACCAAGACCAAGACCAGAGGCTAATGAACATCAGTTCCTTCAAACAAGAACCTCCATCACAGCCTAGACCAAGACCAAGACCAGAGGCTAATGATGCGCCATCAGGGTCGATCCGCTGATGATTGGAATTTGGAGATAAGGACGAATAAATGATCCCGAGACCCCTTAACACTGATGCATTTGATGAAAGCTGAACCCATCTGAGCAGCCTTTTGTAGTAAAGCAGTTGCTGAGAAAGTAGGTTGTGGAGTGGAAGGATACCGCCCACGTCCAAGGACCTGCTTTTCCAAAAATCTACGAACGTTGATTCACTGAAAGGCAGAGCCGCAGAGAGCTAAGGTTCTGGCGCGAGATCAAGGAGCATAATTGGGACAAGGAATAGCTTGAAAAAAGTCGGTGAATCCAGTTGTTTGAGATTGCAAGCTTCCTGAAATTGTGGATGAAGCAAATAAGCTAGAAAAAACATTACTGCTTGAGCTTCCATTTGTGAATGAGTTGCTGCTACAACCTTCTGTCAAGTTTGTGACATGAGTCTCTGCATTATCAGATGAGGTAATATCTAAATACGTCCACCAAAAAACAAAATTTTAAAACTAACTACAAACAAAATTTTGGTGGTTTAGAGCAATTGTATGGTGACAATCATTCTATCATTCACCATCCAACCATGCACATTTAAAATGATAACTTGCTGATAAAATCCATGGTTCAATTATCATCCAACAATACACATTTAAAATGATAAATTGATGATAAAATACATGCTTTAAAGAATTGATGATACAAGAACTTTCAATAATTGTCCAAACCCAAAACTAACAGAACTAATTGAACAACAATTCATAAACTGAAATCCTTGTAATCTTTCAGATTCTTAATCAACTATAATCACTCTATTCTGATGGTTTTAACATTGCTAATTGTCACTCTCTGCCTTGGTTGTGTTTTGAAAAGATTTTCACTAGTTCCCTATTTTACTTCAAGCCTCAAACAAAGAATGATAAGATTCTTGAAAAATTATCAACAGGTAATGAAAGTTTAATGTATCAAGCATTGATTAGAAAGAAAAAAAATGCATCATTTTGGTAATTGAATTGGTTTTACCTCTTATTGACATAGTAATTAACTCAGTAATTATTCCATAATCAATTTTGTTGGAAATAAGCAGTAACAGGAGTTAAAGAACAATAATTAGCCGTATGCAAATTTAATTTAATGGCAAACGAATTGGGCGAAATCAAACTGACTGTTATTTCAAAACCCTAGAGCAATTAGCACTTCTCCATCCATCCTAACAAATAATGAGAGGAATAGGCGCGGACTTTGGGTGCAGGCAGGGGTTATCCCCTTCCGAACAATCGGAGTTGGAGATTCGAGACAAGATGCCAAGATGTCGTCGCCGGTGCTGCTCAATGGAGGCTGCCAAGTCGCCATCAATTTGGGTGATTGGCATCTTAATTCTCTCTCAAACCCTTTCTCGATAACACTCTTTCATGAGGGTGAGAAGGGTAATTTCCGCTTATAATACTGACTACTGTTTAAATCCATATTCCTAATACTACGATTTTGCTCATATTAGTCATGTAAAGAGAACAGTGAAATAGCAACTGGCTGAACAATAATATGGGGTCTCCCTTTTTCAGTATCCCCTACCAAACTCAATAAATGTCAATATAATTCACCTGAAAAGACCATAATATGGCCTACCAAACGAGGCCTAAGTAGATACTCTCTTATCAACGATAGCCCAACTTGCAAACAGTATCCGGCCCACTAAAATCCAGCCCAATTGATAATTTTATGAGAATTAACTTCAGCCTTCAGCTTCATTTTCAAGCGTTTCGCTGAAATCACTGTTTCTCCCTCTCAAATTCCCAAAATCGAACGTGGAACCCTAATTCCCAAAATCGACGAACCCGCCACCCCTTCTCTTCGCCGGCCACACTCAGCCGCCACTCCCGACGCCACCTGTTCCCGGTGAGCCCAACCCGTTCGCGACAATACCCCTGCCGACTCCGTGAACTGTTGTGTTGCTGGTTTCTTCAATTTGGTATTGTTTTTCGATTTTGCTGGTTTTGGGTTGAGCAAGTTGAAGAGGAAGCGCGGGTTTCGGAATTTTGTCGGCTGTGAATGTAAGTTCACTTTGACTTTGATTTTCTGCAGTTTGTAGATTTTTGTGTGGGAAGTTCTGAAAGTGTTGGTTGGAATTTGAATTTTGAGTTTTGTCGGTGAGAATTGGTGTTGGTTTAATTCTGTCTCCAATGTACGTTTATTCTTAGCTTCCCTAATTTTTCCCTTTACTCTTCTTCCCCAATTACTCAATCATCTGTCTGTTCTAGAATTCTCTCTCGACTTATGTCTGCCATACCTGCTTAATTTCTGTGTAATCATGTTTCTTGCATTTTACTCTTCTGCTTCTGTTGGATTTAAGACGATGTCTCATTTTTCATTTTATATGCTTACAGCCAATTCATTTGCAGATTAAGTTAGATGGGTTACATGATTATGAATGAACATACTATTGTAATAACATTAACACATACTGAATCTTGGATTTTAAAAAATAATTATCATTTAAAAAAAAATCCTTATTACATTTAATAAGTAGTATTATATATCAACACAGTAAGGCCAATTAATTTTGAGCATTTACTGTGAGTCTATGATATGTTTACATCTTGAAGAGCCTGCATACATAATCTTACATGCTAACATGCATCCTACCATTTCAATTTTTTTAGCCTATTAGGTATAAGTTCTCACTACATTTCATTGTTTTGGATGCCTCCTCTAAACCTTAATATCATTGCAATTTATTCCCAAATGTGATGCTACATTCCTGTATAGTTAACATATACTATAGGAATAATACGCCTTGCATTGCTCTGGCCTAAATGTATGATAATTTCCTAAAATTTTATATAGGATCTTTAGTCAACTACTTAGAAATTTTAATGAGACTTATACAAAGTGACTCTATATCAGATTTAAACATAATACTTATTCTTCACTGGATTTGTTATATATTTCATTAATAACGCAAAAAACATAAGCTTGTAAACTCATAATAAATTGTGTAATTTTTGTGTTTGTTGCTTTAACTCAAACTGTGTTGTCCTTCTTTTGCTTCACACCAGACTGAGTTGATCTACCATTGGTTTGTTCTTTAGCTGAATACAAATCTGGTTTATTTTATGAATGATTGATCACTAATGTTGATCAGAAATTATAACATGAGGATAAGTATATTCACATTTCACAATATCATTCTATTTCTTTGTTTGAAATATTGTCTTGCATAGTATTATTGAATATTATACATATAATTGCTGTTTCATATACTTGATGCTTCCATCTTGCTATAAATTGAATGAATGCTTAAGTATCAGTTTCCCGAAATATATGAAATATAACATGATCTGTATTTCGTTCTCAGTGTCATGAAAAATGTATTCCTAGCTAAAACATGGGCATTTCCTCATTATCATGCACCTCATACAGCCTAGCCACACAAATCTTCAGTGCCCAATTTGTTTTTGAAGATTGATATCTTTAATCAAAGAAAGTAACACGTGTTTGATAGGAGTAAATGAGAGATTTCATTTCTATTTCTACTTACATATCTCAATGTCGACAGTCATATTGCAGTATTTAAATCTGCCAATGGCATGGGTTCCCATGCTCTAATGTTGTACTCAATTTGTCACTTCAGTAGTCAAAGGAAGCAAAATTTTCATTCATAATTATTACTGTAATGTTAAATATTGTTTTTAGTCAATGCTCTGCAGCTTTAATTTTTTTATTGATTTGATATTTACCTAACCCTGATGAGGTTGTTGACTCTTTAGTCTCCATGCATCACATATTCACTTTGGTAACAGGAAAACATGTTTACACTGTTTACTTATTACTGTATGTTTTGGTGGGAAAATTTGCTTGGTTCACTATCCTGCTTTTATATATTTATAGATTTAATGAATGAGGGAGTAAATTTATACTAATTGAAATGTGTTCCCAAATTCCCAATCCCAAATCAAAGTAGCCCTAACCCTCTCCATCACTCTGTGGTAACAGTGCGAGCGTTCAACTGCCCGCTCTCTCCATCATTCAGGCCGCGCCGCCGGCTATCTCTACCGCCGACCCGCCCAGCGTCAGCCTCTTCTTAACTTAAGTATTATCGTCCTTCCTCCCTGGTAAGTATTTTTTATATTCTTTATTTTTTCCTGGTTAGTGGACACTGGACGATGTACATTATGTTTGCGCGATTGAGTTTTGCATTGGATGTTTTAATTTTAGGTGTGTGAGATGATGAACTTTCAAATGCAAATCATTTTTTTGTCATCTGTAGTTGAATAGCGGATTACATGCTTGATTTTTAAAATCACGAATTCTGTGTTATTACTCAGATCTCAATTCGGTTATAACTGCTTAAAGTTTTAGTTTTCTGAGTTGGATCATAATTAACCAAAGTGAACTGTTGAAGTATGTGATATAAATCACAATCGAAATCTGGTTTACTGCCTGTGGCATGCACACCATCTGTTTGCTAAAAGTACAAGCATGTTTTTTCATGAATGAATTGTGTAAAGGGAATAACCTCATCAGTTTCCCATCTTTGAATGCGGTAGGAAATTTGTTAGACCCAAAGTATGAGTGTAGCAAGCAGTTTGGGGAGCATGAAGAAAGTGCTGGCTGAAGCAGCCATTAAAGGGGTTACTGAAGCGAGGGCCAAGATTTTTGGCCATGTGCTCAACCCATCTGGACAGCCATCCCCTCACAAAATACTTCGTAAGAAACTTATTGGTGACAAAATTGCTGGATGGTATCCTTATGATATCAATAAGGATGATCCCCGTGTCATGGCACGCGCTGAGCAAGAGTAAGAGCATATCTGGCCAGGCCATTCCCTGATTTTTGATTGATTCTTTTTCATGTGTTTGACTTTATGGTGTGCATGTGTACTTTGTCTCTGGATTAGAGTCCTAGTCTGGCGTAGAAGATGAGAGTTTTGAATCATAGTATGTTTGTCTCTTGGTAATTTAACTTCGGAAGAAACAATGGTGTCTGCATTAAATGATGAAACAGCAAATGTGCCAGCAATTTTGTTTTACAAAATGACTTGAATCCACCAAATATCCTAATTACTTTAATCAATTTCAGTCAATTTACCATGTTCTTAACTGCCCTTTTCAGATATTGTGGTCATCAACCATCATCAAGAAACAGAAACAATAAGATGCTAAGATAAAGTCTCTATACTAAATATCATAGAAAATGAATCACTTTGCAAGGATAGGTACTTGTGGAGAGATTTACTGGGCAGCAACTATGATTACTGAAAAGTTCAGTGCAGAAATTAGCTAAAAATATGATTAGGAGAAGTACTGGTATACACCTTTTTCTCTGTATCAATCTGTTGCATCCTGATGTGGTATTGTGCTACACTTTTTCCCCTTGTAGGTTGCCCAATGGATGTTAGAACACATATTTGTCAGTTTTTTTTTCTTGTATTCCACACTAATGCTGCATTGATTCTAATTTATTTAATCATGGCAGGCGATTGAACAAACTTGAAATGTTGAAGCGCCGTGGAAAGGGACCTCCAAAGAAGGGCCAAGGAAAACGTGCTAAGAAGAGTGGTCGATAAGTATAATCCTCATGAGCTTATATCAGATAAAACTATTCTACTTTACATTCCATGGCATAGATAACTTGTGAATTTGCTGCACATCACTTCTATTCTAAGTTTTGTTTTTCATGGTGAAACTGCATATCCATGGAGAATTGTAGACAGGATAATACATGGTAGAATCGGTTGATTCTCTTTGATTTTATTTTCTTTTGAGCTGTCAAGATTAGTGAAGTCGAGGTCAACTAATAATTCTGATTCATGCTGACATTGTTTGGGTCATGAAGAATAAGATTGCTGCCAATTTTTGTAATTATAAAGATATACTAGTAAGTGCATTGTATGTAGCATGAGTTAACACAATAAATAACCAGTTGGTGGAGTTCATAGCGAGTTTTAAGGATCAAATCCAGAATTTGTTTGTGTCAGAAAGTAGTAGTCCTTTCTTTACAACTGGGAAAAAATAATTAGTGTATGATGTTAAGCGAGGAATATCTTGAAGATTTCCTCCATCAAAGGCTGTCCAATGTTCATTATAACCTACCAATTCCTGATCATGATATATGACTTATGAGTTTCAAGTTTGGATAAGCTATATGACGTGTTTGTCAAGATAATCTTTTTTTTACCCAGTTTTCGGGTAATAGTAGGTTTATCGGCAAAGACAAAGGGATAGAAATTCTTTTTTTCAAAAAAATTTTAAAAAAAATTATTAAAGGCATTCTTGGTGAAGAAATAATTTGCACTTTTTAAATTAATTATTATTTTTATTAGAGATGTAAGGCAGTCTTGGATGAGATTGTGATGATGAGATTATTTTATACTTTTTTAATTAGTTATCATTTTTATTAGGTTATTGCATTTCTTTTAAAAGTGTTGTCACATTTTATTTATATTATAATTTGTTTATAAAATAGATAATTTCATTATTATGGTTTTTCAACATTATTTTTTCATTTAAATATCATTACTTAGAATAATTAAAAAATGTGGAGTGAAAGCGGAAATGGTGGGATCTTCATGCACCAATGTGAAGTTAAGCAGCGGACATTGCGTAGATTCGATCCAATTACTTAAATAATTACTCCTTGTATCATTATTTGTGTACTTGAACAATGAGTTCACGCAAGATAAGCTCATTCTTCTTATGTATGCGCTCTTATAAAGTGGGTTTACATCGTAAATAATGTACTTGGTAAAAGAAATAATAATAATTAAATAAATATTGAAAGTTTTTAGAAGAATATAAAAAATATTACTCATTATAGACAATTTTAAAGGCATACTATTTTGCATAGGAATTTGCTGATATCAGAAGAAACTTGAACGTGAACATCATCAATTCATCATCAAATAATTATAAGTGAACCAAATGAAGTTGAATAATGATAAGAGAATGCATGTGATTTGAAGAGAAATTAACTCCATTTGCATGTGCTTTAGAATGAATATAACATATTTTAAATATTAAAAAAATAATATATTACCATACAAGTCAACAATAAATTCACCTGAACTCTAGTTTTTGCCATATAAATACCTCTCAATTTTATTTCTTGCCTACAATTCACATTCATTCATCCATCAATTGCAGACATCTCCATCTCCATGGAAATCATGCTCAAGAAATCCCTCTCTCTCTTAACTCTCTCTCTCCTCCTAATAACGGCCTCATCGTCGTCTTCAACAGACTTCATCAACAAATCCTGCTCCGCCACCACCTACCCTCCCCTCTGCTTGAAGACACTGAGGCCGCTGGCCTCCAAGGTGGGGACCAGCCCTGTGAAGCTCTGCAACGCCGCCCTCACGGTGGCGATACAGGCCACCAGCAACTGCTCCGCCACCGTGACCAAGCTGCTGCGGCAGAAGGGAATCAGCCGCAGCGAAGCCAGCACGATCAAGGAGTGCGTCGGCGACCTAAAGGACACCGTTTACGAGCTGAAGGAGACGTTGAACGCAATGGGGCACCTCAGTGACTCCGATCGGGAGTTTCAGTGGGCCAACGCCAAGACATACGCCAGCGCCGCCATAACCGACGCCGACACGTGCGTCGACACCACTTTAAGCCGGAAAGTGAATTCGACGGTGAAGAAGAAGATTGGGAGCTGTGTTGCTCAAGTGGAGAAGCTCATAAGCAACGCTTTGTCCCTCATTAACCATCTTTTTTAATCCGGCCTTCATTTATTTTTTGTTTAGTTCCTCTTTAATTTGGGCCCATAAATCTGTTTAAATTTATTTATGATGCAGTGTTTATATGTATATTGGGTTTTGTTATAAAAAAATCTTCTTAATTTTAGGTTTCGATTGTTGATCTAAGATGGATGTTAAGTTGATTTCTGCATGAATTTAAGGTTATTTCCAACTAACTTTTGTAACTGCCATCCTGGAAAATCAGCCATATACACGTCAGATTAGCTTATAGATGTATAGATGCACTAAGCCTTCCCCATTCATCTACCCAAAAAGCAGGTTTTTTAATTGCCACGTCAGCGCCACCTCAAAAGTAAAATACCTCTATCTCCAAAACAAAACTCATTCTCAACCCTCTACTCAAAAAGCAAGGTATTTTGGTGGACCCACTTCATTTTATTTAATTCTCATTTATTTTATCAAATACATTTATTTAATTTTCAAAATGAATTATAACTAATTAAATTTTCAAATTATTCAATTTAATAAATTTAAGAAAAAATCGAAAAACATATTATTTATTTTTTCATTACATAAAACATAAAAACACAAATTAAAATGATACACAACATAAATTAAAATGACACACAAATTAAAAAAATAAAAGCTTCCGAAAGCAACAATGTAAAGTTCGATCCGGTCAATTTTAATGTGTAAATAATATTCTAGTGCACACCACACACTAATTTAGTGCAAAATATACATATTTTATTAAAAGTAAAACATAAATTATTAAATAACATAAAATACTTTATTAAAACTAAAACACACCGGTGAGTTTTTATGAAAACTACCTTTATAAGTTGGGATTCGCATTGATTTATGATAGAGATATACACAACAAAGCACATTGAATACTGATAGAACAGACACACACGGAACTAAATAATAAAAAATAATATTTCTTTATTTATTTTTTTAATTTAATGTATTTTTATAATTTATAATTTTAAGTGTTATATTTATGTAAATATTTCTTTATTAATTATTTTTTATCAATAAATTATTAAATAACATAAAATATTTTATTAAAACTAAAACACACCGGTGTGTTTTTATGAAAACTACCTCCGATTTTTAAAACTAACAGCTATATTAACGTTATTATTTGTATGTCTTCCTAACGGCTAGTGTTGGTATCTTATCCAATAGAAAAGATGGAAATATATCAAAAGAAATAATTTGAAAGAAACTTAAAAAGGAAACAAAGAATATATGAAATAAATGAAGAATATATGAATCAAATTAAAAAGGAAACAAATTAACTACAAAACGAGAAAAAAAAAGAATATCCTGGGTGAGAAATAGGCGGGCCCCATATGTCTGCTCTCTCACTCACTCGAAAATATGGAAAGTGACTCTCACTCTCCACTCTCCCACTCTCTTCATTTTTTAAAAAACCTGGGTATAATATATTATACCTGCCAAAAAACCTTCATGCTTTGTCATTGGTAAAAACTCGTGTTTTTAGATTTTTAAGAAGACCACATTATCAAAAAACCTGGCGTTGGAGAAAGCCTAAGTTACTAACTACATATCCAAATCAGCCATGTACACGTCATGGATTCAAATTATGGATATAACCTTTTTTTTTTTAATTTGCACATGGGGTACTGTTATGAATAATCTCTATCGTTAGATTAAAATTTTATTTAATCATTACTATTCAATATAATAAATAATTAGAAAAAAAAACTATGCTCTCAATTTTATCCTATAAACCTCCTTATGCACTAAATGCACCTCATAATAACCTCCTATTGTATAGTAATTCAATAAAAATTTTTATTTTTTTGTCATTTTTCTTTTTTTTTTTTTAGTGATTTATGGGTGGAAGTAAATACTACTTGATTCATCTTGCACTCTAATTTTAATAAAATAACTATTTACTACATAAATAATTACTTAAAAGTTATGGACTATGAAAAATATTAATTTTGATTAAAATATTCTAATACTCCTATGTTAGTAATTCATTAAAAAGAGTAATAATTCAACATTTTAAAAAATAATTAATTTCAGTTAAATTAGGTTGCATTGGAAAAATGAGTTCACATTAGATAAGGTCTTCAAAAATATATTTTGCATGAAGAAAAAAAAAACATAAACTTTTTTTTAGCATGAGACTGCAACTTTGGTTCGAATCCCCTATTTTATATTATATTTTATTCCTTATTCTATAACTTATTTTTTTATTAAAAAAATTATATTCTATTTAATGACTATTAAACCCTTACGAATCCAGTAGTAATTTAGGAAATGATTGTAATACGTGTCATGTGATTAGTAAATGAATCACTAGATGCTGAAATAGTAAAATGGAATAGTGATTTCAGTTGCTTGAACTTAAACATCATCATTATCCTTCAAGTGATAAGCAAATGGAGTTAATTGATGAGAATGCATGTGATTTGAAGAGAAAATAACTCCATTTGCACGTGCTCTAGAATGAATATACAATTTTTTTAATAATGATAATAATAATTAATATTGTTATACAAAGTTAACAATAAATAACAAATACTTGTGTGAGACCGTCTCACGTAAGGACTTACGTGAGACAGACGAAAAATGATAACTTTCATAACGAAAAGTGATAATGAATTACTGAAAAGTGATAATGTTATTTCATGAACAAATTATAATATAAATGAAAAGTGATAACCTTTTATAGTTAAAGTGATAATATTTTATAGCAAAAATGATAACTATTTTAAAAAGTATAAGACGTCTCACGTAAGACGATCTCACGCAAGACCTACCCACAATAAATTCACTTGAATATGTTTTTTTAGTTTAAAACATAAATCTTACCGTATTTTTTTATTTTATTTGAAAAAATTCTAAAATTATTATAGGACATTATTTTCATTGCAAATCTTTTAATTTTGTTTTTCTTTCGTCCCAAAATAATATTTTTAACCAATTTTATCCTATAACATTGTAAAAGCACCGAAATTAGAAAATTTGAATATTTTTATATAAATTGATTATTTAGGTGAGAAATTAAAAGTTGTGGGATAATTTAAGAAAAACTAAATTAAAAAGTGAATTTATATAAGTAGAATTTTGATTTTAAACGATTTTAATTAATCATTTAAATACCTCTCAACACTACACATTCATCAATCAATTCAATACATCTCCATGAAAATCATGCTCCTCAAATCCTTCTCTCTTTTCCTCCTTCTCTTTTCTTTCTCTCTCCGACGGTGAAGGAGGAGATTGGAAGCGTTGTTTCTGATGTCGAGAAGATGATGAACAACGCTGTCGCCCTCATCTACAATCTTGATAGTTCAGATCTTCATTAATTTTTTTTATTATCAATTCTAATTTCTCTATAAATGCAGTTGTTTATGTGTCATAAAAAAAATCTTCTTAATTTGAAGTCTCCATTCTTGTCACTTGATATCAATTGCTGTTAAGGGAAGCGCTAACCGTTTTTACACAATCCATTACTTTTTTTTAAATATAAAAGATTAATTTTAAAAATTATTACCCTTTAAATTCTTGTATATTATATTACTCTTTAAATTCTTATATTATGATTTATTGATTAATTTTTAGTATAAAAAAATTACTTTTTAAAGTTTTTAAGGAGATGAACTATTACTTTATTGAATAAAAAATATTACTCTTTAAATTCTAATATGTTTTTTATTTTTTATATTATTGTTGAGAAAATTACACTTTTGATCACATACAAAATGTCTCACCATTTCATTTTTAGTCCTTTTCATTATTTTTTTTCTCCATTGCTTTATTTCTAAAATTTCAATTGCTTAATTTTAGTTTTTGATGAGGTTAATTTTAATTTAACAAGTATTATTTTTTTGGTTTCCATCCGACACTTAACGTTATGGACCAAAAATTGTAATATTTAAAAAAAAAGTTAAGGAAAAAAAATAATGAAAATTTTTGTATGAGATCAAAAATGTAAAATTTACTATTCTTATTAAACAAAATTTGAAGGGTAATATTTTTTAATAGTAATAATTCATCTCTTTAATATCATATAAGAGTAGATTGTATTATTGTCTAATCATACTCACACTCCACTAATACAATTATGGCAAATATTTGTATGACACCGTATCACGCTAGTCTTTACTTGAGATGGACAAAAAGTGATAACATCATTAACAAAAAGTGATACTCAATCGATGAAAAGTGATAATGGTGCAATGAACTATTTCATAAACAATTTATAGTATAAATAAATAAAAAGTAATAACATTTTATAGCAAAAGTAATAATGATTTTATTATTTTTTTCCGTCTTACGTAAGACTTATGTGAGACGGTATCACACAAGACCTGCACAACAATTATATATCCACAATATAATAATAATAAGTGTTACTATAAGTGAATATAAAGTAAATTGATACATTAAATTTGTACAAACTAAGAAATATAGTTTTTAACCTACATGTAATATGAAAATTATAATTTGCCTCAAGATGGAGGGAATATTATTTATATCATTATATATAATTTAATTTAGATATGCCAATCTGTTATGCTTCATAAAACTTTGTCAAACCATGATTTTATGATAGTGAAAAATACCTGTGAGAATGATTTTGAAAAAGAAATCAAATCAATCGATTAATTCTACTTTTATATTTTTAAAAGTAAAATCGATTGATAGTAGGCAAGTTGCATCTCCAATGGGAGATTAAATATTTTTAAATGGGTCTTGCATCTGAAAAAATAATTTTTTAAAAATATTCATTTTAATTAATAAAAGTATTGTTTTTCATTATTAAAAGGGTAACTTTGAAATATTTAAGATATTGACATTTGATTAAGATTTATTTATTTATTTTTTTAAATTAAGAATATAAGTTTTTATAATAAATACATAAAATTCAATATAATTATACTTAGTTTCGGATCGAACTTGAACGCATTGACCTGGTTCCATCTATGGCTTTAACCATTTTTCTTTCATAATTTAAGACAGACGTGGAATGGGCTTAAACTTCAATGCGAAATTACTGAATTGGGTCTAAATTTAAGCCCATCTCCTCAACAATAATGGGCCCAAGTCCAGTAGCTCATTAATAGTTTATAACCATGAATAAACTGCTTAAGAATTGAATTCCATCACAAGACCAAACTTGTAGCCTCTTATGTTACACAAGGTGTGATCCCTCATCAATAATACAAGGCAATTTATTGCGTACAATATGTTCTTGCGTAAATTTTACTTATTATTGTTTATTACTTATAGTATTATATTTTTATAGTATATATAATTGATCATTTTTATCAATAGGATTTTAATTTTTATCTTATAATTCATGATTTATTTTATCATAGGGTTTAATTTCTTATGATTATGAATTTCACACGACATATTCTCTTGCATTAACACATAAGATTAGTGATTTAAAAAAAATGTGTCTATGCATTCTTAGAAAAAACTGTATCATTGCATTAATACGATGATAAAGTCTCTTATGAGACGATAAGTATATGAGATGGGTTGTGAGACGTGTCAACCCATTGTTACAATTCCATTGTTATATAGGTAAAATATGTTTATTGTTACTTAAAGTATGCATTTTTAAAGTATGATAAACAATGAATTAAAGTATGATTTTAAGGTGTGATAGCATGATTCACTACAAACATACTTTAAATAATTAACAATAATCATACTTCACTTATATAGCAAGCACACTTTACTAATGGGTTGATCCATCTCACAACCCATCTTATATATACTCATCTCATAAGAGGGTAGCTCTAATACAATTAGTGTACAAACTCTTTTATTTTTAGTATTTTTTTAAGATTTATTTAGTTATATTTAATTATTAATTGTAAACTAAACACTCCCTTCGTGTTATATGAGACCTATATATATAAAGACCTATAAATATCATTAACACAATTAAAATATAAGACTCACACATCCTATTACTACAATTACCTACTATACATCATTAACACAACTAAAATATAAGACTCACATATTCTATTACTACAATTACCTACTATACATAATAGATGTTTGGTATAAATTTTACAATGTTAATTACAATAGGAATCATTGAATAGTTAATGAATTTGATGAATGAATGTCATTATGAGGGGAAATAGTTAATGAAATTAACTTAATTTTTTATTAACCAAGCATCATCAATTCAAAGGATATGAATAGTGAGAGAATTTTTAGAGAGAGAGTGAGGTCACGGGTTAATGTGTGTTTAAGCCACTCCGAGCGCAACGCAGTGAGGCTTAAATTCTACCCTGTGAGAGACGGGATGGAGTCCTAGTCAGAACATCCAAGGTTGGAGATTCAACGATTTCCACAAAGACTGCCAGACGTTTTTATTCCGAAAATTTCCGAAGGAGTGCAAAGAGGAAACTCCATTCCAGAAATTTAAGGAAGCAGAAGGAAGAGTGAATATAAGATTGGGGAAAAGTTGAGCACAAGAAGAGATCACCACGGCAGGGTTGAAATAAATGGATGGCACAAGATGTGAGAAATAACAGAAAAGCAGATTATCATCACATGGCATTCAAACCCATATCAGAAGACATTGAATTCTTAAAAAAATGTCAGACAGGTTGGCTGAAAGGAGAGTTTGAATGGGATGAGGTCGGGGAAGAAATGAAAGAGGAAGCTAACAGTATGGCTTCGATCACTCATTTGGGCGATAATGTTATGCTGGTCAGTTTTTTAGAAAACAACATTAGAAATAACAAGGACATTGAAGAATGGAAGAAATACTGGTTCCGCGGGCTGAGACCATGGAAGGCAGAAGACGTTGGCTTTTGACGGCGGGTGTGGACTAGATGGTATGGTGTCCCAACATCAATTTCTTCAAGGAGGCATCAACACGTCTTGGATCTTTCATTGATGTTGATTGTGCTACAGAGAGTAGAACAAGACTTGATATGGCCAGGGTCAAGCTTGCAGTGAACTACCTCAAGGACGTTAACACCATCATAAAAGTAACTATATGGGGAAAAGTTTTCTCAATTAAAATAGTTATGGAACAGACATTGATTTAAGAAAACAATATAGATGATGAAGGAAACAGCAGTTCAGATCAATCGTGGAAGAGGAGGTTCAAGATTCAGAAAATTCTCCGGCCAAAGCGACGTAGAATGAGAAGAGGAACCCTAAGGTGGACTATTACAACTCCGGCAGTTCTGTCATCGGACCTCAGCAGCTACGTCCGGATCTCGAGACTGATCCAAAGACAAGAGGCGACTTGATCATTATAATTATAGTCAGAGCACTAATTCAAAGTCAAAGACTGTCCCCCAGGATGGGCCAACCCAATACAACAGACCCAGGACAGTCTAGAAAATGGAAACGCTGTAGCCGTGGAGAATAGAGAAATAAATTTAGTGGGCTTTAAACAATTGGGCCAACTTAATGCGGTAGAAAGAAAAGAACAAATAAAATAAACCGGGCCAGAGAAAGAGGACGTCATAACACAAACGGATGGGCCTTGTTCACCTAACAAATTCAGTATTGGACTGAAGACTGTGAGCCTTCAAGAACACAATATGGATGAGGAGATTTTGGGCCACAACAAAGACATTCTAGAAGGGAAGGGAGTCAAACACATACTACTTCATTTTCAGAGGAACATGTAATAAGAAATAAAGAAAGAGAGGCTACAGAACAAAATCGATGGAAGAGGAGAATCCAAGATCGCCAAAAATTGATCAAATCCCAGATAAGAAGTGAATGGTAGATCATGAAGGAGGATATTCAAACTTCAGTCAATCCAATTCTAGAACAAATACTATTTTGAAAGACGACGAGGGCATGATCCCCAATAACCAATCAAAAAATAAAGAAAAAAAGATGAGGAAAAAGACAGCAAAAAAAGCTGAAAGAAAAAGCCTGGCGGAATTCCTAAAAGATCTCTCATCCCCTTCGGAAAGACTGCCAAACAGAAACTATCCAAGAGGCAATATGGGTCAGAGAACATCAGATTTCAGACGACATAAAGAGGCGGAAGAGGTATGGAAATTGGGTATAAATCTTGGATTTAATTCCAAATCTTCTGATGCAGTTATGATAGATTGCATTGATAGTGTTTTGAGAGAAAAAGAAATAGAATCTCGTATGACTGGAGGCGCTGAAAATAACCTATCTCAATGAAGATGCTCAGCCATAACATGAGAGGCTTGGGGACAAAAACAAAACGTGGAGAAGTCTGGGAATGAGTCAACAAGAGGGGAATGAATTTCTGCATGATTCAAGAGACAAAATTAACCTAGTGTGATGAAAGTTTATTTGGTGAACTAAGTGGCAAGACAAAATTCAAATGGATCGTTAGAAATGCACAAGGGAGATCAGGGGGATTACTTACAGGTTGAAACATGGAGAAATTCTTAGCACGAAATTGGTGGGATATGGAGGGTGCTAGTATAGTTAATGGAGTGTGGCTTGATGGATTGATTGAATGTGTTCTCGTAAATATTTATGCTCCATGCGTGGCATCTGAAAAACGAGATCTTGGAAAAGATTGGAATGGATTGTACAGCAAAATAAGGACACGTGCATATGTCTGATAGGAGATTTCAACTCAGTAAGAAAAGCTTCTGAAAGGGTAGGCAGAGGGAGAAACTTTAGTCGTAGTGAAGCAGCAGTGTTCAAAGAATTCATCTAAAGAAATGGGCTTATGGATCTACCTTTGAATGGAAGAAGTTTTACGTTTTATGATTCATCAGGATGCTGCAAGAGTCGAATTGATAGGGTATTAATTAACTACAATTAGATGAATGCATGGCCAGACACACATGTTATAGGGATGAAAAGAACATCATCTGATTCCATTACTGGAAAATACAGAGAACATTGTTTGGGGTCCACGCCCTTTTCGGAGCCTTAATGCTTGGTTCTCTCATCATAATTTCAAACAGTTCGTGTATGAAAAATGGAACAACTACAAAGTGCAAGGATGGGCAAGTTTTGTATTAAAGGAGAAAATGAAAATATTGAAGATGGATCTCAAACAATGGAATAGGGAGGTGTTTGGTTTTATTGATCACAGAATAGAGGATCAAAAACTCAAAATTCATCAATTCGATATGATTGATGATACTCTTGGGCTTGAGGAAGAAGAAGTGATTGAAAGAAACAAGGAGCAAACACTTTTGCTGTGTGATTTAAGGAACAAGAAAAGTATGCTTGGGCAGAAAGCAAAAATAAAATGGATAAAATCAGGGGATGTAAATTCGAAAGTCTTCCATCGACATATCAACGGGAGAAGAAAATTGACAGAAATCAAAGGGCTAATGGTTAACAATGTTTGGGTTCAAGAGGCAGGAGGGATAAAGGAACATATCAAAAATATGTTCCACAATCATTTCAAATCTCAAAATATCCTTAAGCCTCGGATAGGAGAAAATTTGGTATTTGAGAAGATTCAACCAGAAGAAAATGCTTAATTTACAAGACCATTCTCGGAGGAAGAGGTATTGGAGGCATTGAACAGTTGTAGTGAAGATAAAAGTCCCGGTCCAGATGGGTTTAACCAATTATTATTCAAAGAATGCTGGAATGCGATCAAATCTGACTTCATGAGCTTCTTGAATGAATTCCACAGTAATGGCAGGTTAGTTCGAGGCCTCAATCATACGTTCATATCCCTCATTTCGAAAGCAAGTGGCTCAGTTGAACTCAAAAATTTCCGACCCATAGCCTCGATTGGAGCTCCTTACTAAATTCTTTCTAAGATCCTTGCCAAAGACTAAGTCTGGTATTGGATAGAATCATATCGGATAATCAGTCAGCTTTCATAAAAGGGAGACAAATCACTGACAACATCATCATTCTCAATGAAGTTTTGGAGGAACTGAAAATAAAAAAAATAGAAGGATTTTGCTTCAAAATTGATTTTGAAAAGACATATGACTCGATCGATTGTAATTACCTTTGTGATATGATGGCTGCATTCGAATTCGATACAAAGTGGATTAAATGGATTAGTTAATGCATCTCTACAGCACGTGCTTCAGTTTTAGTGAACGAAAGTCCTATGGGGGAGTTTGGTTTGGAAAGAGGAATCAGACAGGGTGACCCATTATCACCTTTCTTGTTCTTAATTGTTGCAGAATGCATTAGCACAATGATGAGAAGAGCTATCGAGTTGGGATTATATGATCCAGTGGAAATAGGAGACAGCAGTATGCACATCTCTCACATCCAATTTGCGGATGATACTCTATTCTTGAGCAAGGCCTCATTGAAAAATGCAATCTTTCTTAAAAGAATGTTGTTGTTATTGGAGATGGTTGCAGGCCTAAAAATCAACATCAATAAATGCAATATAGTGGGATTGAAATGTAGAGGGAGGCAAGATGAGAGACATAGCAGACATACTCAAATGCAAAATAGGCAAGCTTCCATTCAAGTATCTCGGAGTGCAAGCTGGATGCTCACACAGAAAAAGCTCGGATTGGGAGTACATTGTGGAGAAAATCCGAAACAGATTAAATAAATAGAGTGGGTTGAAGATGTCGATTGGAGGACGTCTAACCTTGGTCAATTCTGCCCTAGCCTCCATACCAACTTATACTTTCTCGTTATTTCGTGCGTCGTCTTGTGTGTTAAAAAAATTAATAGATTGCAAAGATATTTTCTTTGGGGGGAAGTGTGAATGTTAGGAAAACTTCATGGACCAAATGGTCCAATGTCACTCGCCACAAACTTAATAGGGGATTGGAAGTTCGGGATGTCAATGATTATAACTTGTCACTGTTAGGGAAATGAACTTGGCGAGCACTGAATGAAGAGGGGAAATATGGGCTAGGATCCTACAGGCTAGAAGAGGCAAATATCTTGGGCTTGGGGGCGGGAAGAAGGGGTGAGTTCGGTTGTACTCAATAGGAGATGGTGAGGATCAGTCTTGAAAGCATTTAGGGATCAATATGGTGAATGGTTTGATGAGAAGTTAGATAGGGTGGTTAGAAATGGTAAAGACACAATGTTTTGGGAAGATAGATGGTTAGATCGAGTCCCTCTTAGGTCTCAATATCCATGTCTTTATGCTTTAAGTCTTACAAAAGGTCAAATGGTGTCTAACATGGGGAGTTGGGCTGAAAATGGGTGGGAATGACAGTGGCAATGGAGACGAGAGTTTAGGTCTCGGGAGTCTGAATTTTTTAACATGTTGCTCACTGATATTGACAGGATTACCATTCAAAAAAAAATGGAGGACAGATGGAGCTGGAAATATGAAGGAGAATAGGAATATTCCATCAAAGCGGCTTACAATCTATTGTAGGAGAGAAAGTTAGGAGGAGAAGTTGGCAATAAAGAAACATCTTAACTTCTTTGGAAATCTCAGGTGATTCTCAAAGCAAAAGTGCACTCGTGGCGGATACTAAACAATGATCTCTCAATCTTGAAGAATCTAAAAAGAAGAAATTGTCTGCAAGGAAATCAAATGACCTTATGCGCTTTGTGTCAAAAGGAATAAGAATCGACTGAACATGTTATAATAAATTATCTGAAAAGCTCAGCGATATGGTCAAAAATTTTGTCATGGTGGAATATTTCTACTGCTCTACCAGCTAGCATTCATGAACATTTCTTGTCATTTTGCAACCTCATTACAGGTAAAAAAGGGATAAACATTATGTCAAGTATATGGATTTGTTGTGCGTGGCTGATGTGGAGCTCGAGAAACTCCATCATTTTTCAAAATGGCTTATGGGAACAAGAGAGGATCATGTAGGAAATAAAGAGTAAAGTTTGGAGTTGGATCACCCATGTCAAAGGAGATATGTTAAAAGATATAGATTTTAGGACTTGGTCGATTATACCATGTTTATGCATTGAATTGTGATTATGAATCTAGATTGAGAATTGGTTAAAATTTGGCTATAGAAGCTCAAGAAATTGTAGCATTATTTTTGTTATCTTTATGTGGTACTTGTAAACTGGGGCAATTCTTATGCCTTCTAATAAATTTTTACTTATCCAAAAAAAATTTAAAGGATATGAATGATTTTTAATTCACATTATTCTCCACTACTATCGGTTCGATTCTTCTATATATTTTGGTGTTAGATCTCTTTTTGTACACTGTTATATGATTGACACGTATGATATAATAAAATGTATACTCTAAAATGAAAATATCAACTCTAAGAAAAAGGTTGAGATTTTCCTCCCTCATACATATCACTTAACGCGTGTAACAAAAAATATAACATTAAGTATAATTGAACCTCCAAGATCCCACTACTATATTCAACCAAATGGCTTTATAAAATAATACTCATTATCAAATATATATATAAAGTAAATGAATCTCATAGAGAGGTATTTCTCGCTGGGGTTATTCTTGTGTGATCCTGAGTCTCGTGACCCCCTCATGAGGGGGTCACCGGTGACTAGGGGTGTGCACGGTGCGGTTTTGCGGTTATTTCGACAAAATTTAAATTGCATTGTTATATGCGGTTCGGTTTGACAATTAGATTTAAATTGCGGTTTATCGAGTAAAATTTATAATGCGGTTTTAGGCGGTTTTTTGCGGTTTGACGGTTAAATATTAACATACTCCGTATTACATAACAATACAATACATATGGATGTATAAAAAAAATAAATACGTGTACATGCTTAATTTAAAGTGTTCTTCACCCTTAGAAATAAAATATTATAACAATGATCAAATTAGATAATGAGATATTAAAGATATGAAATTATAATTTGAACTACATAACTAACTCAAATAATATAATCTATGTGATATAAAGCAAACTTTTATTAAAATTATTTCTCAATCCAAATTAGTGTATATCTTTTTACCTCTTCAATAATACATAATTATATATGTATACATAATATATATATATAATTAGAATATGGTGTGGTACGGTGTATTTTTAAATGAAAATCGAAATTACACCATTCAAGCAGTGCGGTTTTCTCCAATAAAATTAACCGCGAGTTAAGTGAAAAAACTCTAAGTGCGGTGCAAATATGGTGAGGTTTGATCGATTTTTGCGATTTTAAAAAATTGTTGCCCAACCCTACCGGTGACCCGGGATCACATAAGTGGTCCTCTTCTCATCGTTTGTTAAGTGAACAACACATAGAGGAGACAGCGGGAAAGGAGGCAGGCAGGCTGGGACAGGCGAACACTAACAAATTAACAAGTCATGGATCCGGGTCTGTTGTCGGGTGAGATTATGCGGCCCAAATCAAATGGTGGGCCCTTTTTTACAGCCTTCACATGATGTTCACACGTGATCCACTCTCATCTTTGACCCTCCATCCATCACATTACTGTTATTATTTCTGCCACCCCAAAATATCTCTTCTGTTATCAATTATCATCCACACTTAACTAAACTCTCTTTTCCACCTCCTAATTTCCATTTCTTTTTTCAAATATACGCATTTTTTTCTCATCACTATTCACTACACACCACCAATTGTTTTGCCTTGTTTTTTATAAAAAAAAAAATAATGTTGTTGAATTACTTTGTTAAAGTAATAGACTCTTCCTTCTAAATGATATTAAACCGTAAAAAATGTTCTAGGGAGTGGATATATAATTTGAATGAATTCATATTGATTCTTGGGGGTGGATAATTAGCAGAAATTTCTCAATTATTTTTATATTATTTAATAATTATCTAATCTTCTTCAATTAACTATATTTCTATTGTTATTATTACTTACTAATAATATTTGTCTTCAATAATACCCATTAATATTTTTATTTCAAAATTTAAGTTTAGGGCTCCTCAATAAAGTCATTCACTGTTTATGAAAAATATTGTCTTAGAGCAAATGAGGATTTGACCTAATTAAAATCAAAGCAATAAATGAGAATACAATCGTTAAATACATTATAACGGCATGCATTTATTCACAACTCTTATCATATTTAAATTGTAGAAGGATCCTGATTGGTTAGTGATATATATATATATATATATATATATATATATATATATATATATAGTACTAAAATCTAACACCCTGTAAATATTTATATTTTGTTATTTTGAATTGTCCAAAATAAGATTTGTATTTTTATTTTTAAAGTGAATCTGAAAATAATTAATAAATTATTATATCTCTTGATCTAATAAAAAACAAAAGTAAATATTAACTTAGAATGAAGAGTATTTATTAATTTAAAATATTTTATTTTTAATAAACGCGTAAATATACTTTGGAATAGAGCTAGTAATACCCAATATTTTGTGATTAGTATCTACTTTATTAATGAATGAATGTCGGTGGAATAGAGTAGCTTTTTCTCCGCCTGAAGACACGGGTCTTTCATAATTAATTAAATAATTGTACGGTGATGTTAAATTATTACTCACTATTTCACACACTTTTCTTTTTAATTTATCTCATTAAAATTAAAATTGACACATTTTCTTTTTAATATATAAGATCATATAAAAATAATTAATTTATTTTCATATCCCTACATATCACCTCTAATACAACTACTCATTAAATTATTACTCCTTAATTTCTGTGTCTAAAAGAAAATATATTAGCTTCTCGGGAGTATAACTGCCAACAGTTATTGCCATATGCGGTGTCTCCACCTATATCAAGATGACTGTATCAAGACAAAGCTTTGGGAATCCAATAATCATATCTTGTCAAAAAAAAAAAAATCATAGAAAATATCACAACACACAACAAACAAAATTAAGAGTGGAAGAAACACTCTGATAGTTCTCCATTTCATTTCATTACATTACATACATTATAGTACTATGTTCATGTTACAAAATTTCGTAATTACACACCAAAATCAAAACTAATAAACACCACTTTATGGAAAGCAAAAAATAATTATTAACTCATTATGTATTAATTAAACACTTTCGCCATACTTGTTGCAGAGTGCCAGAGCATTACTGGTGACTTGAGCCACATTAGTCATTCGGGTCCTGATTGAAGATTTGATCCGCCCGTTCAGTGCCCGACCCCCGAACCCGTCCATACACGTTCCCTCGTCGGTCAAAGCCGCGCTGACCCACGTCTGCAGGTTGCTCATGTGCCAAACGAACTCCGGGCCCCTGGCCCGGCCCAATTTCTTGAGCTCAGTGACCGAATTGCTGAGCCTGTCGACGCTGTCGCCCACCTCCTCGAGGCAGTCCTTGAGGGCTGAGTACTCTCTGGGCTTCAGCCCGCGGAATCTGGTGAGTTTGGCCACGAATGCCTTGGTGGATTGGGCCCGATCCACGCTCACGGACAGGGCCGTCATTACAAGCTGCCTCGGGCTTTTGTTGATTGAGGCGGCGTACGACGACAGCGACGCCACGCACACGGCGGGGTATCTGGTTGCTCGGCACGAAACACGGACGAAATTGGAGGAGGGAGTGGCCGCGACGGAGGCGGCGTAGAGGAGAGAGAAGATTAAGAGAGAGAAGGCAAGCGGAGATGTTGGAGAAGCCATTTTTGTGAGACGAGATTTTAGGTTAGGACAGAGAGTGGCTAACCCTGTATTTATAAAGGAAATTCCGTATTACTATAGCATTTTTTATTATTACTATTATTATTATTATTATTATTATTATTTTATCCTGAAGGGCCGTTTTACACTTCACCCTAATAATAATTATATGGAAATTTATTAATCATTTATTTAATTTTCTTTTTACAGTAGTGTAACATACTACTATGTCTTTTTTCACGATTGTACGGTTCGAAAGATTCTAGAGACCCAATTATCATTATCTCTCGTTAATAATCATGATTATTGAGTTTGGTTCAACTATGTTAAAAAGGAAATGGACATGTTTGCCCTTTGGGGATATTTGTGCATAAGTTAATAACACTTGATTTTGATGATTTTTATGTTGGAAATTTTAATTTCCAATATAGTCAATTGTAAGTAATATATTATTATGCAATTATATTAGCTATTCAATTATTATATGAACTTAATTAAGTGATCTTATTAAGGTTAAAAGTCCATAAGCTATAATAATAATGATATGGATAAATTGAGTAGATACCCAATACTACATGACTGGGTGATTAAGGGTGACTCAGTTGTATAGTATATAAAGGCTTCTTGGTTTTGGTCCCCAATACACTAAGTCGCACATGGTCTTCTCTTCTCCCCATCGGGAGGGATTACTACGGTCCCTATAAGGAATAAGGAGACTTAAGGAGACTTAGTTGAGGAAGGTCATAATACATATCAATTGTGTTCCGCATAACTCTGGATTAAGGGTCTAACTCTGGATTAAGGTACGCTTCCGCATTACAGTTTGATCTCAGTTTATTATAATAGGGTTAAGGTTTTAAGGATTAATTTCCAACAAGTGATATCAGAGCCACCCTATCTATGATTCTCTGAGATTTGAAATAATTGTGTGTAGATTCAAACATTTGTGATGAATCGTTATGTGATATTAGTATTACATATTAAGATATTAAAAATGGAATTTTTACGGGATATATATAAGAACGTATTCAGATTTAATTTTCGGAATTTTAATCCCCTTATTGATTAAACACCAATGATAATGGTGCTTATTATGTAATATAACTTTGGATTTGTGATGTCATGAAATGCGTTGACAATTCTGGAATTCTAATTCCACTGGTATATGTTTTAAACATATTACTGTAAAATTTCAAACCATGAGCATTCTTCCAACATTTGTCATATGTGTATGTCATATGTGTTTTTATTCATTTATTTAGTTGGAATAATGGTGTCAGAACCTCCCATTTTAATCAATTCTGCGAATTAATTCGAATTCATTTAAATGCTAGAGCTTTAAATTGAATTCATTAAGTAGAAGTAATTTTGCAGTTTGATTTGTGTATATAATTAAATCTCATGAATTATGAATTTCATTATATCAAGTTATGCTTATGTGATAAAGTTAATTTGGTTTTCAAATGTTCTAAATCATTATGAATTTATGGGACAGTATTGATGTGGATTTAGATTTTGGCTAATTGTTAGCAGCTCACTAATACCATATGTTTATGTTGCATTTTGGTACATTATATGAGTGACGGGACCGTTTTTATTAATTGTTGTATATAGATTAATGACGGTTCTGCCACAACTTTAAAACCCACTTGCGTAGCTTCAAATTGCATCCATTATTGCGGATTATTGTTTCAATCCAATCCTTAATTATTAACTTTGTACATGTGACTTGATTATTGAATCAAGATGGATACCCATATTTTGTAACTATTTATCAAGTCTGCTTATGAGGATTTCGGATTTAAGATTTTTCGGATTGATTGAATTGAAAGCTGTAAATTGAAAATTGGGTTTCTGCCATTAAGTAATTTCAGAAATAATATTGAATTGAATCAGACCATAATATTGAGTTGACATTACCTTATATTTGCCAATGGGTAACTTGTCAAGCATATTGAATTATAATTTATTCGATTGTCGAATGTTCCAATATGTGCAAATTTTAATTAAATATACATAGATCCAGAATTTAGATTTTGATGACTAGTGCCATTATTATTAAAATTCATGATTATAGACGTCATCATATATATTTGGATTTACACCTACATATACTTTATGGAAAGTTTAATGTAGGCTTATGGTTTTATTAATTGGCATGGCACAATGTTGAATTAGAAAATGCATGAGTTAATAAGTATGACTTAAGGATTAATTTATTAATTTAAATGCAAGGATTGACATCTTTAACTTGATTGATATTATTTTGTGAATTAAGTTGCATTAATTAATTATACTCATACCCCCTTTTTAGGTGGTTTCTTAATATAAAGAATATTCGTTTAATTCTGTTAATGTCAAATTGAGATTTGAAATCCTTAATTAAATTAAGAAAATCTTTCATAATTTTTAATGGTAGTTCATCTCAACTTCCCATTTGGTTTGTGGAATAATTAAAATTTGGGTAGACATTTTTAATGTCGTTCAATTAAACATAAATATTTATTTTAAATATTCGTTTAATTGGTCTAGTAATTTTTCAATCTAGTCAATCAAAGCATCATGTTGTCATAGCAGCCTCTGTGTGTGGAATGCGACTTTATTGAAATTACATAGATGGGTGTGTAATTATTTATGTATTCTGTGTTCGCCCCATAAGTAGGCACAGTTTGGCAGAATAATAACACAAATGTGATAATAAGTATGTGATAATTATTTTGAATTGTTCATGTGAACATGAGTCGGTCCAAAGATAGACTTTTGTTTGACAGAACTTATTATTAGTATTTGATTATTACACCAAGATTTCCCCTGCAGTTAATTTTTGTCCATAGACGAGGTTAATGTTGCACAAGGTGTCTTGTGATAGGTCCCCAATTAGTATCACTAGTCATAATTTATTTTATGACATGTATGTTGCGAGTGTATTTTCATGCGAGTATTGATCGGCCCAAAGATAGATTAATATTTGGCCCGAAATACACAAGCACTTGTGGTGATAAATACATGACAATTGTTTGTTTGACATGTGAGTAATAAGTCGGCCCAAAAAAAGACTATTGCTTGACAGTTCTTATTATCAGTATTTGATTACTACAAAGAGGGTGTCACTTACAAGTTAGTATTGTCATCATTGGACTTGACACTAATGTTGTGCTCGATTCCTCGAGATGATTCTAAATTATTTAATTTTTGAAAGATTATAAAGTTTAATGCGAGCATGATAAATTATTTTTCAATAATTCTCTGTACAATTATGAAGTCTACTAATTAAGTTTAACATATATCAACAACAAAATTATACTTAATGAGTGAACTTCAACAATAAGGATGAGACTAATAAGTCAAACTTTGTCTTAATAAAGTATAAGGGCAATACAAGAAAATCCATTAAGAAAGCTGCTAAAGACAACTAAAGTACAACCTTTTGTTTACTCCTAAGACTTGTGGAATTATTCTAAAATATACCACATGGAGATTACTTAGTATGAATGGTGTTGTGGTATAGTTAAAAGACAAAAATAGTATTCCACAATATATGGTTACCAATTGGAGAAATTATAAAGATTGCAGCTTTATGGTCTCAATAAAGTTCCAACCAAAGTAGTTGTGAGAACTCTTTGAGTTTCACATATGGTGATGCCCAACTAAGGCTAGATCATTGGGATCTACTAAATAAAATTGGACTCAAATAAATACAAGGTACTTTATTGGTTATGAATAAAGATAAAAGTTTATGATCCAATTAATTGGATAATATTTGTGACGGGTAATACGGTATTCTGTGAGGATGTTGATTTGGGGGGAAGAATAATATTAGAGACATTGTCTTTGAAGAGGAGTCTATTAGACCCCTACTTATGCTTTTAAGAATGTCCAAATTTAGAATAACGATATGACAATGTCAATAATATTTAAGGCATAACGAATTTAACAACCTCAAGAATAATGTCACTAAGGAAACCACTAGAGTTGGGAGAAAGACAATTTTGAATGATTTAATAAGTTCTTCTCCTAAATAAAGAGGACATTATGGAATTAATTGTAGAATATTCAAACAATGTTCATCAAGCCATGTAATGTCCAAATACTTGAAAGTGGTTTAATGCTATAAGTTATGAGTATAAATCAATACAAGATGATTAGGTTTACATCTTGATAAATGATTATACTCAAAAGGGAAGGAAGACATTGTTTTAAGATAATCATGACATTAGTAGCACATTTTGATCTTGAATCATATTAGATAGATGTAAAGATAAATATTCTTGATAGTAACATTGATGAAACAATCTCAACAGGTTAAGAACTAAAAAGAAATTCATCTATACATTCAAGTAAGTTTTTCCATAAAGGAATCACAAGTATCATCATGAGGTAATTGTCTCATTTGGTTTTAAGACAAGTATACATGTTTATGTGATTAAGTGGGAGAATGTTTAAGTTAAACTAAGAGAGACAAGTGGAGTCTCAATAAGGTGTCCTAAAGTTAAACTAAATATTTAAGATATGTAGATATATTCTATATGTTTTGATTGTTGGAAGTTGTTGTATGATGAGGTCTGCACAAGACTTAATTTGGCTTATGTTGTTAGTATATTAAGTAGACATTTAAGTAACTCTAGTATGGATCTTTATAAAGTATTTACAGAGAACTAAGGATAACATGCTTGCACATCAGGGATCAGATTTGTTAGAAATCATAAAGAATTCCGATTCTAAGTTTGTTGGATGTCAATACAGTATAAGATCCACTTTAGGCTATATCTTCTGTTGGTCTGGAGAGCTATACAACTAATAGTGTTAAGCAAACATTTGTAGCTCATTAACCATGACAATTGAATTAGTAGCACACTAAAGGACATTCAAACATGAAATAAAGATTGCAAAACTTTGTTACGTAAAGTTTATTGTAACAGTTAGTTTGCAGTAAAGTATTGGCAACAAGAGTTCTTATAAGTCAAGCATATTAACATAAAATTCTTGGTTGTTAAAGAAGGTGTTTTGAGTAGATAAATTTCAGTAGAGTATATTGTGATAGACTTTAAATGCGGATCCATCAACCATGTGTTCAGTGCCTTATAATTTTTATGAGCTAGCTACTCATGTGGGTGTTATATAGTTTTAGAATACATTGATTTAGTGGGAGTGTATATTCGTTGCTCTTTAAAGTTTTTAAAACACTTTGATTTGGTAATTCAGTTTTCTGCAGTATAAGTTTGATGGTTTTGAATTTATTGTGAATTCACTAAAGCAATAATTTCATTTTGCAATATTTTACATTTTGAATTGATCTCACTAAAGACTAAAGTAGAACCAGTTGGAAATAGACATGATGTTGATCATATTGCATGCAATTTTCATGCTACTCACCATATTTGATCTATGTTATTAAGTATATTAATATTGGTGATTGTCGGGGTTTAACCATGATTTGTAATGTGGTGAATGCCTCGATAGTTCCATATTAGTATATGAGATGGACCAGTTTGTTAAGTATAGTCTGAAGAGGAATAGCATAAAGATGCACAACTAAGGACTCTTGATATAATTGCTTTGAAAGATATATAGCCTAAGTGGGAGATTGTTGAAAATTTTAATTTCCAATACAGTCTAATTGTGGGCAATGTATTATTATGCAATTATATTAGCAATTCAATTATTATATGGACTTAATTAAAGGCTTCTTGGTTATGGTCCTCAATACTACATGACTGGGTGATTATGGGTGGCCCAGTTGTATAGTATATAAAAGCTTCTTGGTTATGATCCCCACTACACTAAGCCGCACATGGTCTTCCCTTCTCCCCATCGGAAGGGATTACTACGGTCCCCATAAGGAATAAGGAGACTTAGTTGAGGAAGGTCATAATACCTATCAATCGTGTTCCGCCTAACTCTGGATTAAGGTACGCTTCCGCATTACAGTTTGATCTCAGTTTATTATAATAGGGTTAAGGTTTTAAGGATTAATTTCCAACATTTTAAACACAAAACTTTACTAAGATAAATGTGTTTAGATGATACCTTTGAAATGCTTGTCTCTTAAATAATACCAATTAAACTTGTGAGTTGATTGCATGCAAGCCTTGTTGCATGGTATGAAATCATTTTGAGGTGTGTAAGATCGTTTCTAGTATGGTGTAAGGAGTTGTAGGTCAGTTATATAGTTCAAGTGACAGTTGCAACAGATAGACAGCTAGAAGGGAGTCAAACTGGTTGTAATTTGAGTGAGGTCAATGTGGAGTTGTTTTAGTGGCTATAATGAATCGGTTTTTGTTATCTATCAGTTGAATATTGCAGTTGGGATAATCGACTTTTTATTGGATGACTTTAATCTTTGTGTGAGTTTGCTAATCATTTCTACCTCTAAACAAAACCATTCGAATTAATTCTATAATTTTAGTTGATAGATCCATTGTAATTAAATTTGAATGTATTTTCTAGATTGATTTGAGTATGTGATTTCTCTTTATAACCTTCACCAATAAGAGTTTTTTTCCACTTTCGTGGATGTAGATGTTAAAAATCGAACCACATAATCCTTGTGTGTTTTAGAATCTTTGTAAGTTTAATTCATTTCAAATAAAATCACAAATACATGGTATTGATCATCTTGATAGTTTTTAGAGCTGCAAATTCAGCAAACTAATTATCAAATTAAAACTTAGTTATTTTCAGATTTGAACCACACCAACTATTAACTTAGGCTAAAAACTTTTATAAGAATATTATTAAACGATCACATTCAAGGGGCATGTTATTCAAATCGCTTTGAACCATATTTGGATTCATATGTAGTCTTATTTTTTATTCATAAGTAGGCATAGATTTGAAGAAAAATGTGGCATAATTAGAAGAAAATATATATATAATAAAAAAAAATGTAGCTTTAAAAATGACAACGTTTGAAGTTTAGTTACCGACACACCTTCATGTTTGGCCTTATCTACATTGTGTGACCCACACCATGTTTACCTTTTTTTTTTCTTTTTCTTTTTCTTTTTCTTTTTCTTTTTTTCTCCTTTTTCTTTTTCAGACAATATGATTTAATTTACTTGAATTGAAAATTACTCAACTACTACTTTTTTCAGGCGTGATTGAAGGTAATTAAATAGTAAATTTTTTATATATTAATGTACATAAGTAACTTAATATAGGAAATTATAAGTTCATATATCTATTTTATTTAAATAAATGGATGATAAGAAATTTAAAATTTGAATTTTTAGAATAAATAATATACACGAAACCATCATATGCTGTATAGTATGCAGTATGCAAATATAGTGTATACCGATGACAAACAATATTTTAATGGTTTTTTACTATTTCTAACATGTTTAAGTAAGGGAGAAAACTAAATGCATAAGACAAGTCTTTTAAAATGTTTACGTGAGACACGAATCATTGTGCATCTCTTTCTACTTTTTTATGTGATCGTGCAAGAAATTTATGGAATGATATAAATGTGAGATGTATATTAATTTTTCAAATATATGATTACTTTAATAAAAAATAATAAATATAATTTTGAATTCCGTGAGAATTAGCTATAAAGAATAATTAAAAATAAATTAAATAATAATAATAATAATATGGTGTTCCCTTAATTTGACTTATAGCTTTAAAACACGGGTAAATATCAAAATTGGTCATATGATATTTTTCAATTTTAGTTCTTTTTTATTGCATTTCTCACTTTTGGTCCTCTGGTGTCCGATTTTAATTCTTTTAGTCCAAATTTAGTTATTTTTCGCCGAAAATTTAAAAAACTCGCTGGAAAAATCATGCATGATTTGCACGCTCTCAAAATTGGTCCTGTAAGTATGGACTGTTCCAACTTTGTCTTTTTTTATTGGAATTTTCACTTTTGGTCATCCGTTGTCCGATTTTAGTTCTTTTTTGTCCAAATTTTGTCATTTTTCTTCGAAAATTTAAAAAACTCTTCAGAAATCATGCGTGAGTTGCATTAATCTTCCCACTTTTCAATTTTCTCTTTATTTCTCTTTTTTCTTTTTAAATTAAATTACAAACTTTACGTATTTGTTACTTATTCAGACGGAATTGGATTTGAGCAAATTTTTACATTTAATTGATCTAATTAAAATGAAAATTTCGAATACTCTTTCCGTCTCATCCTAATAGTTACATATTTCCATTTTGGGCGTCCATCCTAGTATATGGGACCCACACAAATTAATTACTTCTCTCTCCATGGGTCCACACATCCCACTAATACACCTACCCACTTTACATTAAATTATTATTTCTCTCACCTCAATACACATTAAAATACTATATTCATTAATCCCCGTGTAAAAAACAAATGTAACCATAAGGACGGGACGGAGAGAGTATAAAATTAGATTCGATTGTCGTCAAAAGAAATATTATAAAACATTGATAATTGACCCATAGACCAATTCCAACTAAATCAGTCCATTCAATAAAATCCAATAAAAGATTTCATCCTCTTGAAAATTTATGTGTACATCTTAAGAAGCTTGAAAATTATATATCAAGACTCTAGAACTTTATTGAAAAGATTAATAAATAAATAAATAAATAAATAAATAAATAAATAAAACAACATTTATATTATTATGTATAAAAAATTAAAAAGATTAAAGCCAAAATTGTAACACAAAATTAAATAAATAAATAATCTTGAACATGTATATTATTTAATTAATTGTTAGCCCCAAAATAATATTATTCCCCACATGATTCATAACAAATGTAATGTGAAATTGTGTTTTCACCTAGATATTACAGCTTTTGGTATTTTAGTTAATCGTATCATATACAGATGAAGCAAATGGGCATTTTATTTTATTTATTAATTTAGCAATTTTTAGTTTAATAAATATAAATTACAATTTTGAAACATTCTGTTTTCTCCGCCGCAAACATTAAAGGTTTCTTAAATCGTGATCATGGATATTTTGAGCACGTGCAACTCACGCATTATTTCCGACGAGTTTTTTAAATTTTCAGCAAAAAATGACTAAATTTGAACGAAAAATAACTAAAATATGACAACGGAGGACAAAAGTAAAAAATTGCAATAAAAAAATGACTGAAGTTGGAAAGGTTCATACTTACAGGACCTACTTTGAGCGCGTGCAACTCATGCATAATTTTTCCGGTGAGTTTTTTAAATTTCCGGCGAAAAATGACTAAATTTGGACCAAAATGACTAAAATATAACACCGGATGACCAAAAATGAGAAATGCAATAAAAAATGATTGAAGTTGAAAAACGCCATACTTACAGGACCAATTTTAATATTTAGCCTTAAAACACAACCAATGAAAAAAGTTATAAGACATGATGTGAAAAAAATAAATAAATAAAAGTTATAAATTAATAATGAAAAAATTAATATGCTGATATTAATGTGAACTTTAGATTTATGTTGATTTTGAAATTTTAATTGTAAAGATTATAGGTTTTTAAATCAAATAGTGTTAATTAATGTAAGTTAATTTGTGTTAAAGTTTTTTATAAGAGTATTTTTAATTGTATATTAAATCAATATATAAGATATATAATATGTAAGTGCTAAATATACAATAGAATATTAATTAATGTAAAAAAAAAAAGAGAAAAAAATAAAAGAAAACAAGTGTATTATTCTTTCTAAGCTTTTTACCATTTTTTGCAAATTTTCACAACTTAAAACAAACCTAATTTTAAAGTTTAAACTAACCTATCATAACTTGTGATTCACAAATCGTGTGGTAATTGTATGGAAAAAATATATATATAAATACAAAAAAACTAAAAGAAATCGTGGATATCAAAAGTTTGCGGATAGAATGATGGAATCACTTCCGATCACTTATATTGTTTTCAGTATTTGATTACCGACATTCCGTTAATGAATATATAATTTAATTAATAATTATTTATTGTATTTTTTTTTTAATAAAAATAAGATAAAATATGTCAATTAGGACCACGTAAACTCTACGAGGACAGCCGACTCAATTTTGGCACGTGCTTTTTTTTTTTTTTGCTTCTATAATTAAATTTAATGCACAGTATAATATTATGTGGTCTTTAAAAAAAAACATCAATATAATATGGTGGGTTTTATTAATAGTTTTATGGGGTAATTAATTATAGGTACGTGTATTTAAAACCTAATTATTAATAAATACATTAATCTAATATAATTATTGTGCGATACATAACGATTTTTTTCTTCCAACATTACCCTTGTTCACAACGTTTAATACTCAACGTTTATACAGAACAATAATTTAATTGAACACTAATGTACACTACATCAAATTAAAATAGCGAACCCGTATTTCTTTGTGTCAATGTACACCAATGTACACAACAATTATACTAATGACTCGAGAAGGAGGGTGAATTTATGAAGAAATTGTTTGAAGATTTGCATGCCAGTGTATCGATTTTCTAAGAAAGATTTTGGGGGAGGGAATTTCGGAAAAAAACCAACAATCCTTTGAAGATTTGCACGCCAATGTACCGATTTTCTAAGAAAGATTTTGGGGAAGGGAATTTCAGAAAAAAAAAAACCAACAATCATTTGAAAATTGCACTCCAATGTACAAATTTAGAGAGCAAGATTTTGAGAAAGGGAATTTAGGAAAAAATCTTGAGGTCACTTTTATTTATTCTGAATGTATGTTAATGTACATATTAGTATCTTTAAAATTTGAAAGATTTTAAGGAAGAGAATTTAGGAAAAAATCTTGGGTCACTGTTATTTATTCTAAATGCATGTTAATGTACGTATTAGTATCTTCAAAATTTGGAAAAAAATCACGCTAATGTACTTCTAAAGAATTTGAAAAAAAAATCATTTTAGAATCTTCTTGCTTACTTTCTATTATTTCTCTCTAAATGCACGTTAATGTACGAAATTCTTATAAATGTGCACTGATGTACATTTAAATAGTTAATTGAATTGTTTTCTCCCCGACAAATATTTATCTTAAATGAGTGTACAGTGATGTACATTTAAATAATTTATTAAATTGTTTTCTCTCTTTTAATTTGCTTTACACGATATACACCGATATTCAATAAGTATGGGTAATATGGAAAAAATAAAATTAAATTTTGTATCCGTGTGTAATTTTCTTTACCGAATGTATGAATTAGTAATACCTAAATACGTTTTGTACCTAATATTTATTGAACCTAGTTTTATATTATATTTGTTCCAAGTTTATTTAGTAAATAATTACGTGGATTATTTGTTGTTTCGAAATATTATTTTATGATATTGTGGTTCATAGAATGATATATTCTCATGATTCATGTATTAATTTATTATATATATTGTAGTAATTATTTTAGTTCTTGTTATATATGAATTTTTTATGCAAAGAATAATTTATCATATAAGAAAGTAAAATGTTTTCTAAATGAATAAAAATGGCAAAACACAATGATTTTATATATATCAGTTGGTAAAGTGGTGATTGATAAATTTTTTGCAACGAAAAATTAATTACGTTGCTAAATAATTCCGTTGGTAATCGTTGCTAATAATTTCGTTGATAATTTATATAATGATTCTCTTGATAATCTATTGGTAATTAGCAACAGATTGAATTCCGTTGCTAAAATAGAGAATAATTCTGTTGACATTCCATTGCTAGAACAAAATTGTCATTTTTGTTGCTAATCCATTGGTAATTAGCAACGAATTGAATTCCGTTATTAAATTCGGTTGCTAAAAAAAAATTTTTTTTTTTTTTGTGAGATATCATGCCCCAAAAAAATCTTACCTAATTGTTACCCATTGCTTATAAGTTACAAGACATATATTATCTTGTTCGAATCTTTAGGATAGCAGTACAACTTTATTTCCATGATTAAAAAGTACAAAAAATTATTATTATTCTATTATAAAGATTTGGCCAAATGGGAAGAGAAAGAAAAACAGATTACGAATATTAATTTCCATATATTTTTACTTAATTTTAATTAGCACACACGTTGAACGCGCAACGTGTGAAAGAAGTGTGAACTAATCAATGTTTTTGGTATGCTTCTTTCAACAAATAGTTGTCTTGGTGGTGGCCGCCTCTTCAAATACTATATACTAATTAAAATGTGTTCTATGTTTTTATATGATGTATTTTTTAAGTTGATATACTTTAAATGCACGCGTATACTTATATATGTATTAATTTTTTTAATTATATATTTTTTCATAAATATATTTATTTATATATTTAGTTTTTATTAAAAAAAATAAAAAATTCGCTAACAAATTATATAGATCTTATTAATTAATTAGTGCATACTTCCTCCGTCTCCCTCAAATTATTTCATATTTTACTTTTACTAAATTTGGTAAAAAATACATTATAACAATATTCACTTTTTACATGCATCCCAATATAATACTTACTTTTACTTACTTTTTCACATCTCCCAACAACTTTACATACCTTTTTCATTAAATCAACTAAAATATATATTTTCTTTCTTACTTTATACATAAAAATATAAAATTTTCTTAAACTCCTCGCACACCAATACGTGAAATACTTTTTGGGATGGAGAGAGTATATTTTTATTAAAAGTACAGGAGAATTTGTATACTCTCTCCGTCCTAACAAGTATTTCACGTATTTGTGTGCGCGGAGTTTAAGAAAATTTTGTATTTATATTTATAAAGTAAGAAAGAGAATATATATTTTAGTTGATTTAATGAAAAAGGTGTGTAAAGTTGTTGGGAGGTGTGTAAAGTTGTTGGGAGATGTGAAAAAGTAAGTATTATATTGGGATGTGTGTAAAAAGTGAGTATTGTTATAATGTATTTTTTGCCAAATTTAGTCAAAGTAAAGTGAAATACTTTGAGGGACTGATGAAAAAGGAAAGTGTGAAATACTTTGGGGGACGGATGGAATATTTTTTATCAATTTTTTTATTGTTGGTAAAAATTTGAGTAAGACCTACAATTTAATAGAACCATAAATACTTAAATTATAGCATGAGCAATTTAGTTATTTGGGCTGAGTCTGAGTTGGATATTTAACTTTTTTTTTTTTTAATCATAAACATATAGATAAAATTGTGAAGCTGGTATAATAAAGAAAATTATTTATGGCATTCATATATTAAAGTTCGAATTACATTTCCTAATATGTTTAAAGTAAAGGAAATATTGCTCAACTTTTATAATTATAATAACTAAAGTTAAAGTATCATTACCGTATCACTAATTGAACTAAAAATAAGTATATTTTGCAAAAGTTATAGGTTATGTTGTTTTCGTATTTACTAAAGTTTTGAGAAAATGTGAATCGTGATATACTGCATCCGTCTCATTTCAGATGACATACTTTGCATTTTGGATTGTCTCACAAAAATTTGCACATTTCCAAAAAAAATAAAAAGTAAAAGAACAACCACTCTTCTCACATACACTTTATTTACAAAAAAAAATCTCTACCTAACATACTTTATCATTTATTTATTACCAAAAAATAACATTATACCTCTAAAAGTTATCACTTTCTTAATCTCCGTGCCGGAATTTGAGGTGCAATCTTTTGTGGGACGGAAGGAGTATGTTTATTTTGGATTTTGAAGAATAATTTTAATTTTATGTCAAATCAGTGTGTAATTTAAAAAGATGTCTATCGAGTTTGAAAGTTAGAAGGTATTAA
This sequence comes from Pogostemon cablin, assembly GCA_023678885.1. Classification (NCBI taxonomy): domain Eukaryota; kingdom Viridiplantae; phylum Streptophyta; class Magnoliopsida; order Lamiales; family Lamiaceae; genus Pogostemon; species Pogostemon cablin. Next base: position 5,123,402 of record CM042980.1, read on the forward strand.
TATTAACAAATTCTAAAAGATACAATTAAAAATATAATATTTTTAATAAAATGTGATACCTGCCATTTGAATGTGAAAAGTGATAGTTCTCTAATTAAACTATTTAATACTCCATATAAAAACATATATAAAAAATATTTTTTATGAAAATTTAAAACTTATCAAGAAAAAGCAATTTTGTTTCTTCATTGTGTGAGGTTTAAGAAATATTACGTCATGTTCGAGGTATGATTTTAGTTTTAGCCACTATAAGAAATTTTTAGATTCTATGTTGTTTATCTTACTCTGAGTTTCACTCTTATATTGATGTTCTTACATGCAAAGGAACACATGCGCACGTGACACATCTAATATATTCACAAATAAACTATAAAGCACTCATTTTCAAACCATAAATAACTAATAAGTAATAACTATATCTCATATTCACACGAGACGTGAATATAAGGCAATACATTTTCCCCCATCCCTCTTTTTTTGGAAGCATGAATTCACATCAAAGACAAATTACACCAATATTTGAGATTTAATCATGATTATGAACCCAAACCCCCACCCCCAAACAAATATCCACTTCGCTTTATCTTTATTTTTCTCATAAACAAAAAAAAAGAAAATTTCTATCACAATTTTCAAATCACACGGCCATCTACTTCTATTGAAACCCTAATCCTCTGCAATTTCAAATACACAGCCATCTACTTCTATTGTGATACCTTATCACAAATTTCAAATAACAGGGCCATCTAGTTCTATTGAAAATTTGGGATACCTTATCACAATTTCAAACCACAAGTTTTTTTTATAAAAAAACCCTAATCTGCTGTAATTTACTAACGGTGATGAAGGCATTGGCGATGGACTATTTTGGGAAGGCGGAAGAGCAGAGCGGCGGAGCAACGGTGGCTATGGACGTCGACGACTTCGACTCATATCTAGATCTCTTTATAGAGGGGCCCGACTTGGACCTCCTGTTAAATTACCACCTCATCTAAAAACTTAAGCTGATAGAGAGTTGAATCGTTTAATACTTAATCAGATTACACTCTAACAAGCCCCCTCACATGCAGGCGGTGAATTTTTTTGTCTCAAGCCTTGCATGTGGAATTTTTTCATAAATGGGTGGCGGTGAGGTTTGAACTCTGAACATTTGTTAACCATCCAAGCAGCAGATTCATCAAAGATAACATCCCACGAAACGACGATTTTGCTTGTGGCAGGATTCAACAATCGAAACCCTTTGGACTAATCACTATAGCCGATAAAGAGAAGCTTTTGCCCTTTCTCATCAAATTTTCCACGATTTTCAGAAGCAACATGAGCATATGCGACGCTGCCGAAGACTTTCAAATGATCAACTTTTGGCTTCTGCTTGTACCAAGCTTCATAGGGTGTTTTATTTCGAACAGCTTTTGTAGGAAAATGATTGAGAATGTACACAGCCGTGTGTACAACCTCTGCCCAATAAAGATTCGGAACTCCCTTTCCCTTCAACATAGTTCTTGCCATTTTCACGATCGTCCTATTTTTTCTTTTGAAGACACTATTTTGCTGCGGCGTTCTACTCACAGTTAGCTGCCTTTTGATTCCATTATTCTTGCAATACTCAAGAAAAGGAATATAAAGAAATTCTCCCCCATGATCTGTCCTCAATGTTTTAATAAGACATTCACTTTCCCTTTCAACAAGTGCCTTGAATTGCAAGAAGATTGAAAAAGCCTCAGATTTTTGGTTGAGGAAGAACACCCACATCATTCGTGTGTAATCATCCACAAAGAGGATAAAGTATCTCTTATTTCCAAGTGTAGGAGTCTGCATCGGCCCACAAATATCAGAATGGATGAGCTCCAACGGTACTTTCGCTCGCCAAGATGTTTTAGGAAAAGGAAGCTTGTGCATTTTTTCAAAAATGCAGCCTTCACATTCATGATCAGCCTTGTTGATGTGAGGAAGTCCAATCACCATGTTCTTCTCCTTGAGTAATAGAAGACTCCTTCCATTAAGATACCCATATCGCAAATTCCATAATTGCGAAGATTCTGAATTTTTAGCTTTGAACGCACAGTTCTCATTCAATGACAATGTGAGAGGAAAAATCTTATTTTTCATTTCAACACTTGCTATGATGGCATTCCTTTTCTTGTCAAATATATTGCATTTTCCATCATCAAAATGAACAGAAAAATCCCTTTGTGTAAGTTGTCCAACACTAAGAAGGTTATGTGAGAGATTAGGCACATAAAGAACATCCGTAATGAGTTTTCGATTTCCTTAGTTTGGACAGCAATGATGATTTTCCCTTCTGCACTTCTCGTCGAGCCGTCTCCGAGAATAATTTGAGAGGTAATTTTTGGATCAAGCTCCACAAAGATATCTCGATTTCCTGTCATATGATTGCTGCAACCACTATCCAAATACCAAAGATTTTGGCACTGATTGTTATCATTAAAAAAGAATAAAACTTCCTCTTTTGATTCATTCAAAAACTTAGCATCCTCTTTTACTTAAGATTTTCCTTTTTCTTGAAACCAACAATCTTTCTGAGAGTGGTTTGGAATTTTGCATCTTTTGCATCTAAAGAAATAATCTTTAGATTCATGGTTTGATTTTTTGCAAATGAAATAAGAGTTATTACCAGAACTTTGTGGCTTGCCTCTCCAATTTGAAATTTTTTCATTTTGCTGCCATTTTCCAGGTTTCCCCTTTTTGTTAAATGATCCTCCTCTATGATCTCCTTGGTTGCTCCAACTTGGTTTTGATACATGCCTTGATTGAAAAGTCTGATCAGTTGAATGAACTGAACGAATGATCCTTTGCTCATGGGCGAGAAGAGATCCCGTCAACTCGAACATCGTCATCTTTGAAAAATCTTTTAATTCTTCGATGGCAGCAGCGGCATGATCAAACTTGGGAGGAAGACAATATGGAACCTTTTCTACGACTCGTTTATCAGGAATCGTGTCTCCACAACTTTTGATTTGATTCACGATCTCTAAGACCCGTGAAGAAAAATCACGAATCGATTCTCGATCTTCCATCTTTAAATTATCAAAATCTCTCCACAAAAATTGCAGTTTCAATGAGATTGTTTTCTCAGTTTCTTGGAATTCTTGCTTCAAAATTTCCAAGCATCTTTGGCCGATTGTACACCAAAGATTCGAGGAAAATGGATTTTCCAACTCCTTGTTGAATATACCGCAGCGCCATTGCATCATTTTTTATGAACTCCTTATCATCCTTCTTAGAATTTACTTGCGAAGTTTCTGCTTTGTCATTTGCCGTTGTCTTTTCTTCATCTTCAATCACGTCCCAAAGATCCAAAGAAATGGAAAAAGTTTTCATTTGGCTGTTTTAGTAACCATAATGCTCTCCTTCAAATATTGGTACTTGACTTGGTGAATAAGTGAACAACGTAGAAGCCATGAGGTAGGTTGGGTTGTGTGGTATGAATTTAGGGTGGCTCTAGATACCATGTTAAATGAACATCTCATCTAAAAACTTAAGCTAATAGAGAGTTGAATCGTTTAATACTTAATTAGGTTACACTCTAACACCTCCATCGTCTTGCAGATTCCTATTTTTTCAACTCTTTTCAAGACGATTTTGACGATGAAGACATCAATTAGTTTGTATGTTTCACTTTCGACGTTTGAATATCATGTAACATGTTGATGTATTCAATGTCTTCCATCCACTGTTGTTTTGTACTTTGAATCGATTGTGTTCTTGTTGGAAATCCCCAAATTTAATCGTGAACCCTAGTTTTTTTGTACACAAATCCCCAATTAGGGTTTTATTTTTTATCAAGTGATGAACGAATATGTATTGATCATTGAAGCATCTCAGACCTTGTTCGACCATTTTAATCAAATAATGCAATTTACTAACTCTTATCCTTAAAAGAGACAAACTATGTATTTCCAACTATATAATTATGAACTCAACTAAGTAGTCAAGAAATCAAAAACCCAAAAAGTATCATCTTTGAATGTCTTTCTTTCTTGTATGTTTGGTATTTTTGGTTGAAAGATGACGATGATGATGAAATTAGGGCAGTTTGCTAAACCTAGCTGTAGAAATTGGGATAGGAAAACAAGGATTTATTTTCTTTTAATTTTAATTATAGGGATATTTATGTCTTATTACAAAAAAAATATTTTAGTCTTTAATATAAATGGGGTACATAAAATAATTTCAGGCGTGTGAATAGCCGTCCCCATATAAAAAAATTAAAAAATATCCTTCGAGTGGTTTGGATTTCATATGATGGGTCCACAATTATAAACTAGTGTATGGGCCTAATTTAAATTCACTGAAGAACAAAGAATAGGGCCTTCGTTAAATGGGCCCATATATATTTATAGCCTTTACTGGTGGGCCCACATCTTAAAACGCAAGTATGGGCAATTAGTCTGTAGCATAAAATTATGGCCTCAGTTATATGGGCCCATATTAAAATTTGATCACATCTTTAAGTTATTGTTCTCACAAAATTTAGATATTTTTGTATCCCATCCCAAATTTTATATATATATATATATATATATATATATATATATATATATATATATATATATATATATATATATATATATATATATATAATAATTATTATTATTTTATAAATAAAAATATCATAAGAATTAACTACAAATTTAATGTAAACGTTAACCTAGAGAAAAAATAGACGTTGCATTATGAGCATAAAATATTATAAGAACCATAAATGAAAGTGAAATTAGACCTTAAAAAAATTAGTATTAAGTTTTCACAAACTCTCCTGCAAGACTTTACATATATGAGACGGTTTATGGACGTGTTAAAATATGTTTATTATATAGATAAAGTATGCTTAATGATTATTAAAGTATGTTTTATGAAAGATGAATTAAAATATAATTTTAGTAAGCATATTTTAATATTGGGTCGACTTGTCTAAAAAAAACTCATTTCACAATAGGGTGTCTCTATATTAAACCTTAGAAATAGAATAGCATATAAGCTAGAACGTTTCATAGAAATGTTGTGTGTAATAGTTCATCACACAAAAATACCCATTTCCCTTTAAACAATGAAAACTGCATCTTATTTCAAAGCAATTGTCAACATAATAATTATTAAGCATCAATTAGTTCATTACAAACACTAATATTCAAGTTCATCACTCCAAACCCAACCTTACTTTTAGACTATAATTACATTCAAGTATAACATGCAACAAAGCATAAAAATAAGGTGACAAAGTTTCTTGTGAGACATTACTTACGTGAAACAGTTTGTAAGACATGTTAAAGTATGACTATTATATACATATAAAGTATGTTTAATAGTTGTTAAAATATACTCCCTCCATCCAATTTCAGATAACACACTTTTCATTTTGGGTTGTCCCACAAAAGTTTGCACATTCCTTAAAAAGCAAAAAGTTAAACACAATCACCCTTCTTCATACACTTTATTTACAAAAAAATCACTCATACCTAACACAACCAACATACTTTATAATTTATTTATTACAAAAAAATACCATAATACCCCTAAAAGTTATCACTTTTCTTAATCTCCGTGCCGGAAAGTGGGGTGCAGACTTTACTGGGATGGAGAAAGTATTTTCTAAAGTATGATAGATAATGCATTAAATTGTGATATTAGCGTGTTATAATAAGATTCATTATTGACATACTTTAATTACAAATAAATATAATTTACCCATATAATAAGAATATTTTTGTGATGGGTCGACCCATCTCACAATCCATCTAAAAAACCCATCTCCTAAAGTGTCTCAAATAAAATATGATTGTTGAATTATTAGCTTATAGTGAATGTGTAATAAAATATGGGGTTATTATGTAATCCACCGGGTGCATTGGTGCACTTGGTAATTTATAGGCTAAAAGTATGGTGTAGTGGGGGTAATTTTTTAATTTTTTTTAAATTTTATTTTATTGAGTGGTGAAATTAAATACAAATTTGATCTAACGACTAAGATTATTTAGATGCACCGGTGCCCCAGATGCAACGAGTTAAACTCTATAATATGATTGTAAGCACATCATTCTTACGTTGGTACCTTTATATGTTTTATGGGCTCAAATTATTCCCATTTCTGAATTATAAGTTTGTACGTATAAGATGTGAGATTATTTTGAGTCAAGTTATTAAGAGATCATATTGGGCCTTGGTCAGAATTTAGTGGACTGTAAAGCCCAAATTGATATATAATCAGATAGACTCATTTTCTTCTAACATTATATAGTATAGTACCTGCCAGGCTGCCCTCTGATAATTATTAAAAGCAGTGATTCGAAAATTGGACCGGACTTGTCGGTTTGACCAGTTGAACTGGTGCCGGAACCGATCCGGAAACCCCTAAAACCGTTTCTGAGATTAAACCGAAAAAAATCGGATAGAATCGGTCAAAATCGGAATAACCGTCCAAACCGGAAACCGCCGGTTTAAAAAAAATAGCTCCGTCGGGATCTGCCGCTTCTTGCGCTCGTCGGGCGAATCCTTTGCGTAGTGAGTCAGATTTCGGTGGTTCTGGTCGGTGTAGATCTAGAGTCAGTTCCTGAAGATCGGACCGGAATCAGACACGACGGAAGCTTGTACTTCTTACTGCTGAACATCGACAATATGCGGCGACGACAACGATGGTGAGATTTCTTGGGTAGAATGAGGTATGAGAGTGCAGGTAGGTGGAGTTACAGAAGCAGAGTGGGAGAGATGGATGGAGATAGTATCGGGAGACGTGAGAGATTGAAAAGACAAAAGAGAGACGGTGGGGTAGGTGGAGAATCAATATTGTTTAAAATTAAAAAACCAATAATATACCTAAAAATGGTTTATGGGCTTAAATATAAAGCAATTTTTGGAGCTGATTTCAAAATAATATTGGGCCTTATTCAATCCAAATGGTGAAGCCCAAATAAGCTAGAGTATACTCCAAGTTTGGTGTTTTATTTAATTTATAAAATCATGTATAAAAATAAAATTTTGAAATATAAATAAAAATATGTAATTTTAATTTTTCCGGTTGAACCGTCCGATCCGACCGGTCTGACCTTGAACCGTTAGGGTCACCGGTTTGGCTTCCAGTCTGGTTTTCAAATCACTGATTAAAAGGCTGCGGATATCTACACACACTATTTTCCTTCATACACCCATTTCATCATATTTACAAAAATACCAATAAACAAAAAACCTATAATACCCTTAATGAATATTCTCCTCTCACACACACTCTTAATTCATAGTAAAAAACAACCTCATACACCCACCCCTAAATACATAAAACATAACACTCCTATATCTCTACAAACTAAAATTCAACCCCCTTCTCAAACATTCACTCTCTTCATTTTTTATTTTTTGCAATAGAGTTAAAATTCTAACTCAATCCATCTCAACCTCAAAACGCATTGAAGAAATATAATGTCGGATGAAGAAACAACAAAGAGACTTAAAATGTGTTATTTTAAAGTTTAGACTAATTTAAATTTTATTTTTTAGCACTTGAAGTTAGCTGAAGTCGCGGATTTCACGGCCAACCATAGACGAAAGTTATTAGATTAATCGTCCAATGTCGGACGAAAGTATTAAGATTGTTCGTCTAGTGTTGGACGAAAATTATAGAAACTCTCATCCGGTGTTAGACGAAAGTTATAGAAACTCTCGTCCAACACCGGACGAGAGTTTCTATAATTTTCGTCCGACACTAGACGAACAATCTAATAACTTTCGTCTCTGGTTGGTCATAAAATCCGCGACTTCAGCTAACTTCAAGTGCTAAAAGACAACATTTAAATTAGTCTAAACTTTTAAAAAAATACATTTTAAGTCTCTTTGTTGTTTCTTCATCCGACATTATATTTCTTCGATGAGTTTTGAGGTTGATATGGATTGAGTTAGAATTTTCACTCTATTGCAAAAAATAAAAAATGAAGAGGTTGAATGTTTAAGAAGGGAGTTGAATTTTAGAGATGTATGAGTGTTATGTTTTATGTATTTAGTGGTGGGTGTATGACGTTTTTTTTTTATAAATTAAGAGTGTGTGTGAGAGGTGAATATTCATTAAGGGTATTATAGGTTTTTTGTTTATTGGTATTTTTGTAAATATGATGAAATGGGTGTATGAAGGAAAATTGTGTGTGTAGATATCCGCGGTCTTATTAAAATGATGTGAAATAAAGGTTAGTTATTTGTATCCAAATTTACTAAATATACTCCGTATCTAAAATATCTCTAATTAAAAAAATATAAATACCTTTATAGAAATTGTATAATTAATAGGGATTTTCATTTTAAAGACCTAATCAACATTAAATCTTATTTAAAAGGCCTAAGGTTATAAAATTTTATGTAAATGGTCTTCCTTTAAAAAAAATAGGGTTTTTACTTAGTTATGAGTACTTTAGGGACTTTTAAGAAAATAATAAAAGTTTGGGACATTTTTGTAAAAAAAAATGGGGGATTTTACTAAATTATTAGTATTTTATGGATTTTTGAAAAATTAGCATTTATGCCCATAACGGTAACCATTTCGTTATACCAACTTGTATGTCGTTATTTAAAATTTGAGTTATCCCAGGATCGTTTCAGTCTAAATTTCTCACATTTACATCATTATACACAATTCAATATATTTTTCTAGTGAATAGTCAATTTAGCATTGTCTGACTCTATAACGGAATCATTCTATTATAACAACTTGCATGCTGTTATTCAAAATTCGATCGATTTTAGGGGCCTTTCATTCGCTTGGATCTCCACATATAATATCAAAACATAATATTCTAATAAACTAATAAATGGATGTTGATATTCAGTCACATATAAATTATCTCAGACATGTTAAATAAAACAAGTATATAAAGTATACAGTTTGAATGCGAAGTATTACAAATATGAAGTATCCTACTTAAATTTTTGAATAGGCTTGTAGAAATATTATGAAACAAGGCATGTGTTTAATATGAGATCTAAATTACGCACAACTTAAATATCATGTACAAAATTATGCGTGTTTATGCTCATAACTGAATCATTCCGTTATACCCACTTGTATGTTGTTATTCAAAATTCGAGTTATCCCGAGATTGTCTTAGTCAAAATTTCTCACTTTTACCATCATTGTATGCTATTTGATTGATTTCTATAGAGAACAGAAAATTTAGCATTGTTTGACCCCATAACGAAATCATTCCGTTATAACGACTTGCACACCGTTATTCGAAATTCGATCGATTTTAGGGGTCTTTCATTTGCTTGGTTCTCCACATACAATGTTAAATATAATATTCTAATAAACTAACAAATGAATGTTGATATTCAATCACATATGAAATATCTCATACATGTTAAATAAAATAAGTATATAAAGTATACAATTTGAATGCGAAGTATTACAAATATGAAGTATCTCACTTAAATTTTTGAATGGGCTTATAGAAATATTATGAAATCAAGGCATGCGTTTAATAGAGGTCCAAACACACAACTTAATTGTCATGTATGAAAACATAAGTGTTTATGCTCATAACGGAATCATTCTGTTATACTCACTTGTACGTCGTTATTCAAAATTCGAGTTATCCCGGGGATCGTCTCAGTAAAAGTTTCTCAGTTTTACCATCATTGTATACTATTTGACTGATTTCTCTAGTGAATAGAAAATTTAGCATTGTCTGACCTCATAACAGTATCATTACGTTATAACGACTTACATGTCGTTATTCGATATTCGAGCGATTTTAGGGGTCTTTCATTCGCTTAGATCTCCACATACAATTTCAAAACAAAATATTTGGATAAACCAACAAACGGATATTTATATTGAGTCACATATGAATTATTTCATACATGTCATATATGAATAAGTGTATGAAGTATAAATGTTTGGACGCGAAACATTACAAATATTAAATATCCCACTTAAATTTCAAATGAGCTTGTAGTAATATGATAAAATCAAGGTTGATGTTTAAAATGTGGTCCAAAATCACTACTTGATTGGTATATACAAAAATATGTTTATTTATGTCCATAACGGAATCATTATGTTATACCCATTTGTATATCGTTATTCAAAATTCGAGTTATCCCGGGATTGTCTTAGTAAAAATTTCTCACTTTTAATTTCATTGTACACTATTTGAGTTGTTTCTCTAGTGGATAGCCGATTTAGTATTGTTTGCCAACATAACGGAACAATTCCATTATAACGACTTGCACAATGTTATTTGAAATTCGAGTGATTTTAGGAGCCTTAGAGTTGCTCAAATCTCCATATATAGATATAAAGCCTAATATTATCATAATGTAAAAAAGAATGCAGATATTGACTCACTTAATATCTCATAAATGTTCTAATTAACATATGATAGGTTTAGATGCGAACTATTACAGATCATAAGTATACACTTGCATTTTCGAATAAGCTTGTAGAAATATGATGAAATCAACGTAGGTGTTTAATATTTGATCCTAATTCACTACTTGATTGGTACGTATAAAAATCTGAGCGTTTATACCCAAAACGGAATCATGTCGTTATATCGACTTGTATGTCGTTATTAAAAATTCGAGTTGTTCCGTGGTCGTCTCAATTAAAATTTCTTATTTTTACCTTCATTGTACATCATTTGACTGATTTCTTTAGTGAATAATCAATTTAGCATTGTCTCACCCCATAAAGTATCATTCCGTTATAACGATTAACACGTCGTTATTCGAAATTCTAGTGATTATGGGGCCCTCCTAAACAAAAGCTCACATTTTTACCTTTATAATTAAACATCATTGACTTATTTCTCTAGTGGATACTCAATATAGCATTTTTTTTACCCATAATAGAATCATTTCATTATAACGACTTGCACGCCGTTATATGAAATTGGAGTGATTCTTGGGGAATTCCTAGTAACAGAACTTCACTTTTACCATTATTATATACTATTTTAACTGATTTTCCTAATGAATAGCCAATTCTGTATTGTCTGACCCCATAACGGAATCATTCCGTTATAACAACTTGCACCCCGTTATTCAAAATTTGAGTGATTTTAGAGAACTTCCAAAATTTAAATGTCTTTTCGATTTGATTATAAAATTCCATTTGACGATTTTTATGTTGTTATGTAAAAATAAACAAAATAGTAGAAAAACAACTTAACATTAAACGAAATTCATTTAAACAAGTGATGATGAAATTTGTAGTCACACTATATATAACACTACTGTTTTACATATAAATCAAAAGAATTCAAAATAAGTTCCCCCCTCTTTTTTTTTGCAGTAAATCAGCTACCGTATAGTTTTTTCTTCATCATCTCTCCTTTCCCCTACATATCCAAAACAAACTGATTTAATTATAATATTTCAACAAAATACTAAAATAGAATGATATATTTTTATGAATTACTGTATCTATAACTAAAATTAAGTATGGATCAAAATATTTTCACATTTTAACACACTAATCACAACCATAATTCGGAAGATGACATCAATATCATGTAGACATGTCTTAGATTTAGATAATTGCAGATATCTATAACAGTTATAAGCTTTGGAAGACAGGTAGAAAGTACTCATTGGGTGTTAGAATTATATCTGCAGTGGACATACCACAATCATATCTGCATTTAAATTTAGTGTTAGAATTATAAGAAAATAATTTAAAGGAAAATAAAAACATAAAATAAACATGATTACCATTTCCTTGCTGAAGACTCATAACTTTCTAAAAATTAAAAAGATTTGTAGAACAATCGTTGTCAAATCTTCGCTCGACCCACAACTTCTTTTTTATAAGCAAACTCCAAAGTCATGATCCTATAGTTATTGACAAAAGTATATGGCTCATCTTCAAGAGATATGGAGACATGTGAGAAAGACAATCATCTTCAAGAGATAGCGAGACATTTGAGAAAGACAAACACTTAGGTAACTAGAGCATAGATGATGAAGAAAATATTTCATCACATAGGGTTGTTGGCGTTCAATCGTGTGGTTAACGTGAACCGTTAGGGTTCCATGTAAACTAGATCAGCGGAAGCAACAAATCAAAGTCTACAATACCTTTCACCAGGGTTTGTTATTGAAGAACTGCAGAGAACAACCTATTGATCTTCTGCTGTATTCCCTAAGTTCAATCCTGATGTTGTGTGGGCAACAATCTTCATGATATTCTCAATCTGCTTTATAACCTCTCACTCACGTCAAAAAACGGCGCAGGAAAGTAAGGGTTCCAGGAAGCTGAGATAATTTATATATGGGTTATAGCAGGGACCAGGAGGAGAAATTGGAGTTGGACATCCATTGGTCTTAAGTATCCAAGTTTAGCCCAAAGCTTATACTTAAGTACAATAATAATAATAATATAGTCCACTAAAATATTATTACTGCACTACCGTTCCAATCCCATAATTATGTTATGGGCTCCTTCTTATTATGAGCCCGACAGTCTCCCCATATTTAAGATATACAATGTCATTAATTAATTAAGTTACTGACAACTCAAATTAATTAATATCTCATCCGAGAGTAGTACCACTCACCTTTATTATCATGCCGGAATTAATCCACTTGCAAGATTTACATGATAATCCTTATGAGCTCCTCAAGGGGACATCATCAACCTATGTCGGATACGGATTTCTTCTACAATCAACAACACACCATAGAGACAGCACTACTTCCCAACTTACCGAGTTTGTTGATTTAATACATGTAAATCTCACCCATTGATGAATCAAAGAAATATATACTGTCTTACGTGTCGAGGTTATTGTATAGGGATTAAGAGCACGAACATCCATAATAACTGAGATCAAGTTCTCCTATATAGACAGTACAAGTCGAACAATCTCAAGCGGTCCTGCTCAATACACATAAAGCGTACTAATGTGATTCTATAGTCAAGAAAAACTAATACCAAATCACACTACAACCATCCCGATAGATAGTCCCCGTCTATCTCGGTTGTGAGCATATGTTTATACTTTATAAGGAAACTGATAATATGATCTTCCGCGTGTTGTCACACAACATATTATCTACAATATAAAGTAAATGGACTTTTGCACAAACATATAAATAAATTATAATATGCAAAACGTTTGATCATATGACTACGCTGCCTCATTTCAAATAAATTGTTAAAACATTGTTTCATACAAAAGCCAGACTTTTAGTATACAATCTAACAATCTCCCACTTATACTAAAAGACTACGCTGCCTTATCTGCTGACACGCATCTAATCTCTATTCCTTCTATATGCCCATCGAACGCTTTCGCTGGAAGACTCTTAGTAAAAGGATCAGCCAGGTTATCCCCCGATGTAATCTTAGCAACAACGACCTCCCTCTTTTAATGATGTCTCACATCATGTGGTACTTGCGCTCACTGTGTTTACTCGTCTCATGGGCTCGTGGTTCATTCGAGTTTGCTACTGCACCACTGTTATCACAATAAATTGTGATCGCTTTGGGCAAACTAGGAATCACATCCAAGTCCATTAAGAATTTCCTAAGCCGTATTGCTTCTTTAGCTGCCTCAGAGGCTGCTACATATTCAGCTTCCATGGTGGAGTCCGCAACGCATTTCTACTTTATACTCTTCCATATTATGGTTCCTCCTCCAAGAGTAAACATATAACCCGAGGCGGATTTACTAGCATTCCTATCTGACTGGAAATCCGAATAAGTATAACCCAAAGGTAACAAAGTATCTGCCTGGTAAATCATCACATAATCCCTAGTCCTTCGCAGGTACTTCAAAATATTCTTTACCGAAGTCCAATGCCATTGTCCTGGATTACTTTGATACCTACTGACCAAGCCCACGGCATAACAGATATCTAGCCTCGTACATAGCATAGCATACATGAGGCTTCCTACTGCCGAAGCATAAGGAACCAGCTTCATCTCCTCTATTTCTTGTTGTGACTTAGGACATATTCCCTTAGATAGAGGTATTCCATGTCTAAAAGGTAGAAAACCTTTCTTAGAATATTGCATGCTAAAACGAGCCAGGATTGTATCAAAGTATGAAGCTTGGGATAAGCACAACATTCTTTTCTTACGATCCCTTATTAATTTAATCCCAATAATATGTCCGGCTTCTCCTAAGTCCTTCATCTCAAATTGCTTGGAAAGCCATACCCTTACGTCCGACAATACCTTTACATTGTTTCCAATGAGAAGAATATCATCCACATAGAGTACAAGAAATATCACTACGTTTCTGTCACACTTCTTGTACACACATGATTCATCCGGACATTGAATAAATCCATATGACTGGATTACTTCATCAAAATGGATATTCCATGATCTTGAAGCTTGTTTTAATCCATAAATGGACCTATTAAGCTTACACACAAGATGTTCTTCGCCCTTTGCAATGAACCCCTCTGGTTGCTTCATATAGATGTTTTCCTCAAGACTTCCATTCAGGAAAGTTGTCTTGACATCCATTTGTCATACCTCATAATCCATATGAGCAGCAATAGACAAAAGAATCAGGATTGACTTAAGCATGACCACATGTGAGAAGGTTTCCTCATAATCGATTCCTTCTTTCTGAGTATATCTTTTAGCAACAAGCCTTGCTTTAAAGATTTCCACCTTACCATCAGATCCTCTTTTTCTTTTATAGACCCAGTTGCATCCAATAGCTTTTACACCATCGAGTGGTTCTACAAGTTCCCAAACTTGATTAGAATACATGGATTCTATTTCAGATTTCATTACCTTTTGTCATGATTGAGCATCTTTATCTTGCAGTGCTTCGTTGTAATCCCATGGGTCGATTTCATATTCACCCAGGACCAAGTAGGATGAATCTCCCAATCCCATGATCTCTCTGGTTGTATCACAACCCTCCCACTATGACAAGGCTCCGTAGGAAATTGTGTATCAGGTGTGACACACGGTGTAGTGTCCAGTGGTATATCCTCTTGTACAGTTGGTATTATGTTTGGTGTTTCCTCTCTTACTTCATCTAGAACAATTTTACTCATAGGTTTGTGGTTCATTACATAATCCACTTCAAAAAATCTAGCGTTCGTGCTAACGATCACCTTTTGGTCTTTAGGACTATAAAATAAACCACATTTCGTTCCTCTAGGATATCCTACAAACAGACAAGCTTCAGTACGTGATTCCAACTTATCAGCATCTGCCCTTAACATGTGTGCCGGAGCACCCCAAATCCGAACATGTTTCACACTAGGCTAACACCCGGTCCACAGTTCTGTGGGTGTGGAGGCTACCGATTTAGAAGGTACTAAGTTTAGAATATAAGCCGCTGTTTCTAAGGCATATCCCCAGAACGATTTTGATAATTCCGAATAACTCATCATTGATCTTACCATTTCCATAAGAGTCCTATTCTTTTTTTCTGCTACACCATTCTGCTGGGATGTGTCCGGTGCAGACAATTGGGATTCAATCCCTTCCTCTGATAAATAATTTCTAAACTTCCCAAAGAGGTATTCGCCACCACGATCAGATCGTAGTGTCTTGATATATTTTCCAAGTTGCTTTTCCACATCAGTCATGTACTCTTTGAATTTATCAAAGCACTCAGACTTGCGGCGCATCAAATAAATATATCCATATCTAGAATAATCGTCAACGAAAGTGATGAAATATTCATGAACACCTCTTGCCTGGACAGACATAGGACCACATAAATCAGAATGAACCAATTCCAATAGATCCTTGGCTTTATACCCCTTTGCCTTAAAAGGCCTTTTGGTCATTTTTCCTTCCAAACAGGATTCACAAGTTTGATAATTTTCCACTACCAATGAACTCAGAGGTCCATTAGCTATCAACCTTTGAATCTTACTCAAGTTAATGTGACCCAGTCTTAGATGCCAAAGATATGTTTGGTTCATTTTTTAAGATTCTTTTCTCTTATTAGTAGATGTATCTTTCGTTTCAATTTGTTGCACCATAGGAGAAATTGGATTAAGATTATACAAATTATCTGTCAATGCACCATCAAAGATAATAATTCTATCTTTTCTTATAACAACCTTGTCATTAAAAGAAACAGAATATCCATCCATAAACAATTTAGAAACCGAAATTAAATTCTTTCTAAAATAAGGTACATAAAGACAATTCCTCAAAACAAGAGTTTTATTCTTATTGAAAAATAAATAAACGTCTCTCACTCGACTGCCACTACTCTTGTAGCATTCCCCATGAGTATGGTAATCTCCCCATCACTAAGCTGCCGGGTTTGGTAGAACCCTTGCAATGAATTGCAGACATGGTCAGTAGCTCCAGTATCTACACACGAGTGTCAGCAGATACAGCCGCTAATCACAATTCAACAACCAGTATATAAGATTTACCGTTCATGTTCCTCTTCAGAAGAGGGCAGTCAGCCTTGTAGTGTCCCGACTGCTTGCATTTGAAGCACTTGCCTCTAGGCTTCTTGACCGCACTAGCCTTTGCTTTCACTTGGTTCATCGGTGCTGAATTTTCTTATTTCTTCTTATTCCTACCGCCTTTCGACCTAGGATGAGCAACATTTTCAGTAACATGAACCTAAGGAGCTCTACGAAACAGTTCTTCCGTCACCACAAGTTCTGTCAGAAGTTCCGCCAATGTGTACAAATATTTGTTCATACCGTAGTTCAGGTGAAATTGCTCAAAACTCCTAGGCAAGCTTTGGAGTATGATATCAACCTGGGTTTCCCCATCGATTTCAGCTACAAGAACTTCCAACTCATTGAGTTGGCCCATCATCCTAAGGACATGCACCCTTACGGAAATGCCCTCAACCATTTTGGTGTTCATCAGAATAGACATACCCTTCGACCTAGCTGGACGACTCTGATGCCCGAAGAGTTCTCTAAGATTATGCATCATATCATAGGCGGTGTTCATAGCTTGATGTTGAGTCTGTAGCACATTTGACATAGAAGCCAAAATATAGCACTTAGCTCCTGTCAGCTTTGACCCACCTATTATAAGCAACTCTTTGCTCTTTGGTAGAGGCATCAGTAAGTGCCGGAGGACATTCCTCAATGAGAACAAAGATATAATCTTCAGCAGTTAAAACAATATCCATGTTTCGTTTCCAGTCAACATAATTAGTGCCAGTTAGTTTGTGTTCTTTAAGTATAACAGAAAGTGAGTTGAGTGTCATTTGAAAATCCTAAGAATCATAAACAAATAAACAGATCAAACACTTCGAATTTATCAATTTATATTGATTCCCTCAAAATAATATAAAATAAAATTCACCAACATCTCAAGCACCGTGAGTCTGCATGCCACGATAGTATAGACGTATACAAACCCAAACATTTACAAGAGAAGATTCTACCCATTGATTTCATTCGTCAATCTAACTTTATGACAAAATAATTAATAGTCGGTTTCTCTTTAGCCATACAAATAATAGCAGTGACTCCGATGTGGAGGATACTTATTATTTGCATCTAAGTGTACACCATTATTTGACCTCAAGTTCATTGCGCAAACTTATGTGCCTTATAGATGGAGAAGTACATACGTGCTCGGATAACTTCCTACAGTCATCATAAAGAAGTTTGTATCAGTGATCCGTGAACACACTCATTCGATGGGATAGAAGGCACTATAGCCAATACGCAAGTTTACTCACATCACTTAAAAACCAATAATGGAGACCGCGAGAATTAATTATCAATCCTCTCTCCCACTTAGTTATTTATCACGAGGATTTTTAACATGCATATAATATTCCAACAATAAAATACACATCCTAGCATGCTTCTATTTTAAATAATTTAAAAAAATAAATCACATAGAACATGCTAACATATATAACAATAATCGTCAAATATAACAATTAAAGAAGTTATATATATCACGAATTAAATGCAGGGAAAAAAATTATCAGAACGAGGACGGTGGGCCTATAGGCATCAACTGCATAACTCTTGCCCATCAAGGAAGCTTGGCCCATCAAGGCAGCAAGGCCCAACAAGGCAGCAAGGCCCAACAAGGCAGCCCAAGCAATTTTTGTAGAAACTAAGCCCACACTCATTGCTACTTGTTCCTACCCAGCCGTGTCCAGCCATCCAGCGTCGAACTTCATCGGCACGACTTGGTGCCCGCTGCTCTCGGCAGTTGTGCCGTCAGTCCACCGGAGTTGCCCAGTCCAGTCCGCAGTGCCAACTTCAAGAGATCGAGTCACTGCTGTTGCTGGTTCTTTCAGCCGTGAATGATGCCGGCAATATCATCAGGGCTTCCAATGACTGGGCTATCGACGGAGTATGCTTTTGGCTGAAACTGCTCAGATCGTGGCCAGAAGATAGATCCATCACGGATGCGTCAACTGACTCGCTCAAAACCCGCTGCTGATTCAATCGGAAGCAATATGTGACTCGCCCGGAACCCATCTTTATCTCGCTCGGAAGCCGTCTGGTCTCGCTCGGACCTTAATCAGTCGCGCTCGAAACGTCACTGCTCCGTCAGACGCCGCCCAGAACCTCGTCTGATCTGCCAAGATCACCAGTCCGCTGCGCTTAACGCCGCCGTGATATGATGCCATCAGCCCCGCCGCGCAGTCGCCAGTCTCTGACTCGCAATCCAATATCGCGGACTGGAGTCGTCGCTTCAGCCATTATTGTTGACGATCGCTATCAGCAGCCCACTCCAACCCCGCCATCACACCGGTCAGTGGCAGCTATATCTTCTGACTGAAATCCCAGTCACACGCCTTGCAATCTAGTTACGTGATCAGCAACACATGCGATCTCGATCCCGTGTCGCGACTCACCAGCCTCTGCCATCGTTCATCTTGCCCATATCCCGCCGGCCTGCAATTGTGTTCATGTCCGTCCAGCGACATGTGGTCGTCGCTCCAGGGCAATTGCTTTCAACAGTCGATTGTGCCATGGGTCGACGAACTCGCATCATTTGCCGTTCACGATATAGTCGTGTGTGTGATGTCCATGCTCAATATCACAGTAATATCCGGCCAAAGATTCCTTTAGAGTTTCCAGCGATGAATTCATAGGATTTTCACAAATAATACAAAATTATACAAACACTAATTCACATGCTTTCTATACGACAATTGAAACACGTATAGCATATCAACCCTAGCCTAACGTGTCACGCTTTACCACGAAACCGATGCCTTGATACCAATTGTTGGCGTTCGATCGTGTGGTTAGCGTGAACCGTTAGGGTTCCATGTAAACTAGATCAGCAGAAGCAACTGATAAGTCATATATTAACATGTTTATTTAGTGGAAATTCAAGTATATTGATTTAATTATATGATATTTATGTGCTAATATTGACTTATATTGTTTTTGGGAGATAATTATTTTAATTATATGAATTAATGTGGAAACAGATTATTAAAGGATCAAATAAGAAAATATATCTTCCACATTTTTTTAGGATTAAATCAGCCTCATATCCTGTGGAGAAGGCACGATAATTAGATAACAAGAAGATAGGAGATTTTGAGATATTTTTGGAAGAATAAATAAGGAAAGAGATCAAGACAAAGGAATGGGAGATATTATTTTATTTTTGGGAGGGAGATTGAACGTGATTTGGAGAAGAGCAGAAAAATAGTATACACGAGAGTTAGTAGGGCAGATTGGCGTGAAGTGTCGGGATAGCTCCAAGGCAGATTTGAAGATCGAAGAACAATCAAAACTCATCGGTTCTTTATTTTTAATTGTATTTTATATTTTGCTATGAACATGCGGGGCTAATCCCCTTTTCTAATTTAGGATTCGTGATCCTCCCGTTGAATTTTAGTTTAATTATTTAGAGTTTTTCATTGAATCTTGTATGCAAATTTATTCTATTACATGCTTTAATGTTCTTAATTGTTGTTTAATAATTATTTTAGCCTGATCAACTATTTAATTGTTAAACTGCTGAATGTTATTCCATGAACTATAATCTGTAATTGTTGTAGGAATTGGATTAAGTAACAAATAGAGATTATTCCCTCTAGGTGTAATAGGATCTAGGTTGTATGATACTTAGCCGGATTTCGTAGCCTAGTAATCCTATGTTTAGAGTTTTAATGCGTTTATGAGTTCGAATCCATAGGGTCACTCATAGATAGTTCAATTTAGTGGTCGTACCCTAGTTGATGAACATAAGAACATTCAGGTTGATTGGTCGTACCGTCAACCTAGGGATTTGAGTTTGCACATTAGGCTAGATGTTTAATTCATGTAATTAATTAATTTAGTAAACGAGAGGGGATCATCATTCTAAACTAGGTTTTTATCAATTGGTTAAGTTTATAATTTATTTTCATCATCTTTGTTATTTGAATATTGAGTTGATTTATTACTTGTCTTACTTTCAATTCGCAACAAACAAAACCCCCTATCTATTTTAATCGTTTTGAACACTTAGATTTAATTAAAATTTATTATACTCTCTTGGGTTCGACCCGTACTTGCCATTATACTAAGTATTTTAGTAAGTTGGAAATAAATTATATTTTGGTAGGCCGGCGACAGCTTATCAGCAACAAATCAAAGTCGACAATACCTTTCACCAGGGTTTGTTGTTGAAAAACTGCAGAGAACAACCTCTTGATCTTCTGTTGTATCCCTAAGTTCAATTCTGATGTTGTGTGGGCAACAATCTTCAGGATATTCTCAATCTGCTTTCTAACCTCTCACTCACGTCAAAAACGGCGTAGGAAAGTAGGGGTTCCAGGAAGCTGAAATAACTTATATATGGGCTACAGCAGGGACCAGGAGGAAAAACTGGAGTTGGGCCTCCATTGGGCTTAAGTATCCAAGCTTAGCCCAAAGCTTATACTTAAGTCCAATAATAATAATATAGTCCACTAAAATATTATTACTGCACTACCGCTCCAATCCCATAATTACGTTATGGGCTCCTTCTTATTATGAGCTTGACAGTCTCCCCATGTTTAAGATATACAATGACCATTAATTAATTAAGTTACTCACAATTCAAATTAATTAATATCTCATCCGAGAGTAGTACCACTCAATTTTATTATCATGCCGGAATTAATCCACTTGCAAGATTTACATGATAATCCTTATGAGCTCCTCAAGGGGACATCATCAACCTATGTCGGACACGTGTTCCTTCTACAATCAACAGCACACTATAGAGACAACACTACTTCCCAATTCACCGAGTTTGTTAATTTAATACATGTAAATCTCACTCATTGATGAATCAAAGAAATATATATTACCTTACGTGTCGAGGTTATTGTATAGGGATTAAGAGCACGAACATTCATAATAACTGAGATCAAGTTCTCCTATATAGACAGTACAAGTCGAACGATCTCAAGCGGTCCTGCTCAATACACATAAAGGGTACTAATATGATTTTATAGTCAAGACAAACTAATACCAAACCACACTACAACCATCCCGATAGATAGTTCCCGTCTATCTCAGTTGTGAGCATTTGTTTATGCTTTATAAGGAAACCGATAATATAATCTTCCGCATGTTGTCGCACAACATATTATCTACAGTATAAAGTAAATAGACTTTTGCACAAATATATAAATAAATTATAATATGCAAAACGTTTGTTCATATGATTCTCATTTCAAATAAATTGTTAAAACATTGTTTCATACAAAAGCCAGACTTTTAGTATACAATCTAACAATTGTATCTTTGAAAAATAATTGATACTGACCATAAGAAAGTTATACAATGAATAATATACGGATGGAAAGCCCTATCAGTCTAGTTTCTAACGCAACAAGCAAAGAGTCGTTTGGAATTTTCTACAAGAAGTGATGTTCATTTTTCTAAAAGGTGGCAGATGCATCCAAGAATCTGCCAAATTCATGGGTTTGAGATATTTTGTGTCTTTCCCACTATTTCTCTATTCAATTCATTACATTTTCTGTATTAATCATAATAATAATATTGAACGGGGGTTTAGTGGTCAAAAGAGTGATTTAAATATGAAGAATGAAAGCCATTAGAAGTGAAATTCAATTCTTGCCAATGTGTATCATCAACCAACGAGAAAATGCAATGACAATGAAGAATTTTTCAAGGATGACTTATTGGGGATGTTAATGGAATCTAATGTCAAAAAAATTCAAGAACAAACAAACAAGAAAAAGGGATTAAAAATTGAAGATGTAATTGAAGAGTGCAAAATTATAATTTTCCTCGACAATGTAAGGAAAATCAAATTTACACGGAATTATGGTTAGCGTAAGTGACAAGTTGTAGAGATAAAGAATCCACAAGTGCATATAAGCATATATGTTCTGGAACAGTCTGATCAATTGCCTTGTTGCAAACTCGAATTCATAACGGAAGACTTAATTTAACCCAAAATTTTCACTCAAGCATTTCAACGAACACCTTTAGGCATAAAGTTCAAAGCTTAGTTTTCAACATCATTATTATCACTGTCATGCCTAAAATTTCACCATAAAAAACAAGTATCTATCGGATAGTAATTTCATACTAAGTGCAACCCAAGAGCATAGAAAAATAAGAGAATTGGGGAGGGAGAAGAATCATAGAAAATTCGAGCCCACTACCTGAGAAGAGAAGAAGAATCAGTTTGTATTGAGCCTGTCTTCACCAACGAACGACTGATGTTTGAGTCTTCGCTAGTCTTCTTGATTTTGAAAAATTCTTGGACCTTCACCAGCCTTCTTGATTTTGAAAGATTTGTTTCACCAACGATGGAAGGCTTCACCACGCTCGTGATTTTGAGATTTTGGGCAATTTTCAATTAAAGAAAAGTTTAATTCTCAATTGTAAATAATAATTTTTATTTTACTTTTTTTTAATTAACATTATAAAACAATTTTGGTCAAAGGCCATTTAGACAAAGTTTTTAAGTTGTTTGATCCATCACAACTAATTTCTCTAATTAATATTCTAGTCGAACAGATACAATTTGTTTCGGTTGGAGTGAACAAACATATTGAAATCTTAATTATATAATTTTTATAAGAATTTATATTTTTTAATTAGAAATATTTTAGTTGTGTGTATATTTAGTAAATTTGGAGATATGAATCTATTAATAATTTTCTAAAAGGAAAAAAAAAACGTGAGGAGTTAGGAGAGATGTGAGAGAAGAAAGGATATAGTGGGATTTTAAAATTTTAATGGAATTAGATTCGAAATTGTGATCTTTTTTTATAAATTACTTATTGATCACGTAGCAAGTGAATTAAAAAAATAAATCATTTAGTGATCTAATGATCTAAAAATAAAAAAATTTAATTTAATGGCTAAAATTAATTAGGATCATAAATGACCATCTATTAATTTAGTATAAGTTATTATTATTATTGTTGTTGTTTTCTATTAATTACGAAATTGAATTTTTTACAATCACTGTGCTGGAATAACAGCCATGTAAGAATTATTTTTACTAACTTGTTATCATTATTTTTCAACAATTTTTTAAAATATCATACTTTACGCTTCTCCTTATTCATTATGTAAATAAATTATAGTAAATACTCATGTGAATGGGTTCATACATGAATCTTATTTTATCAATTGGTATTTTTTAATATATGAAAAATTATTTTTTGAAAATATAAATTATTATTCTTTTAAAAAAATTATTCTTCAAATTCTTGCACACCTGATTTATTGATCATTCTTTAGTACACGAAAAATTATTTTTAAAAATTATATGAATTATTACTTTTCTAAATTAAAAATATTACTCTTCAAACAATAATTTTTTATATATTATAGTAATATTGCAAAAACATGTTCACATGAACCCGTTTCAGAGACTCACTCATAAACTATAAACTAAAATATATGCCATTAACCATGAGTTATTTAATTAACAAGCACTTTAACTCGTGCGTTGTACGGGGAATAGATTTTAAAAAATAAAATTATATAAATATAGATTTTTTGTAATAGTAAATATATATATATATATATATATATATATATATATATATATTGTAGACACATAAACACATATAATTACGTATTCCCTCCGTCCCATCTTAATAATTAAATATTTTTAAATTAGGTGTTTATTCTAACGGTTACATTTTTTTCTATGAGACCCACACAATTAAGTAATTAATATCTCAATATGACTCATTCGCCACATTAATACAATCATCCACTATATATTAAAATATTATTTATCTCACCTCAATACACATTAAAATACTAAATTTCTTAATCCTTGTGCAAAAAATAAATATAACTATTAGAATGGGACAAAAGAAATACATATGTATGAGGTCTTATATTGAGATGATATGCATATTTAGTTTAGTTCTTTATGTGTAATGAATTAAATAGTATTTAGTTGAATCGATGTTATACTACCCTTATTCGTTTTTCGTGTACAAAAAATTAATGTAATTATAAAAAATCAACATTTTTAAAATTTTTATTAATATTTATATTTCATTACATAATCATATGTTAACGTATAGACAATTTCAAATAATAGTTTTAATTACTCAACATTATTTTCAAATACAACCCAAAATTTTTCAATAATTAACTCAAATTGAAACAAATTTTAACATGTTAATTGATAAAAAAAAACATATAAAAATATCTTTAATTTTAATTATTTTGTTGAATATAAAATTATTAGAATTAAAAAATGTGATAGATTTTAAGTAATTAAATAATTGATGGTTGAAATAAATTATCCTAAAATTAATACTATATTTAAATCATACATTAAAAAGGAAAATCAGTATAATTGGGATGGAAGAAATTGAAGAGAATCGAGAAATTGATAGGATATTATGGAGAGATTTTGATCAAAATTTTAGCGGGAAAACTTAAATTAATCTTATGTACTTTTATTTATATATAGAGATAGATAGATATAGATTTTTAATGAGAAATCTGCAATTACTTGGTAATGTGCACTAAATAAACTAAAAGTTGTTGTAGTAATTCGGAAAAGTATACTCCATTTTCTAAGATTAGATTGATTGATTTGTTTATTTAATTTTAAAAGTTTCATTCAAACATATTCTAACAAATTTAGTTTCAAATAATTCGTGAGAGTTTTGTACTGTTGTTCGTATGACAATTATTTTTCAAAAAGAGGAATTTATTGTAATACTAAACCAATATTGGAGATTAGAATAGACGTCTGATTCAATTGGAGTCATATAAAAATCAAATCCCTCTTGCTGAAGAGTATTAAATGTGAGATGCGATGATCATATAATCCAACATTTTGTATCAATCAATCGACAAATCAAGCTATTCGGCTGATTAGCTGGCATTATTTTCATAAATCTCAACATAGAATATAAGATACTAGAATAATACTCTTCCATTCAATTTACCTTAATTTTAAAAATCATTGAATATTTTTTAAAGCAAAAAAAAAAAAACATGAAATTAACTCAAATTGTAAGAATATAAGGTGTCGAATATATCTTTAAAACTACTCCTCTATATATCTTATTCCCTCCGTCCGTCATAAAGGTGGACATTTGCTTTTTGCACGTGGATTAAAAAGTATTATTATTTAAGGTGTAGTTGGTAGTTGTATTAGTTGGGTGTATGGGTCCCATAAATTTATTGTATTAGTGATGTGTGTGGGTCTCATGTGTTTAAAAAGATAAATGTGGACCTTTGGTGCGGACACCCAAAATAGCAAAATGTGAACCTTTCGGACGGACGA
The DNA here is from genome assembly GCA_023678885.1 of Pogostemon cablin. Lineage (NCBI taxonomy): Eukaryota > Viridiplantae > Streptophyta > Magnoliopsida > Lamiales > Lamiaceae > Pogostemon > Pogostemon cablin. The sequence goes on from CM042980.1 coordinate 5,149,080, forward strand.
ATGTAGTATTTAATAAAGTAGTACTCTATATAAAATAAATAATATTTATTAATAATTAAAATATAATTTCTAAATTATAATTTTAAAGTATTATTATATGATTCATTCATTACAAGCATATTTTAACTATTAAAACATCTTCTACCTATATATAAATCTCAGTTAGAAACTCCAAACTCAATCATTCAATAAAAAAGAAATAAGTACGCCATCTGTCCCACAAAAGATTGCACCCCTAATTCTGGCACGGAGATTAAGGAGGTGATAATTTTTAGGGGTATAATGATATTTTTTTGTAATAAATAAATGATAAAGTATGTTAGGTAGAGATGATTTTTTTATAAATAAAATGTATGGGGAAATGTGGTTGTTTTTTACTTTTTGCTTTTTATGGAAATGTGCAAACTTTTGTGGGACAGCCAAAATGGAAAGTGTATCATTTGAAATGAGACGGAGGAAATATATATTAAAAAAAATTGAAATTGCAAATTAAGTTTCAATGATGATGAGTATTAATGAGTTCATGCAAAAGGATATGTGGACCACAAACTTTCGAGATTGACCAAAAAACACACACATATATATAAAGGAGTAGGACCAGTGTTCATATAATTTTAGTGTACTAAATTAGATATTGAAATAGTGATGGATACAAGTTGGTCCATCATTTGTCTGAAGCCAATTGGAAATGGGCTGGATTTTGGTCTTAACAAACAGAAATGGGCAGGCTTCTTTATTCTTCAAATTATCCAATTCCTGAGGTCCCTCAAATTGACCTTTTCACTTGTACATGCTAGTTTCATCCAAATTTCCTCAGGACCATTTCTCCTCTTTTATTTTCTTTTCTTTTAGCTGAATAATTGCACTGCCTCCCATAAAATCACTTTTATTTTCTACCTTTAAAAAAAAAGAGGCTGTAATGGAGTAAATTAGCATTTTTGGTTCAAAATAATGTATATCTAATGGGATAATTTAACGAGAAAATGATATAAAGTAATGGTTTTTGTGGGGAAAATGAATGACAATTAACGTGTTCCATTTCTAGTGAAAAATGTTAAAATGTTTAAAATGATGAAAATAACCTTGACTCAATTTGTGATTCAATTTAAAAGTTTTAATTGAGTCATAAATATGAATAATCGAATTGTAAAAATATGTACAATCGAATCATTACAACTGAGTCAATCGAGACATTACAATTATATTATAAGTACGTGCAATCGAGTTATTTATTTTAATCAAATCAACATCCAATTCAAAAATATTTTTAAAATTTAGGATATTTTAACCTTCTTAAAATTGGGTAAAATATACTACTAGCACTATTGCCCATTTCTCTTTTAATCAAACTCTCACATGCAGTATAGTGAGTCTTAAATAAGACAACCTAGCTAGGCTATATGCCTATATCATCATACTTTATAGTTTATACACACACTTTTGACAACTTATTTTTCTTTTATATAAAATAAAATGCCTTAAAACCTTAAAACACCTTATAAAATGTAGTTAAAATTATCCGTTATATATATGAATAGTTATAAATTTGATAAGATAAACAGCCCTAAAATACATAAATGTATGTAGTGCAACACAAAATAGTCAAATATTTTTAACAAAGTTTACCAAACACGTCGGTTTATCGTGGGGTGTAGTCTATAAAAATATATAGATAGTGACAAAAGAAAAAAAGGATGTAATACCTTTTAAAATTTTCAGAATGCAAGAATTATAGAGTATTTACTAACTAATGCATTATATTTATTCTCAAAACATGACCTTGTTTGGTAATATTCTCATCGACGATTGTTTCCATTAAGCAATTTCTTACATCTATCGTTTTTTAGGCACATTAAAGCTATGGAAACGGGTTGGCGATTTGGGCCGGGTAGAAACCTTCAGAAAGCATCAAAGTGGGGTCCCGAATTGGGCCAACTCAAATGGCATGCGATTTGACAATTGGGCCATTGACTCGTAAAAAATATCTATTCTTTTATTACTACCACCGTCCCATAATAATGTATGCATTTTTCACTTTAGTCTATCTCAAATATATTTTTAATTTAATAAACTCAAAATATACTTAACTTAAAAATATTAGTTTCACCAAAACGTACTTTATATTTATTTTCTATTTAAAAAAGGATTATACTATCAAAAGGAGCACTCTCTTATAAGACGGGTTTTGTGAGACGGGTAGATCTATTTAAAGTATGTTTATTATATAAGTAAAATATATTTATTTGTAGTTAAAGTGTGTTAATAATGAATTATTTTATAACATCCTAAAATTATACTTTAACACATCATTCATTTTATTTTAGAAAAACATATTTTAGCAACCATTAAACATATTTTATTTATATAATAAGTATACTTTAATACGTATTACAAACCTTCTCACAAATGCAACGTTTGTCTTATCAAAACAAAATATTCAATAATTTTTTAAAATAAAAAAACTATATCTTACATTCCATTAATACAATAATGGTACATATTTTTTTGGGACGAACCGTTACGTATATATTTACTTATATATATACTAGTTTTTTTCTCCCGTGCATTACACGGATTCATTAGTATACTTTATATTAAATTAATAAAATAATTTAGTTTAAATTTATTTTATTATTATTATGAACACAATTAAATTATTAATTTATGCAATTGTTTGTGTTTTTCTTTTTGCCCTGTGTGTTATATGATACTCATTATTTTATATTTTAGATGTATAAACTAAACAATGTTATATATAAAATTATAAATAGTATAATATTTATGTTAAATAAATATTTTATAAACATTATTTTATTTAGTTGAAGCTTTATGATAATTAAATATAAAATTTCTAGAGTAATTAATCTTTAAACGTAGTCTTATAATGAATTGGAAGGAGTGTAATTTTATTTTTAAAATTATATATATATATAAAAGACGGATCTCATTTCTTATTCAATATATTATATTATTTAAATAATTATCTTTTTAAAATAGTTAATTGAATAAAGGCTTATCAGATATTTTGTAGATAAGAATAAATATTTTGGAGATATATAATTGTGATATAATAATAAATATTAATATATAATAATAAAAATTAAAAATAGAAAGATTATATATGTAATATTAAAATAAAAATATATAAAAAATGTAGCAATTAACCACGTCGCAATACATCATATTTTTAAAAGTTATTTATAGCAGTGTATTTGCAATTAATATATATATATATATATATATATATATATATATATATATATATATATATATATATAAATTTCGTGTATTGTTTAAGGAATGTTTGTTTGGGTCTTACATAGGTATTGAAAACCTAACTTTAAAAAGAATAAGTTTTGATAATTAATTAAATCGTGATGATTATATGTTTTTTTTTTTTTACTTTTTCTAAAGAATATATTTTAACTTTATATCACATGGACAGTGATATATAAGAGGGCCTAATTAATGTAAGAAAATAAATAAGAGAGGAGAAAAAACAAATGTTGACTAAGAAGAGAAAACATAGTAAAAGATACTCTCTCCGTCCCATAATTGTTGTCGTAGTTACTGTAGACATGGAGTTTAAGAGAAGTTTTTTGACCAACTTTATTGACTCTTTAGGGGTATTGTGGTATTTTTAAGTAATTAATAAATTATAAAGTATGATATATGTGTTAGGTGAGAATGATATTTTTGAAATTAAGATAACTTTTGAAGTTGTTGATTGATGTGAAGTTTCTATTTTTAGGGTGTGACAGTTATTGCGGGACGGACGAAACGGAAAGTTAGACAGTTATTATGGGACGGAGGGAGTAGATAAATTAAATACTAATAGGATTTGTTGTTAGATGTAGAAGTGATTTTTAAAATCCAAACTATGATAAATGTGTTTTCAAAACTTAAAATCAAATTTTAAAATTGGAAACAAGCATACCTCAAACACATCAATTATGAAAGGTGAAATCCCCCACTTAACGCTCTCACACTCCGACCCCAAAATTTATGAAGGTGTTAATTATAGTAATTCAACTAGATAAAGTGGGATTTGATCTTTGTTATTGGACACAAGTTGTCATCCCATTAATTGAGCTGCTCATATAGACCACATTCATTACTTCTTCGTCCGCTTTTAAAGATATAATTTTTTCATTCTCATTTTCTTTTTTATACATATGAGACTCACACAAACCCACTAATACAATTAAAAAAAATGGAACTCACACCTCCACTAATATAACTACCCACTACACATTAAATAATAATATTCCTTAATCCAAGTGCAAAAAGCAAATGACACCCTTAAAGGCAGACGGAGGAAGTATATGAGTAATGACAGACTCCGGCCCGACAATTTATGAAGGTGTTAATTATAGTAATTCAACTAGATAAAGTGGGATTTGATCTTTGTTATTGGACAAATTGCTTATATAGACCGCATTCATTATATCAGTAGTGAGATAGAAAATGATACATGAACATGATTAAATGGTATAGATTCTTGGCTAATTACACACGATAGTTATTGATCAAGAATTATAGTATAAACAATGATCCATTAATTATGCAAAAAAGAATGTGTCGAGCGCCGCTTCTTCTTTTTCGCCGATATACGTTGAGTCCGGGAATATTTGCTCATTGTTCTTCCATTTATATCTATATAATGTTATTATAATGCGCTTTTACAGTTGTTCTTCTATTTGTTTATTATTATCATTATTTAAATAAATAAATTAGAAAAAAAAAATATAATGCATCACACAATTTGCACTTTTATGACTTCCATTGCTTTTAGTGGAAGCATGGATTATTGTTTGGGAGTATATAGGCATTCACTCCATACACCCAAGATATATATATATATATATATATATATATATATATATATATATATATATATATATTATGCATTGGTCTCATACACCGTTTACTCGAGTTGGTGATTATGGATCCGTGTATACTTGGATTGGCGATCATGTCAACGTTATTTTATGTACACTCTCCATCCTAAATTGTTTGCATAGATATTTTTAAAAGTCACTTTTTAATTTACTTTTAATGATATTTTGACATTCTTAAGTAATAAATACATACTCCTACGTACCAAATTCATCTTCACGGTTATTGTATGAACGAATATTAATAAAAATTATTTTTTAACTTATTTTTTTGGGTTTAGTTTGATATTTTTGGATAATAAATAAATGATAAAATATGTTGTGTATTAAAAATATAATATAATTTTTAAATTAAAATTAAGATGGATATTAATTAATTGTTTTTTTAATGGAAATGTGAAGTTAAAGTTGAAACGGATCAAAATAAATAATGTGAAGTTGAAGTTATGATGGAAGTAAATTATGTTATGTTTCATCATTTTTTAAATTAAAGTGTATTGAAGGAATATTGAGTATGTATTTTTTTTTTCTTTTTATGAACATGTATGAAGTTAAATACATACCCAATATTCAATATTCGTAGCAGTGTTCTCATATTAATTCATTAATATGATCTTACTACCACTTTATTTCTTATCTAAGTCTTTCTAAACAAGTTTCATGCAACTATCCTCCCAGGCAATTTTTTTTTTTTTTTGGTCCAAGCTAGAGATTCATCAGAGAACAAAAATTCTCGAGAATTCAAACCCTAGCACAAAAACTATCTTAATTAATTAAAAAAAATTTATAATAATAGTATTAATAAAATGAAAATAAAGTGGTGCTCAAATCCCAAGGGGGGCGAGACCCCCACCTCCCGGACCTTGGGATTTGGTAAATCAACCACTGCCTCCTCACTTTGTACCTTCGTGGCCCATTTCAATGCCTTCTCTTTTGACATTTATTACCACTTTTCAGAATATTATTTTACCTTTTTTTTCTTTTTTTTTAAAGGTATGAATGATATTTATGTGTATTAAACAATAAACATGTAAATTGGTCACAAATTTTTTATTTTTTATTTTAAAACTCCCATTTTCCGATCGAATAATTCGTTTTTCATGGAGATTGAAAAGAATTCCATTTATTGACTTTTTTATTTATTTTATGATAATAGTTTAATTTTTTAAAATATGAATAAAATATTATTTAAAAGTATTCAAATTAGAGTGTGCATGTTTATAATTGTGAGGCATGAGAATTCAAAATAAAATTAATCTTTGTGAATTAATACGAAAATATAATTGTACTCTAAGATCATTTGAAATATTTATTTTTGTCTCTTTATATGTCAAACTCATGTTTGTATCGTATTTATATTCGAATGAATTGATTAATAAAAGTAAGAAAAATTATTTACATTTGAAGATATTTTGTATTTTTCACTTTAAATAAATTATAAATATAGTATTGTAAAGGGAAAATTAATTTTTCCGTCCACCAACTTACGTCAATTATGAAATTGGTCCATTCATTTATTTGATTTTGAAATCTGTTCATTATGTTTACGAAACGTGTTTTTTTAGTCCGTCAACCGGCAACAGAAGGTAAATCATCCGGTAACTTTTACGTGGCATTTGTGTCCCTATTTTTTTAAATTAATTTCTGATGTGAATATTTTCTTCTTGGACTTCCCCTCCGGTTCCAAATCACTTTTCTCCGACGTCATTGTTCCACCCCCTCAAAGCTTCTTTCTCCACTACCTCACCCATTTTCTGCCACTCGCCGGAAACATCATCCATCCATTTAAGTCCGGGAGAGAATCCCATCTCACATTATCAAACTGGTGATTCTGTTTGCCTCGCTGTTTGTGAATCCAATGTTGATTTTGATCTTCTCACCGGAAATCATCCCCGAAACTGTGACTCTCTCTCTCCTTGTGATCTCCCATTGGCGACCCAGTCGGAGAACTCCATTTCTTGTCCAGTTTTAGCTCTCCAAGTCACTCTGTTCCCGGGTAAGGGACTATCCATCGGAATTGGATTCGTCGCTCATCACGCCGTTGCTGACGCGAGCACTTTGCGTCGTTCTTCCTGGCCTGGGCCCTGATAAATAGAGCCTGGCCCGATGATGTCGCCGACAACAACCCCACTTTCTACCGTATTACCATCGAACCATCGTGACGAATCTCAACGGATTGTTGGATTCAGTGTACTGGGACTAGATCGTGGAGCTTTCTAGTTCGCCGGAGCCCCTGCTGACGAAGCTCCCGATCAGCAAGCTCCGAGTTCTTGTTCGTGTTGAAGATGAAAGAAATCCAGCTATAGACGATGAGTTTGTGTATGACATTCAAAAGCAGCTGAGATAGTGTTAGAATTTTTTACAGTTTGATATGTTTCATAGTTTGATCTTGGGTTTTATGCTGTATGATTCGATAAATTAGAGTTAAGAATTGCCGAATTGGTGAATCCCCCTCTAACTCACGTTGCCCAATTAATATCCACGCATCAAAATTTTTGTAAAAAAAAAAGGAAAACAAATGACGTCAGATTTACCGGGTCACTTACCTTCTATAATCGGTCAATGGATGAAAAAGTTGTATTTCGTAAATTTAATGAACTGATTTCAAGACCGAGCAAATTAATGGACTAATTTCAAATAGGTGTAAATTAATGGACGAAAAATTTAATTTTCCATATGGTAAATTGTGTTAAATTCAGAAAAACAAGGTATAGCAAACAATTTAATGAACAAATAAATTTCCAATAAGAAAATGAGTAGTAGGATATTATTTTGCAAATATCTTCAATCAAAGCATGCATTAATTGGCACACTGCTGTAAAAAGAGAGAGAAAAAAAAAACAATCATTATATATATCAATCATAAGCAACCAAATTTAATTGTAATTAATTTCCCACAAGGCTCACAGCTTGATCAAACGCTAACTAATTTTTAAAAATTAATCAATCATATTCATACGTACATAAACTAATTTTTCAGTAAGAACCAAAAATAAGAAATCAAAGGAAACAATATTTTCTTTAAAACCAAAAGAGAATACAAAAGAGAGAAAAGAAAAGAAAAGCAGAAAAATAAAAGCTTGATTTACTGATCAAGTGCATTAGGGCCAGTGCAGTAATTCAGTAGATGGCTCCACACCCATTGAACCAAGAACCTCCGTCGGATTCCGTTCATGTTATACGTGGCGCCATCTCTGCCGTTCAACATCTGCCCGGTGTACGAACCTCCTCCCCCTGTTCCATAGATCCCCTCGCATAAGTCCGCTATTTCCACGGGGAAAACCGGGTCCTGACCCGCATACCAAGCGTTTATTAACGGGTTGGTGGATAGCTCTGCTATCTCGTGAGCTATCACGCTTATCATCCCGTCCACCCCAACGTCGCCGTTTGGTGATTTAACGGGTTTCAAACCCGGGATGTAATCGGGTACGGCGAAGGGGTAAGAACAAACACCGGGGCACAGCTTAGCTGAATTCCCCACCCATGCGTACGGTAGCGTGTACCCGACGATTGAAGGAAAAGTGAAGTAATGGAAGCCACATACATTGTTGCAGAAATCCTGGACGTACACCTCCTCCGACGTCAGCAGGAGATAAACACCGCTCTTCGGATTGATCGGCAGCGGCCGAGTGGTGGCGGAAATGGCCGATTTTATCACCGATTGTACGGACAGGCGCGTGAGGGATTTCCCGTGGGAGAAAAACCGGTCGTTCTTCTCCTCGCCGATGTGGACCGTACGCGAGATGTTGGCGCCGGTTTGATCCGTGTACTGCTGGACGGTTTTCCACCACCCGGCGACCGACGGCGGCTTGGATTGGACGGCGGAGATTGAGCCGATGAACTCGCGGATAATCCGCTTCTGCGAGTTCTGCCACGTGCCATACCAAATAGGGTAAACTGTAATATTAGCGGTCAGAACGGGGCCCATGTGGTATTTCAAGTGGACGAATTCCGATGAGCCTTCATACTTTTTAGAACCGCCGTAGAGTAAATCCGTGGAATTGGGGTTGGTATTGGGCCAGGGGCGCCAACAGAGGATGGGCTCAGTAAAGAGGAAGAAGATTAAGGGCGCGAAGATTAACGCCGCCGTTAGGGGCGGTGGTGAGGGCATTATTAGGGCGGAGTGAGGAGTGGGCAGTAGAAGAATTTGAAGTGAATTTGGGATTATATATAGCCTATGAATATTGCAGGTAAGAACAAATATTTGGGGGGGGGGGTGGGGTGGGGTGCGGTAATGGAGGACAGATGGGTTCTTAAAAGTGTAGGTGGAAATGTAGGGCCTACAGTGGGCAGTGATATAGTATGATTGTGCAACTCCGATGGTGACATCGACCCGAATTTGCTTTCGGGTTTTGTACGCTTATTAAGGTATTTGGCGGGAAAATGGCAGAAACAGGGGTATTCTGGGTACTGCGCGTTAAGCATAGAGCACAGCACGCCATTTGGGGGACCGCTCGGTACTTTGTTTCTTCGGGTCTCAATATAGGAAAATTAATTTTCATTCATATATTTATTAATTCTACTTTAAAGTACTATTTCAAGTGTTGATTTAATTTTTTTAATATATAAATTTTTCATTCAAATGTATTTTTTCCTTGTCATGCTCGGTGAAAATATCATAAACTATTTGAAAATGTGGTATGATATTTTTTTTGTACAAGTCCTATGAAAGAACAAAATGGGGCTTTAAGTGGTACAGGGGAGGGTGGAAAGGTCTTCCAACTGAGCTTGGTTACTGCAGGGTGGGGCATGGATTTGCCCTTGCAAGCACAAGTTAAACAGTGAGTCATCTTTATAAGTCAGTTGAGGCACATCCTACAATTTATCTCATCCACCAATCCCCAGGATAAGGGCGGTGGAGCCCCTAATGGTGAGATACACCATGAAAGAAGATTTTTATTTTTAGCTTAAAGGGTAATCTAATTCTCCAACCTCACATTTTTAAATGCATTGAAGAACTTTTCACTTTTAAATGTTCTTAAATACTTTCTCAATCCAATCAAAAGATACTTATATGATATTTTTATATAGATTAATGATGAGATATTTTGTTGATAGCGGATCGTTGTAATTACTATAAAAAAATATTTTTTTCACCAACTTATATGATATTTTATTAAATAACATTGCTATTTATCAATTGAAACCAACAAAAATTTTTAGCATTCGATTTAAATTTTCGTTAGTAATTTTCATCGACCACCACTTCATCAACATAATAATTACCAGTTACATATTTTTTTTAATCCATTGGTAAATCAATTTATCAATAAATTTAAGACTTTTATCAACCTAACTGATAAAAATTAATGATTTTATATATATATATATTTAGTGAATTGTGCTTTTATCTTTTTCTAGATCATATATATAATTGTGTTGACAGACCATTCCCATATGCTTATATGCAAGGCTTAAAAGTCTTTTATTGCTAATTAATAGGTTTTATGTGGTCTCACGCTATTAAGTTAGAGAGGGTTTACTTAATCATATGGGTATCACTTACAACATTAATAACTAATTTGAATGCTATCACATGATGTAGTACTATCAAAGCCAAAAATATGTAAGATCTATCTACCTTGTATGCAATTGAAGTACTTATGTTGCTATAAAAGATTTTTGCACTTTTTTTTTTGGGTGTACGTAGCCGTTGCAAATGCTACGCCATTATGTGACTTTATTTTTGAACCACTTTATGGGTAGCTCAACATTTTTCAAAAACTAATTAAAGACTTTATGATCGACCTAGATTTAATAAATTAGAAAAGTAGTTTTAGTTAAAATAGTTTAGCCGAAAACTAAATTAATTCTTCCGTATACATTTGAAGCCATTGTCGGTATGATCAGGGTGTAGTACAAATACAATGGTGAAAAAGTTGAAATACGATTGTTTATGGATTGGAGTATATGAGATGTTTCATAAATGATATAGATAATTTGTTTATAATGTTTAGTGTGAAGTAATGAAATTAACTGTAAATATATCGAACTCAATATTAATCTTTTATTTATTTTAGTTTGTTTGATAAGATATAAGGTAAAAGATTTGTGTGAGCGTAAGAAATAATGTGATACAGATAAAAAATGATAACATTTTTAATAAAATATGATTATTTAATCAATGAAAAATGATAATAATGTAGTAAACTATTTCATGAACAATCCATAATATACTCCCTCCGTCCCAATGTGCAAAAAATTATAGGACGAAGATATTAAATAAAAAATGACGTCATTTTTTAAAAAAAAAGTGATAATAGCTTTAATAAAAAGTGATTAATATTTCATATATGTAAAATAATCTTACGTGAAATGTTCTCACACAGAATTGCCCTAACACATACTCCATAAAACTAAGAGTACAATTTTATTAGCTTGGTATTTTATTCTTATTTTATTTTATTCATTATTGTACTAAGAAATAATTTGTGCATATTGATTATAATATGGAATATAAGCACTTAAACACTTTAATATTACTATTTTAGTACTATGGTTTAATATTAATTTTATATATATATATATATATATATATATATATATATATATATATATATATATATATATATATATATCTCCATTTTTTTCATTTAATGAGAATCTTTTGCTTTTGCACATAAATAAAAAAATATTATAATTTACATGTAGAGGGTTGTTGTATTAGTGGGTATGTGGACTCCATATTTTAATTGTATTACATGTGTATGTGAATCCCATGTATTTAAAAAAAATACTTCCTCCATTCCATGAAAAGAATTATGTTTATTGTTTGCACGGTGATCAAGAAATAGTATAGTATTTTAATGTGTAGTGAATTGAGAGATATAATAATTTAATGTATATTGTGTAGTTGTATTAGTATTGTATGTGTATCCCATAAAGATAAAGTAATTGATTTAATTATGTGGGTCTCATATACTAAAAAATGAAATGCAACTCTTGTAGTGAGACACCCTAATTAGTAAAATATAATTCTTGTAACGGGACTGAGGGAATAATAATAAGACTTTTTGAGCTGGACTACGAAAATGGAAAATATGGACCCTTTTAAAGGAGCGGAGGAGTAACTTCGTAGTTATGTTATTTCACAATTTAAGTATTTTCATGGAATGGAATATTACAAGTTTACCATATAGTTTACCTGAGAAATACTAGAAATTATTAAGTGTAAGAAAAGGAATGTTAAATTTTAAGTGTTAAATTTAAAGCATGTCTTTACTCTCATTTTTCCGTCTCTAAGACCATCGTTATTCACGTAGTTTTGTAGTGTGAGTCATTATTTGGATTTAGGCTTCTATCATATTAAACAAAATGATGCATGCTTTGCTTAATTGGTATGTGATTGCTTTAATTTGCCACGTCAGATTCCGACAACAGGCAACAACTCCGAAGTATTGCATGGTCATCAAACTGAATCGAATATGAAGTGGTTTGTTTTTATTTTTCAGTAAAAGATTTAAAGAAATACTTATGAGAGATTATCTTGAATGATTTTTGTGATATAGCTGAGAAGTGATCACTTTTATGATAAAAATTGATGTTCAATTGATGAAAAGTAATAACAATATTGTGAATTAATATGAATAAAAAGTGATAATATATTTAATAAAAACTTTTAACTAATTAAAAAAGCTTAAAATTGTCTCGTAATAAAACTGTTTCGCACCAGTTTGCCTAAGGTCTTGTATATACTCTTAACCATTACTCCCTCCGTCCCGCCCAAATAGCACAATTTTACTATATTGGACGTCTCATTCAAATTGTATCATTTTCCTCTTTTTGTAAAAAGGGCCCACAAATGGCCCACCACTACCCATCATATCTCTCTAATACACCTACACATTTTACATAAATAATAGGTGACTAGGCATTTATGCCCTATATGGAAGATCACCAAGCAAAAATGCCAACTTCCTTTTTTAAAAAGCAAATCTGCCCACTTTCATTCAATTTGTCATTAATACCCTTTGACCTACCATTTTTATTTAAAGTTAAATATTTAATTTTAGAAAAAAAAATCATTGATTCTGTCAATCATTAAATGATTGACCGATTAGAAGACTGATTGCCTCCTTATTGATCGATCATTAAATGATTTACCGATCAGAAGATCGATCATTAAATATTGACCGATTAGAATACCGATTATTAAATGATTGACCGATTAGAAGACCGATTGCTCCCTTATTGACCGATTAGAAGATCGATTGTCTCCTTATTGACCGATTAGAAGACCGATTGCCCCCTTATTGACTGATTAAAAGACCGATTGTCCACTTGTGAATTGCCCCCTCTGTTGCCCTCTTAAATTTATCATTGTCCCCTTAAGGTACAATTACCCAAAAAATACGTAAGGGTATTAAGGTCATTCAAGTATAAAAGTGGACACTTTTACATTTTAAAAGTCAAACCGGACACTTGCATTTTGAAATGCAACAGAGAGCAACAAAGGGCATTTCCTCTAAATAATAATAATTTTTAATTTACGTACAAAAAGCAAATGCATCTCTTTACCCGGATGGATGGATTACTTATCAAATAAGTCTCTGAAAAAAAAAATATTTATGTCCCTTTACCCCTTATTTTTAGGCCCAATCATACCAATTACCACATGATTGTGTGAAAGAGACTTGGACAAATTGACTTTCAAGAGAAAATATACAAGACATCATTTATTCTTCAATTATAAATTTAACTAACACGTAATGCTTGTAGATAAATTTCACATCAGAAATTCGAGATTCATGTAAAATACATATTCATATATGAAAATACATGGTTAACAATACTATATATTTATCGAATTAAAATCCATATAACCATTGCAAGACTGTAAACCAATACCACATATTCATATTAATTTTGAGTATGACTTTATGACATAGATTCAATGTAAACATACTGCACACACATTTCCACTCACTCAATTACAATTCTACTTTTTCTTTTTTATAATTTATTTATCATCTTTAATCTGTCTCCATTTGAATGTCCGTTTATATACGCTCATTACTTCAATTTATAAATCTGGTCAGAAACAAACATATATATATTATGAAAATAAATACTAGTATATATTTATGCCAAAAATTGCATAAATCGGGTATCTGAAGGTTTCATGAATCCTTGTGTTTGATTCAAATTGATTAATAATACTTTTTGGATCTTAAAACTGACTAAAAACAATAAGTTTATATACTAATTGCTCTTAAAGATTTGATTTCCTTTTAAGTTAGTTAGTTAAAAGTAAGGGGCCCGGTAGATCACGACCTTATAATAACACATGAAACTAATAGAAAATTAAGGTTAATCTCGTACTCATTCCTTGTCTTTGACATTTTCAAGTCTTATTAACCTTCCTAATAATTTAAATGAATCAAACCTCTCTTATGGTTTAATTTTCGTCATTAAAATTTGGTATTAATTTTAAAGATTATAACTGTAATTTCACTTTTGTGATTATTATTATCTTATTCCTATAATTTAATTTTTGTGTATACTTGAAGTTTCTTGTGTCACACAGCTGGATAGATGACACGTTGGTGAGATAGGGAAACTATGACCTATTTAGGAATGCTTAAACACTAGGATCAATGGTTGAATTTATTTTCCCTCTTACGTGTCAATCATTTAACATGTAGTACAAAAGATGATGCACGAAAATGGCGCAAAAGATCCAATAATGTGGTTTCGACTAACTATGATAAAAAAAATATATCGGAGAATAATTTAGAGCATATTGTTGTTTCAACCCATGATTAAGAAGACTTCAAGTGTAACTCGTTCCATACAAGTACATTTAATGGAAATAATAAATCCAAGAGGGTAATAATAATATAAAATGAGACGTTCATAGAATATGCAGAAATTAATAATTATTGAACAGGAAATCCATATACTGAGGATTGAATTAGGTGCACTTTACTGTATAATGTATAGGTAGTCAATGGAAATATTAATAATGGTTTAAAACTTGGCACCAACTATGATGTATAATTGCAGAAATTGTAGTACAGTGTGCATCAATATGTATACCCTCATCTGCAATTTATCACAGACCCATTAAAATACAGATAGAAATTAAGTGAGAGAGACCCCACTTTCACCCACACTCAATTATAACTTACTTGCCATCCCACTTAATTTGATCACCATTTTCAGTACCTTATATGTTATAAATACTTACCCATTAATAATTTATGAATTAGGTGACAGGATTATATGCATACATGCACTCCCCCAAAATGTCACTGTCCCTCTTTTTTTTTTTTACTTTTTGGAAAATAAAATGCTGATTTTTGTGAATTTATTTACTCTATGTACTATAGTCAATGTTGCATGCCTCGAGGAAGAAATAAAAAGGTGGGGATTAAAAAAAGATTCCCTTTTGAAAGGTGAAAGTAATAAATAGTGAGAGGTTAATTTTATGGAAAGTGTATATATAGTGAGGTAATTGTGTCAAGTCTTACAATTTAATTTTTTTTGGGAGGTGAGAATATAATTTTGAGAGAAAAAAATGATTAATTATATACTACTTATTCATGATACGAATGTAGTACTATAATGTATTTTGTGATAGAGTACTAATAATTTGTGAGTATGTTAATTATTTGTCAAATAATTATGTGATTCATGTATTATATTTGTATGGTTTAATTTTATTTTTAGAGTTTTGTGTAATTCTTTTAGGTTGTATTGTATTTTCTATTTCGTTGTTAATGTACTATTTTATCTTTGTAATTCATCTATTACTTTTACTCATAAATTTTAATTTTACAGTATATTTGTTTCACATTAAATTAATAAACTAATAGATTTTTATAAAATTGTTAAAAATCGAGATGAGTTTATACACTAATTACAATTATATAGACCTATTTCTTACAATCCTATTATCAGAAAAATCAAAGCATCTAATGAAATTATGGATAGATTACAATATCCATATAACTAGTAAATACAAGAGATTATTTGTGAAAATACATAGTTGATCACACCCAAAACCTTATTATCTTACAAGTTATTGAACCAAACACACTTCTAATTGTAATATTATTTCTGAAAGTATAGTTATCTTTTGCAGGGTGTTTTACTTGGGATAGTAAAGGATGGAGAAGGAGAATAGAGAGTAAAGTCATTGATGATTTTGAAGCATAAAAATTGGAGCAATATTTACGTAAAACCATCTTAATAAAACTTTTTATGTTTTTAAAATAGTTATTACTTCACTTTTTATAAATTTATTGTCACATTTTATTAAAAATATTATTATTTTTATTTAAATATTATTATTTCGCCTCAAACTCTTGTATAATATATATTCCCGTGAGTTATATATATATATATATATATATATATATATATATATATATATATATATATATATATATATATATATATATATATGATCTCAAGTAAAAAATTGTGTAAAAATTTACTCCTCATGATAATTAAATTATTCTCTTATGGAGTATATAATTCGTTAACTTATTACTCATGAATCACATCCATCAATCAATCTATAAATAAACTATTCAATAATATCCATTATCACTATCATTGTGTATTAATTTGAAACACAATTTCTGTCATATAAAACCATATAATTGGATAAGATTAAAATTGAAATAACATTAATGATAACATTGATTCATATATGATGAATGAATATTTTTATTTCATTTATTTTAAAAGAAAAAGACACTTCATTAGATAAGAAGAACTATTTTGAAACAATTTTAGGTGCATGTACTGTTGTGATATTCAAGATGAGAGTGTCCTAAAAACTCTATTATGCATAATAAATAAATAAATAATTGAAGTTTATGCAAAAATAACTTAATTAATTCGTAGAAGTAAAAAAGTTCCGTCGCAAAATTAACCTTATATTTTCTTTTTCTATGTACTATCTCATAGTAATTTTTACCATGATAAAGTACCATTCAATTCAACAGTTCAAAAATATTCATCAACTTTAAAATTATCAATTACGTCTATGTTAGTACTCCATAGTATAATAATTAATTGACACATCATTTATTTATTAAATAAAAAGATACTTCATTCGTCCTTCAGATGACACACTTTCCATTTTGGGTTATCCCACAAAAGTTTACAACTTCCTAAAAAAGCAAAAAATGAAACGCAATCACTCTTCCTCATACACTTTAGTAATCACTTCTTAACTCTATTTGCCTGAAAGAGGGGTACAAACTTTTCTTAATCTCCGCCCCTACCTATCACTTTCGTATCTAAGTTATTATCATAAAATATTCGTGCAATGTGTGGAAATGTAACTAAGTTCTATATTAATAATTTTAACTTCGTAGTTAATCATGCTCTTTCAGATTTACATTGTCAATTCATCGAAAATTAAATGATTCAATTTTGATTTATGGAGGCGAGATTTCATTTCAGCTTATATAATTCTTGAGCTGTTTTTGCAATCAATTTCATTTCAACCTGTATAATTATTGAGCTGTTTGGTTAAAATTATAGTGATAATAACAATGATAATCACTAATAAAAGTAATGGTAATGAAATTGATTGAATGGAGTGATAGTTGATTAAATTACTAAATCAATGAGAATTAATTAATTTGAATTCTCACATTATCTTGTACTTAAAAAAACATAAAGAGTTGATCTCTTTTGTTTTTAGCTGTATGGGGTGTGAAAGGATATACTCCACATATTTTGTTCTAAAAATATACTACTCTATCCGTCCCACATTTATGTTCACACTTTTCATTTTCATCCGTCCCACATTTATCTTCACCACCCAAAAAATAAAACTTCACATTAACCAACAATCTTAAAAGTTATCTTAATTTCAAAAATATCACTCTCACCTAACACACATAACATACTTTATAATTTATTTATTACCTAAAAATACCGCAATACCCCTAAAAAGTCAATAAAGTTGGTCAAAAAGTAACTTTTCTTATATTCCGTATCTACTGTGTCGGTGAACTTAACTATGAGACGGAGGGAGTACATTTTAATTAATAAAAGTATAATTTTTTTATTGAAAATAATAAATACTCCCTCATTCCCCGTTAAGGTTTACTCTTTCCATTTTGGGTTGTCCCAAGTTAAGGTTTACATTTCTTTTTTTATCAAATTGGGCCCACACAAAATAATTAATTATTCCATGAAGGACCCACACACAACACTGATACAACTACCCACTTTACATTAAATATTATTTATCTCACCTCACTATACATTAAAATATTATATCTCTTAATCTCCGTGCAAAAGCAAACGTCAACGTTAACGCTGGACGGAGGAAGTATCATGCTATATAACTTTAAACAAATATAGAATTTGAGGGCACGGATCCAGAAACACGCAAGTTTTAGCCAAACATAAAAAATGCGAGTCAATATTAAATAGTCATTCGTTCATATTACCTCTCTAGTAGGGCTGTAAACGATCAGAGCTGAGCCGAGCTTTACAAAGATTGAGTCTCGTTTGTTAAGAAATAAACGAGCTCGAGCTCATTAGTGAAAGCTCGTTTTATTTGCGAGCATGTTCGCGAACATGCTCGTTAACGTGTTCGCGAACTTTTGTTCGTGAACATATTTGATAACGTGTTCATGAAACTTTTATTTGTGAATACCTATATAATTTCGTTCGTGAACGTGATAAACAAACACACTCATATCCTAAAATAACAAAATATTCATCAATTACCAATAAAAATATATACTCCATATTTTTTATTATTTCATAAAAATAAGGAAATTTAACATGTATAAATGCTTTCAATATTTTTAATATTATATTATATTATAAAAGAATAATAATAAATTATATATATATATATAAACGAACACTAAACGAGCTTGTTCACGAGCTTTAACAAACGAGCTATGCAATGCTCAAACTCTGTTCATTTACATAACGAGCTTAATTTAACGAACACAAACGAGCTCTTAACGAGCCGAGTCATGAGTTGTTCGCCGCACGCTCTGTTCTTTTAAAAGAGCCGTCGAAACGGGCCGACGGGGCGGGCCAAAACCCACCTCAACCCATCTTTTGGCGGGCTTAGGCGGGGCGGGCCTAGTCGGGTACGAGCTAGAATTGCTAGGCCCAACCCATTTAAATTGTGGAAGCTTGCAAAATTATAATTATCATTATCATTATTTGAAAATAAAATATCTAAATGATGGACGTTCTTACAAAATCTATAATATCAATTAGATAATTAAAATATAAATATAGATTTTATAAAATGACTCCATGAACAATTAAACATAAACAAAGACCATTAATCAAATAACATAAAGTTTACTAATTATATACTTTCTTAAGAATCTAAAAAAAAAACAATGAAAGTCTAATTATCATCAAATAATACAAATTAAATCACAAAAAATTTATTAGTTCTAAAAGTCAATCACAAAGCTCAAAACATAATTATAAAGTCTATTCAAAACTCATCCATCATAACATCATAATATAAACATCTCAATCTTCATGTTGATTAATTATATGATTATATCCTTGTCAATCTTCAAATGATTGATATCTTAAAGGTTAATTTGCCTTTGCATTTGCTTCTAATTCATATATATACATTTATATATTAAAATTTCAAAAATTAAAAATAATTCAAAATCAAGCAATATAGGATTTTAAATTATTTACATATTTAGGTACAAAATGTTTAGATTTTAGAATATTCATGTTATTATTTAATTTATTATTTTAAAAAATATTTAACAAAGGAACAATCAATATTTGAAATATTAAACACTTGAACATTCGTAAAAAAAATTGTGGCGGGCCCAAACGGGCCAACCCGCCCCCATTTGGGTTGAGTCCGCCTAGGCCCGCCTCCAAACGGACTGAAAATTCTACGGCCCAACCCACCTTTTATGAAAGTGGAAGCGGCCGGCCCGCGGGCCCCAACCGTTTTGACAGCTCTACTTTTACACCCCCACCTCTCCCGTAACAATAACCTCAAATTCGACAAATCTATGCATGCACTCATGTGAATAGTCAAATATTAATTAATGATGTAATATGACTAATGAGTAATTTTATTAATTCTACTTCGTATCCATTTCTAGTCAATTAAAAAAAAAAAAAAAGGTCAGTGAATCACGGAGTGAATGGCGCTGGTCAGTCGCTAGGTTGAGATTAAAATGGGGCCCACAGGACCAGCTGCAAGAAAGGGAATTGTGGGCCCAGTACCAAACCAAAAAACATAGGCACAGGCCTTATTCGGCCCGCCTCGGGCCCACTTCAACACTTCACTTCACTTGTATGTATCTTTCGACGCACACCACTCAAACCAACTTTCCCCTCCTGCGCGTCAAATCCACGCTCCGGCGACGGGACTTCTAAGTCTACCTCGGCCTTTCGCTGCTGAAATATAGTAATTTATTTATTTAAATTAAATTTTAAAATGACTCGAAACTATTAATCAGTATCTTATTTTTATACATAAATGTTCCTTTTTATAGGGTTTTAGTTTAACTATTTTGTCATGCAAGTATTTATTAAGAAAGTAAAAATTTCAAACACAAAAATCAAACACAATATTATTGTATGAAAATGTTTGCAAGTTTATTTGTAGAAAATGAATGGAGTTGGTCTCAATTTTTAAAGTTTGAGCTATTCTATTAAATTTTGAAGTTGCTTATTTAAATTTTAAAATAATTAAAAGATAGTATTTAATTTATTAACTTAAAATGTGTCTACTATTCAATGATAAAAATCATAAGTCCAATGGAATCTACTATATTCCAAAGTTTTAATTATTCGGGTGGAGATTAACTCTTAAAGTTAAATCGTGTCAGTTTTGTGGTGAAGTTTTATGTATATGGATTATTTGTAAGTAAATTTGAATTTAATTTAAAATATTAAACCTTTACATTAGAGCTTAATGTTCTTTAACATTTTGCACATACTATTAGTTTTCACCAGTACACCATAGTACTGTAAATATGTTGCTTAAAAAAATTTATTATTAATTTAATAATCTTTTTAGGTAAGGAATATATTTTATGTGTATGAAAGCAAATTAAGGGGTATTTTTGGTTTTTAAATAAAGTTTTTGAATTATTAACTTTAACTCAATAAAATGTAAAAAAAGTATTTACAGTAGCAAATTCTTGCATGCACTCGAATCACATCCTAGAATTTCTGAAAGAATTTTTTTTTCAAATATTTATATTCCTTATATTTCAACTTAAGGAAATTAAATTCTTATTAATTAAAATATATATTCAACAAAATATTATACTTATGTATCTCTTACACATGAGGGTGTATAAGAGATCAACTTATTTATAAAGTAAAAATGTTTTTTAATGCTTTGTTTTCATTTTGGATTATGTGCAAGAACTATTGAAAGGAATAAAAAAGAAAAAGTAAATAAATATTCTCGGAGAGGGAATATAATAAAAATATACTATTAAGGATGTTAATTAAGTTTAATTAAGATTAGGTTGTCCTAAAAGCAAATTATGCGCGTTCCAACTTCCAATAGTGAGTGTATCCTTAAATGAATAAAAGGAAATTGATGGTAGGGTTTAACAAATTAAAAGAGGCAGATAATGCTACTTAACTAGATAATAATGCTAACATCAATCATTAAAAGTGAGAGTGAGAGTCATGATATGATAAAGAGCCGAAAGAAAAGACCTCAATCATGCATTTAAAATTTTATGAGATCTTATCCCATGATTGATAACAAATTACAACTAACCAAATTAATTCAATTCATTATTCATACCAGACTGCACAATTTCAGTTAGGGAGGTATAATTTTCATGCATGTGACCAAGTTTTGGACTCACTCATAAATAAAACTAATTCTTTGAAATTTAGATGGTTTTAGAGGTGGTTTCAAAGCCGTCTCAAACAGTAACCATTTTTATAATTTGTTCGGTTCAATTGCTTTTTTAATTGGATACGACGTCGTTTTACTCAACTTAAAGACGACTATTTGTTGTCTTTAAGTTGTGCCGTCTAAAAACTCGTCTCTAATCCAACAGTCGAACTGTGGACCAACGGTTGACCATCAAGTTGTCTCTCTTTCAATAAATCCTTTCAAAATCGTTTCAAATTGAGATGGATGTTAGGCCGTCACAAAATTTCGTATCTAATTATAAACTTTTTTTAGTGTTTTCTTTAAAATATTATCTTGTTAAAGAATTAAGTAATATGGACTCACTCTGAAATGAAACAAGTGTTTATCTTTCCCACAACATGCAACATGAACCTCATTTTTAAGAAAATGGCAAGTTTTTGCCTTATATTATACAATAAAAAAATAATACGAAATTGTAAGTCAATTATAATTTTTATTTTCGTTTTTTTTGTGAAAACGAGTAAATATCATCCCAATTAGTGTTTGTCGTGATTAAAATTAAATGTATCAAAGGACTAAATTAAAATTTCAATTAATGTCACATTTATTTATGGAGTTTGACTATATATAGGTGCCATTAGTTGAGGTGGGGAACGGAATTAGTTTACTGTTTCAACTAAGGCTGTGCTTCAGAGTAAGACATACGTATAATAATCGAATCGAATTAATAAACTACGAAACAAAAATTTTGTTGACTATATGTTTTTTAATTAAAATAAATCAAAATATTTTATATTATAAACTCGGGTATCATATGATAACATGTACTGAAATCAGATTGAATCGTCTCTAACTGTGTCGAGCCGTACTAAACCAAATAATTAATTATTATACTCTAGTAATTTATGAAAAATATAAATATTAATTAATTAATTATATTAATATTTAATAAGAACCAAAACTTGTATTTTAATTAAGAGAAATTCTCTTGTGAAACGTTTTATATGTGAGACGTGTTAAAGTATGTCTATTATTTAGATAAAGTATATTTAAGGAATGTTATAGTATGTTTTCTAAAGTATGCTGGATTGTGCATTAAAGTATGATTTTAACGTGTTATAATATGATTTATTATTGACATACTTTAACTACAAATAAATATACTTTATTTATACAATAAGCATACTTTAGTGATAGATCAACTCGTCTCACAAATAACCAGTCTCACAATAGAGTTTCTCTTTAATTAATAGGAGTACACAATAAGGAATATTTCATCATTAATAAACAGTAAAAACTCTGAATAATAATTATAGAAGTTGTGCAGAGTGATAGAACCATGAGTATTCAATAGGTTCTGAAAATTACATGTGCAAATTATGTCTGAAAATATTTTATGATCTTTTGGTTCTTTTTATGATTTCATATTTTGGCTTTCTCAAGTTCTATAAAAAATTTATTGTAATTTTATTACTTTCAATTAAAGTTTAAATAAATGGGTCATTTTTACGAACAAACACTCGACTACAAAGTCGATGCAATACAGCATTAATTGCTTAAATTTTAAATATGTCGATTTGTAAGAAATGAAGTAAATAATATGAAACTCTAGAAAACACGTATATCATTTAATACTGATTATTGCTTAAAAATACACTCATTATTGCATATTATTGAATGGAGTGTTTCATAAATATTGTTATATTAATTTTTTTTTTAAATGAGAACCACATTAAATAATTAATACATAATATATCTTTATGGAGTACACAAAATACTAATACACTTAAAAAGACGTATATATTGAAAAAAAAAAGAAAAAAAAGAAAGGAGTATACATTTACTTCATATTATTAATTCTTCATCTTTGCGGGTTGGAGAGGTAAAATAATTAATTCTTTACACTCATTTCTCATTATTTATCTTTTTGATTAACTAAAATGACTTAATTATAATTATTTTTTCAAACATAAAATTAAAAGGAATGTCCATAACATTACATACAACAATTTTGTACAACAAAGGCTCATGAATTAAAAATTGAATATCCACGAGAGATTTTTAAAATTTTCGATTTTAGTTAAATAATGTAAAAATTTGACAAAAACGAAAATTTATTTATTAAAAATTGTAATTATTATAGTTATCATTATTAAAAAGAATGTCAATGAATAATGGAAAAGCTTTTGCCTTTATAAAAATTGCCAATGTCAATGAATAATGGAAAAGCTTTTGCCTTTATAAAAATTGCCTTTTTATACATACCAAAATGAAAATGAAGCGTTCTTTAATTACTACGTGAAGAATTCCATACGAACCTCGTGAGACATACCATGAGTACTGGAAAAATACAATTATGTTAACGATCAATTTAGAATTTTAAAAAATTCAAACACAATAAATTAATAAAACCCAGAAAAAAAAACACAATGGCCAAAGCAAAAGGAGATTTCAGCCTACCAGCAAGGCAGTACAACAAACTCAATCTTTAAATCCCACATGATGAATTAAAATCATGACATACGAGAATGTTACAAAGTAACAACAGAAGCTTCACAAGTCCAATAGAAAATGTATTCACCATTAGAATTGAGTCGAAGGGTAAAACTGTAATTTTCACTTGCTCAAACACAGAAAAGCAGCTAGCAGTAATCATGGTAGAGGGAATACAACAAAGCACATTTTCTGGACCATGAAGTATTGAGCATTAGAGCATTAATAAAAGAAATACCTACATACCTCATTTTAAATTGGTCTGTAACAAAACCTTGCTACAAATATAGAGCACATCAGTTCAAAACTCGGATATTCAAATTTCAAACTTCTAAAATATCAAAATTAGTAAACCGGTTTTTATCTTAACTAGCAAGTTCAGCAATACATCAACATGCAAATGTCTAGGAATCTGCTATAGTGACTTCAACTTCAACACCAGGTTCAATGGTGATTGATGTAATCTGCTTAACAACGTCAGGAGAGCTGAAAAGGTCAATCACTCGCTTGTGTACACGCAGCTCAAACCTGTCCCATGTATTTGTTCCTAAAGAAAGAATAACAAAAAATGGAAATGATTCGTGTCATATATTGATGACACCTAGAAAACTCGCAACCCATTAGAATATACAAAGACAATTATTGAAGTTTATGTTCAAAATGCAGAGCATATAAAAGAATACAAAACAAACTAAGAGCACAATTGTCTAGAAGACAATGAACACATCAATTCAACAGCAAATCCCAGCAACTGATTCAAGTTTAAGAATTATAAACAATAATTTGAGTAATAGTTCTTTCTTGCGCCATAAAACTTCTGAATAGTATTAAGAGATTAATATGAAAAGCAAAAGTCGGTGAAAATAAGTTGTGCAGTGTAATATTAGTAAGAATTTCATGCAAGTCTATGAGGGGTTTCTTTTGCAATGGTAAAATGTACGCACCTTCACCACATGGAGACTTGCGAGTAGTGATGAGAAGAACCTTAGTTGGCATTCTCACGGGTCCCTTGACCCTGAGCCTTTTGTCCTTTGCTCCACGTACCAAATCAGCACAAACTATTCCAAAAAATTCAAGTCAGCGATCTCTCACTATTCAACAATGAAACAATGCTCAACAGCTTCCCTCCACTTGATAATTTAACCCACTAGTGACTAGACAATTCAAAGAATATCCGATCCTTAAAAATATGGCAAAAGTGAACTTATCATGCGAAAAGCATTGGTTATCTGATAATTCCCAATCAATACAAAGCAACCTAACAATACAATTTAGCAGGTGATAATACTACCCAATTTTGCAAGAGTAAGTAAAAGATAAACTATCAATGAAACTAAGTCACTCAAAATAGCAGCAGATAATTTGAAAAATGTAGTATAACATAATACAGAGTACACCATTGATGAAACAAGGACATTAAATCAGTAAACAATTCAAAATATAATCACTAACATATGCATATAAAAACCATGAAGGTAGAATCAATATCGTCATATCGTTCTCAGTGGAGCTTACTGAAATGTTAAGAAGTAACCCTCAAATATATTCAATCAGACCAATAAGATAATAAACATCAAATTAAAATATGGAGAAGAAATTAGTCAAATTTTCCTCATTGCACAAATTTCAGAAGCAAAAATTAATTAAGACTGATTATATACATCACATAATACGAATATAATAGATCAGTACTTCCACAAATTAAAGATCAAAATTCAAACTCAAACCTTTTTCGAGATTCTTCACATTCTTGGAGGACAGAGTGATACGAATCTTATGAATCTGCTCTTGCGGCTCCTCCAATCCCGTCTTCGTCGGTTTCATAGCTGCATACGCCATTTTTCTCTCTGCATCACAAACAGAGACACATAATAACAAAAACGTGAGACATTCATACACAAATTAATCAAAAGTGGAGAAACCAATTCAACATATGACGCACCTGGAGGGTGGATCGAATGGGAGGGCGGCGACGGAGTTTACAAAACTTGGCAGCTTCAACCACTCGTTAGACGGTTAGAGGCACACAGAAGCGCAGCGAAGTTTGGATGATGTTTTAAAACTAGGGTAAAGTTGCTAGGGTTTTTGCCTTTGGGCACAATTGCATTTGCCTCCCCTTAATTTACCTTAATTATAAAACGTACCCGGTTTCAGCTAAACTAACTAACTGGGCCCAAAAGAAATTGTCTGTTTCCAACCCAACTAATTAATTTTTATTTTATTTTTTTAAATAGGCATTAGAGAATTTCAAGTGAATATATTACTATTACTAATTTATTATTATTTCATTTCATTTGTAAATAATGAAGCTTGTAATCCTAATATTTATCCTTGGGCTGGCATAAAGTACTTTAACTTATTTAATTATGTTGTAACTAGACATGGACGAAATAATTGGAACCGCAAAAATAGAATTGAAATTGGATATATTCTAATTCGTCATTTCATGGAATTGAAACTGGCGGTTCCAATATTTTTAATTTTTTTTATACATTGTGAGGGTGGAAAAAAAAACTAAAACCGATAGTTCCAAAACTGAACCGAAACCGTCCTAAGACCGGTTCGTGTCCGCTTCCACATTTTTAAAAATCGGAACCTGCGTACATGCCGGAACCTGCGTACATGCCTAACATGAATTATAACGTTCTACGATTTTACCAGGTAAATTCTAGGACAATTTTCTTCTAAACTTATATACTGCTAAGAAGGGTGTTCGTTAAATATACACAGGTCAGGGCTCATATTAACAAATAGGACATGAAAACCAAACTTTGTACCTTAATTTCATTTAAAACCCATATTTAAAAAGGGCACGGCTATTTACACCCTCGATTTTATTAAACATACCTCAATTATTAAATGTACCCTATGAAAATTAAAATATATATATATATATATATATATATATATATATATATATATAAATTACTAAATATATACCCCATTTTAAACTATTTTACCCTTTAAATTAAATTCAAATCTTTTAATTAAAACAAATCTCAATTAAAGAAAAAAAAGAGAACAGAAGAACGCAATCGAACATCTTCAATCTGACTTTTTACTGTTCTTTATCTTCATATTCTTACACATGTTCACCATAAAGAATCATCTTCTCCATGTCCACCATAACTTGAGCTCTGGAGACATTTTGTGGTAGTTCGACTCAAACATGTCTGACATTACATTTCGATCCATGATCTGCAGAACTCCTCCCATTCTCTGGCCAACAATAGCCGTCCTATCACTTTGACAAGTTTTCAGGATGTCTCTCCTAATATGCTCCAGACAGTTCTATTGGGGTCCAAAATGTTCATCTCATGAAAATAATGAGCATGATTTGTCATATTTTGGTTGCGACATGTAATAGCAATCTACTCTCATTCCCTGTTTACCAATTCAACAACCCATAATCTTCAAACGCGAAAAATGGAATTTATCAGAGATTTTATTCATCTCGAGACAATTGGAAATTCATTTCAACGGAGTATTTTGTAGGTTTGCACGCTATCTTCCATGATTATTGTAAGCTCTAGATCATCACCATTCTCCATTTTCATGATTATAACTTGTTACATTATATTATGATGATGGAAAATTAGTCAGATTTATAGTTCAATGTTAGGGTTTATAGTTCATTAGATTGGGTGCATATAGTAATCTAATTAGGGTACATATAGAAATTGAGAGAAAGAATGAATAAGAAATATTATTAAAATTAGGGTATTTATGTCTTAATATATAAGGATATTTTAGTTTTATATGTTTACGGGGTACGTTTAGTAAAATCGGGGGTGTAAATAGCCGTGCCCATTTAAAAATTGTAAAGGCAATTAAATTCCTTAAAATTTCTAAAACCCTAAAAAATATAATAAAACGTAAACCACTGTGATACACACAAGTGGACCCCGTTTCACACAACTTTGCCAAACAAAATAGTGAATTGGTAACTGTTATCAAAATTACTTCATAACAAGTTAAAAAGGCCATCTCCAAGAATCCAACCATGGCCTCAAATCCTCATTTTATGAGGATTTGATACTAATTTTTCTCCAATGATGGTGTCAAACCATCCTCAAATTTGAAGATATAATACCCTTCCTCAAATTTGATACCATCCTCAAAATCATCCTCATTTATTTTTTATACTCCTCATTTATTTGATGATATAGGGATTTGATGACACCATTGGAGTACATATCATCAAATCACAAAAAAAATTGGTGATTTGATGATTTGAGGATAGCAACCATTGGGGTTGCCCAAAATTGCATTGCGATGAAAATTCCTCCCACAAATATTTATAAAAATATGGAATACTTGTAGCTAATAAGAAACTCACTGTCAATGTAGGCACACATCAGATTAACCAGAGCAACATTCGGCAGATTTTGCTATGGATTGAACTAAGTAAAAGATACGCAAGCTCCAAAATTTTATAAAACGCGAACCAGAAACTGAGATTTGAATTGTCATACACATAAGAATGAAATAGTCAAATAAGGACTTCTCTAGATCAACAAATTCTTAGACAAAATAAGGAAGGATTTCCCATGTATTGTCTTACGAACACTACACCTGGCTATGATCGTCCAGCTTCGCGTAGCAAAATTCTCAGCCTAAGCCACCAGAGTGCTGGCAGTAGTTGATTCACTGCAGAAAGAAATGTATTTCATCAAGACTTGTAAAAGAGATTAGTGTATAGAATCCAAGTAAACAATACCGTGAGGAACTGTGGGAAACATAAGGGGGGATATAAAATAGATGAAGTGGTGCAGAATAATAGAAACCCAAAACAAGGCTAAGATGCTCTGTAGAATAACAAGTTCCAAAGGATGCTTCATAGTGGGATAAAAAAAAAATGGAGTACTACACTAAAGCTCAACATCAGTCTAGTAACCAATTCTTTTCCCTAGTTCTTTTCTCTACAAGATTAAGACAAAAGTGAATAAACTGCAATCTGTTGTAAGACAACATGCCAAATTATATAATGTCATCAATCCTACTGAAAAATGCTTTCACTAAATAAAACCTCACATGAATGATCTAATTCAGGCAATTTGATGAAAAGGTATTATGAAACTAAATGATGAGTGAGAAAATAAATAAATTAAACAATATAAATCATCAATAATCAATTACTCATCAAGTGGTTCAACCGACAAGCAAACAAAATCCACAATCACTCACCCATGATTGTTGTAATGAGCAATACATTAAACGAAGAGAAGCAACTAAGCATTCACATAAAAAAATTATAAGTGCAAAAACAAAAGTAAGAGATTGGCATTACTATTTCCAGACGGGAGGGAGCTTCTTGGTCTTCTTGTAGTAACGAGCCAAACGATGAATCCTGCTCTCAACCAAAATCAACCTAAACTTTGAATCCTTATCCTTCCTGTTCCTCTCCAGATGCTTCCTGATGGCCACTGCCTTTTTGATCAAGTGGTAGAGATCCTCAGGAATCTCCGGTGCGAGCCCTAACACATCAATGACCAAAACCCACATTTCGATATAACTTAAATCGCATTTATTTAATTAAATACGAATTTTAAGTACTATAAAAAAAAAAAAAAAAAAAAAAGCAATTCGTGTATACCGTGAGCCTTGAGAATGCGAAGGATTTTGCTGCCAGTAACGCTCTTCACCTGAGCAATACCGTGAGAATCACGAAGAATCACACCGATTTGAGATGGCGTCAATCCCTTCTTTGCGAATTTGCAAATATTTTCCTCGACCTAATTTAAAATTAATAATCAATTATAAAACAAGAGTTCAATCAAATGAGATGTAAAAGTTTGGAGATAAGTGAAGGTTTGATTGGATATGCTTACATCTTGAGAGGAGATTTTGAGCCAGCTCGGAGGAGTTCTCTTGTAGGGCAATGCCGAAGCCGACATACCCTTA
The DNA here is from genome assembly GCA_023678885.1 of Pogostemon cablin. Taxonomy (NCBI): domain Eukaryota; kingdom Viridiplantae; phylum Streptophyta; class Magnoliopsida; order Lamiales; family Lamiaceae; genus Pogostemon; species Pogostemon cablin. Next base: position 5,179,209 of record CM042980.1, read on the forward strand.
CTGATTGAACATCATACAGAATAAAGTTACGTTTATTTCCAAACAAAAAATCCAATTAAATCGGTGCTCAAAACCATATCTGAGATGGTGATTACCCCTTGCTGTGCAGACGACCCATGGCGGCGGCGGTGGCGCAAGTTCACCGATGAAACTCTTACCCAGAAACGGAGGCCACAATTACAAAACCTAGCTCCTAAAATAAGTTTGTGGATTGGGGTTTTAATATGCGCTGTGTGACTCAAAAGTTACAATTGGGTTACGTTGGTCCGTCGGCCCATTTAAAAGAGAGTTGATACTGGGCCCAAAATAAATGGGCTTGGGTTGGTTCGACTCTTTTGTTCGATTTTTAAAGTTAACATTCTCTTCCCATTATTCGTTTTAATAGTAGTATATTTTAACCCCAAAAAAAATTATTATTATTATAAATAAATAAAAAAATGCTTTACACACTCAGGACAAACCCACCTAAAATACACGAGTCTCATATTAAAACTAGTAAGATCCGCACAACACGAAAACACCCACAGCACACAAAAAAAACCACACACTATATCAAAAGAAAGAGGAGAAAGGAGAGAGAAAAAAAATCAATTTCAAATGATATTGTGTGAGTGCTTAAAATTATGAATGAACATTGAGTTTAAGAGAAAGTATAATCATAAATCAGAATTTTATGTGTTTGAATGTTGTTTTGGATAATAGAATTGTCACTAGTCTGCCAATATTTTGAAGGAATTTCACCCAACAAAGTCTGAAATTTGTCTTAGATTTTGGTCAATGGTTGCCGAAATTTTCTTCAAAATTTGGCCACCCCCACAAAAAATTTTGCATTCTTTCAACGCAGTGTTGAACGGACAATCTTCAAATGATTTCTTAACATCTCTCAACGAAGAAAGAAAGAAAGAGGAAAATAAATAAATAAACAAAATGACCGTGCCATACACTACTTAAGAAGGTTAAAAAAATGCAAAACTTCCATTTTTCATTGATTTATCATCTTCACCCTCTATAAAGCTACAAAACAATCTATTGTAAGTCCAAAATCCTAAACTATGATTTCAAATTTAAAACTTAGGTTTTAATTGTTTTTGGTTTGTTGGAAAAAAAAAATCTTTTGAGGATGGATGAAATTGTTTATATTTGATCCAATATAATAAGTTAATCAAGGATTATGGAAACAATTTGCTTTATTCCTTTTTTTTCTTGAAATCTTTTTCTTCTTCTTCTACCTTCAATATTCTTGTGTGTGTGTTATATTTGTGTGTTTGGATGAGTGTTCTGTATGTTGAAAGTAACTTTGGAAGGATGAAAGTTAGGAGTGCAAAGTAATTTACTAAGATAGTTTTTACAAGTTTGGGGATATTATAATATTTTTTACATAAATTTTGTTTGTGATTCAGGTGTCTTTAGTAAAAAGATGGGTGACAATAGCTCTCGCTATTACTGAAGCCAACAATTTTCATGCTCAGCGAAGTAGAAATAAAATAAATTAAAGAAGAAAAGGATGCTTAGGAATACAGAAAGAATATACACACAGTGGTTGAACAACGTAAGAAAGAGCAGTAGTCATGCTAAACAACAACAGGAAAGGATTCAAAATTATAAAAAAACAACACAAGTCACAGACATCCGAGCCTAAAAGCGAGCAACTAAGACACCGGAAACTTTACGACTAAATAGAATGCACATCAGCTGCCAAATAAGACTCTACTCTACTTGAAGAAATGATAGTCCTGCTTCCAGGAGTGATTGCACAACTGAAACACCATTTTGGAACACCTGCAGCTTGAACCAAATAGTGTCAGTAACTTAATTATACAGCAATTCCCACTTCTGTTAACTAATCAGCAATTACATCTGAATACCAAGAAACTGAATGAAGCCATTTGTTGATCAGTAAAATCTACATCATCTGATGCTTATCAAATTACACTAGAACAATGAGTTGAATCCAGTCTTCTCTATATTTGGAATTTTTTTTAGAACTAAAGATCAAGAAATGAAATTGCAGAGAATCAGATAAAAGAATGATAGCTCGATTCAAGAAAATGTCTAGCCCTACCTTCTTTTTCATAAAATAAAGAAGAATTTTTTTTTTTTTACAAATTGTCATCTTTATAGTGAAATCAACATATATTAAGCATGAATGCTCGGCTAGGACAGCCAATGCAACAGCAACATGGACACACATCATGAAACACAGTAACTATTCAGTTCAGACTCCAGTCAGACCAAAGTTCAATTTATCACATTGCAACAAGTTTTCCCAACATCTGAAACTAATGTATATCCCTTGGGCAAAACTCCATCAATCTATGTGTGTGTGTACAAAAGTATAACTATGCCAAATTAGCAAGTTAAGATTTTCTCACCAAGCTTGCTTTCTATTTTACGGAGGAAAAAACAGCTTGTGCTGCATCGGAACTAACACTGCTTGTGCCAGAGCCAAATGTTTAATTTCATAGCAAATCAAATTAACACATTATTGAGATCTTTAGTTTGACATCAATAATGCAAGCTAAAAAACATAATATCAGATCTAAAATGTGAGTTTTTAATAGATTGAGGCTATAATTTAAGATTTTGAATTGTGTGTCAGATTGGATATTAGTTATAACTTTGAGTATCTGAGGTGAGTTTAGTCAACAAGTATGAAGATTTAAAATTAAAAAACCATAAAAATTTTAAAAAGTGAATCATTTAACAAATTTACATATAGTATATGACAAATTAAATACTCCAACTTTTTGAAAATTGAAAGTAAAAGATCAAATATTCCTTTACCCAGTTAGACATCACATTGTAGCATTTCTAGTTCAGATAGCATGGCGTTCTCAGTCGTGCATCTACAGTAGAAGAGGTTTATGTTTGAACAATCAATAAAAGCCTACAATCTAATTAGTACTCCTATGATAAAGATTAAAGTTCACGTTATCAATAAGGCACACCATATAAAAAATAGACAAGGCTACACATAACTAGTCAGCTATCAAAAAAAAAAAAAAAAATCTTCACACTATAAATGAGGGCAATGTCAATATAGCGTATGGAAAAATGGTAAAAATGAAAAAATATATGGCCATTTAAATATATAAGCGGGGATGAGCTTTGTAAACTAAATGGATAAGCTCGCTTCGTCACTTATCTTCGAACAGTGAAGGGGGGAGATAAAAGAACAAGATTGCTTCATTTCAAGCTTTACATTGTAGTTGCAGTGATAGCAATACTAACATTCATTCCATTGTTAATTTTAAGGAGGAAAATAAAGGGAATTGCAAGGATATAAATTAGGCATTAGGGAAAATGCTAACAATCACGCAACAGCAACAAGCAGCAAACCTGAGGAATTTCACAATCATGAAAGCGCAAAGACATCAAAACAACAGTATAAAATCACATTCCATTATCTCAATTTCCTAGAACTCACCTTCTCACTTTGCGACCATGCGAGCGATGAAATCCTCGTACCGGATCTTACCATCGGATCCAACGTCGACCTCACGGATCCACTCGTCGAACTCAGCAGGCTCTAATTTCTCGCCAATACTGGTGAGAATGTGCTTCAGGTCAGAAACGACGACGTACCCGGTTCCCTCTTTGTCGAGCACCTTGAACGCATCGCGTAGCTGGCGATCAAAAGACTCCGGCTTCAAATGCTTCGACATTAGGTCTAAAAACCTCTGGAAATCAAATGGAGAATTGAGTTTCTCCTCGGCGATTATCGACTTCAGCTGAGCTTGGGTAGGGTTCCCACCAAGGGAACGCATCAGGATTCCGAGCTCCGACGGCGCAATCTTGCCGTCGCCGTCGGTGTCAAACAAATTGAAGGCTTCCTTCATCGAAGATACTTGATCATCGCTCAGATCTCTCCCCATTTCTCAAGTCTTTTCCCTTTGCCTTCAACCTCAATTTCTGCGCTCTCCTTTTTTGTTCTTTCGATCTTTCTTTTGGATAATCTGGCAATGATTTATATATTTTGTTCTTTGACAGTTGGGTGGCAAATGGGCTTATTCAGATAATAAGAAGGATGGGGGACCACTATACTTTTAAGGGAAGTATGAAATTTTGGGCCTTAGCCCAGTATTAACAATGTCCATTAGTGGAATTGGGCTTACTATATCTAAATAATTTTGTGGTCTGTTTTTATTAAGCTATTGATTTCTACCCATGTTTGTTTTCACTGTTTATTTTGAACTTACAATACATGTCTTTTAACAGGATTTTAAAGTAGGTTTATAGATTCATAAATCTGTATTCTATTATAACTATAATTCAAGTAAATTTTAATTCGAACTCACTTTATCTTTTTAACTTTTTCATCTTTTAAATTTTAATTCAAACTCAATTCATCTTTTAATTCAATAGAATATAAAGGTCCAGAAGTCGACGAAAATTAAAAAAAATTATTCTGAAATGATCCCCAAGAAAAAAAAAAGAAAAAAAAAAGAAAACTAAGCAATTAAACATAAAGGACAAAGCAATCAAAATTTTTATACACTTTATTTTAAATAATAATAATAATAATAATTCCTACTTAACATACTTTATATTTTTATTGTAATAAAAAAATAAAATTACAATACCCCTAAAATTATCACTTTTTGTAATAGGGTGAAAACTAAGGGAGGGAATATTGAAATTAGTTTGTAAAATAGACAAAGTTTCATGTGTACAAATTTAGATCAGTACACTCTATTCGGACTCAACCACAAGAATACTAGATTTTATTAATTAAATCAAATTCTTTTAGAAAAAAATACCTTAATTTTTAAAATTGGAAAATTAAATTTCTTTAGCTAATAATAAATATTACATAACACTCCTCACATCTCAACTGACTTTTTTTTTAAATTTAAAATAACATCCTATTTAATAAAAATTGTTTTTTTTTTAATCTTGCTTAATCACCGACTAATACAGTGCATTTGACTCGTTAGCCACTTTTTAGTATTGTTATTTAACATTATTTAGAAACTAATACAATACAGCACATAATTTTATTTTTAATTTTTAATTTCATAAAATTAAAATTCCAGAATCCAATTTTATTTTTTACTTATTATCTAGTTGGTAGACTAACGAGTTGCATTTTGCAATGGCAGTGGATTAGGTGGTTAATTTTCAGCATTTCCAATCAACCACCACTTGCTTGAAAAGCAAGACATATCATAATGTTGCAAAAAATAAAATTTCAATATCTAGTACTTATTCAGACTGAGAGATTAGAGATGTTTATCTCTCCAATTAAAATATGGAGTCTTTATTCAGTGAACTGGGTGCACTGAATAATATCATCCGTTGTATCTAGTTTTTATTTAATCTTTATCATTCAATTAAATAAAATAATTAAAAATAAATTTAAAAACTACCCACTACACCTTCATTTTTATCCTAATAACTGTCAGGTGCACCAGGACCCTAAAATATAAAACTAATATTTATTGGCAATAGTTCTTTTGTCGAGTAAGTAATATTTATAATTTAAAAAATAATCCAAATTATGATATAGATCACCTCATTTGTGTAAATTAGAAATACTCACGAATTTTTAATTATTAAAAATCATGTAATTTAAAAAATATATATATGTAATTAGTTTGAAATAATGGAGCAATGCCCATGAGGGGACACACTCCCAAACTTTATTTCATCACTAAATTTTATATATGATGGTGGATAAAATTATTGCCGCAGACAAAATAAATTCCAATAATATCAAATACGAAAATAAAATAGACTGCCATGATGGGTTGTTGTGACCTGTGAATACTACATTTTAAAATAATCATAATAATATCTATCTATAAATAATAAAAAAGTCAAGTTAGGAGAGCTTTCACAACACATCAGCAACGAATTTACAAATGTGTAGTGCTAATGAAGTAGCTTATTCCACACACTTTTTCCCTTCTAAGCAAACCCTTTATAACTCGCTTCTCAACTCACTTTATAACTCACTCAAGTCTCAACTTCCCTACTAACAAAATGTTGAACTCTACCTTTGAGTTTATCTCCCTCGCCGCCTCCAACTCGCTCATGGTTTTCTGCTTCTTCAATCTCATCATCTTCGTACTCCTCGTTGGTAGCTCGAAGCCCGTCTCTTCTCAATCGAACGATCAAAGCCGTGGAGTGGTTCCCTCCACTTGTGACGATGAAAATAAGAAAAAGGATTCGGTTTTTTCGTGTGAGATTGCATTGAGTGAGCTGGGGAAAGTGTCGTTAACGAACAAGGAAATGATCAACAAGGAGGTGACGAACCAGGGTGAAGACGAGGACGATGATGACTTAACGAGAAGGGTTGAAGAGTTCATTCAGAAAATTAACAAGGGTTGGAGGGATGAAAGAAAGAGTGAGAACATACTCATTGATGCAATGATATGTTAGATTGAGAATTTTGAGCCACATTTAGGTTAAAAATCTGGGGTTTTATGTCATGACCAGTAATATAGAGTATCTATATATCTATCCAAAAAGAATTGCAGTTTAAACTAAAAAGCACAAGAAAGAATTATGACTTGCTATTACATTCAACTAAAAATGGACATATTCCAGTTTGATACAAGTGAAAATATTACATCAAGTAACAAGGCAAAGGAAGAGGAAATGAAAAGCAGGGCAATCCTACAAGCATGAACTCCTATCTATGTTGCTAAAAATGGAACCAAACTGCTCTGTGATAGCACACAGAGGTCGCCACGTCGTGTTGGGTCAGAAAGAAGTGAGCCTAATACTCGTAAGCCTAGTAAAAACAGATACGATACAAACACAGACAGCGCGTAAAGATACTCAGCAGGTTATTTCATGGCTCTGTACTCTAGAATCTTCACCGGGCAACAGAACTTTAATTTCAGGGTCCGTAATCTTGGTATGCTGCGTGGAGTTCACAGAAGGCAAGTTGTCTCCACGAAAAGAAGTAGGGATCGTAATGTTTGGCTTCGGTATGCTGTAGGATGCTTCGTATCTTTCTTCAGAAACAGGATTAGGGCCGAACGAAATAGTGCGTTCGTATTTTGGTTTCTTAGGCTTTTGCTCTAGTTGAAGCTCAGGAAGAAAACTACCAATCACAACCTGTTGCATTTTTAAACAAGTCATAATTTAATCTCAGTTATCTCATGATCGAATTTCTCATTTTCCAAGGGAATTCATGGTCTAACCTGAACAGGACCAGCAGCTACAAGCATTCCAGCAAGTCCTCCTCCAAATACACGACCGTCGGGACCCACTAAAGAGACGCTCATACCACCAGATCTGCTTTTTGTCAATCCATTATCGCTTGCTATGAACGATCCTGTCAGGGAAAGTATTTCAAAATGCCCCTGTAGAAAGCATTTAGTTATAACTCACAACATTCCACTATTTTCTTGTAATAAAATGGTGAAATAAAGAATATATTCTAAGCAAGTGGATTACAAATCCACACTGAAAACATCAAACGGGGAAACTCTTAAAATTCAGTACCAATGGAAAGGTTCGTACCTCGTAGGTCAAAGTACCACCGGAAGAATTAGATTGACGTAACGTAACACTTGAAACTGCACCGTTTGCAGCAAGAATGCAAATGGCTCTAGATCCTTGTTGAGAAAAAGATATTACTTTCATATTAATATCCTGAAACAAAAGAGTGAAGCAGAAATTAGTAAAGCTAAAATTGACCGAGGAATAAAGCACATCCTGGTAAGCAGTAACCTTTGCTTGGAAATGTTTCTATGATTCTATCTATACATGCAACGTTGGTTTAATAAAACAGACTCCTAAGCTCATGTTAGGCCTTTCCTTATATAAGCATAGATCCATAGGCGCAATCCAGAGACAATATTTCAAATTCTATTAAGGGTTGAGTCAAATTTAAGCTACAGTGATTACTCAAAAAGAATTTTACGGACCCAGGAACACCCGCCCCAACAACAAAAGCCCTCTCACACCCCGAAAAATAGGTAGTTAATGTAGAAGCTATAGCCCGAGTGACCATCACTATCAAGAAAATTCACAGAAAAGAGTGATACATCTTATTCATTTTGCAAATGAAGGAGAATTATCCACTTTCTCAATTTCCTATTCCACTTCTGATTCATTTAATACAAATTTTCTCGTTTCATATATTAGTGTATCTGCAGGATTTGATGACTCTGCTTCATCGAGAGGAACAGAATCACATAATACATTGCAGGAATAAAACAGAAATACAAAAGAATTCATTGAAATATGAAAAAAATTACTAAGTGAACAAAAGTACCTCTCCGGCATTAACTGTAATCACATGGGGTATAAAACTTCCACCAACAGAGTATCCCGCCTCTCCCCCTAGAGAGCACAAGAAAGTCAAAGAATTATCTAAATCAAATTCATAGAATCATTAAGAACACAAGTATGTGGAATTTTATTGAATCAACCATTGTCAGGGGATAATTGTTCTAAGGCCTCCAAATTCACCATTGGTGCAAAAGTTCACAAAGACACAACTGTTAAAGAACAAAGGATCATCAAAGCACACACAGCTTCACTATAAAATAAGTCAGTTTTCGCAGATTCTTCAGCATGGATTTAGCATTACAAAATGTGCCAGTCCCAAATGACTGATTTATGTAGCATGAATATAAACATATCCAATCATCCATAATCCATATACATGAGCATGTAAGTTAACAGAAGATGGCACGTTAATTATCTTCGTCAAATATGCAATTACTGGCAGTGATTTTCTCAGCAATGAAGAGATTTAAACACATTCTTTACATTCCATTCTTTGTTCTGGAACGACAGAACATTAATCATCGCAGATTATCAGTATAGCACTATGGATAATCCAAATTTGAGCTTGAAAATGAGAAGCAATGCAAAAAAATTGTGGGGGGGGTAAAAATGACCCACACCACATCCTAGCAAGAAAGACAAGTGGAAACAGTAATATTGGAATATTCTTTACAGTTAGACTTCTTCACTACCACATCTACTTGGGACTGTGGAAAGTCCAACTACAAGCATATGGTCAGATAGACACATGTTAGCATCATGCCCTCATCATCCTTTATTCTTAACATCCCATTAATGTTTATATTGCAATAATTGAGTAATGACAGATCCTTGGTCTTGTCACATCATCTCAAAAAAGATATCAGTAGCAAACAAGGATGATTCTCTAAAAATTTCCATATTGTCCCAAATCATCAAATTACCAAAATTAACATCCTGAATGGCATCTGACAAGTGTCCCAAGGATGCATATGTGCCTCTTTTTGTCCAAAAGTTGACTTAGAAAAAACAAAGCAAACAGCATAGAGCACCAACGAAATAAAAAGCAGATCAGTGGATCTCAACTACACACACAATAATAAAGAATTCTCACAACAACCCCATTTCCTTATCTACATGGTGTGACTGAAAACAGCAGCAACCAGACTATATTAATGACCATCTATCAATTAAATCATAAGATCAGCAAACAAATTTCCAAATCATACCTGGATTTCCAATCCCAAATTCCAGCTTCTGCTTTTTCTTGGAAGTGGTAAATGGTCTCTCAGAAGACTGCTTCCAGGCTGAATAGTCACCTGAAAATGGAATAGAAGCTGATATAGGCATAGGAGACAATGCCACAATAGAGCCATCCCCTGCATTCTTTCTTGGCCTCCCCCTTTTCTTCTTCATCACCACCGCCGCCGCCGGAGCCGCCGCTGTGGGAGGAAAACTTGATCCAGTAGTTGATTCGGGCTTCTCAACTCTTGGTTCCACCTTGTAGCTTTCAGGAGCCCCATCACCTTTAACAGTTACTCCAGAACCATTCAACCCTCCTTTCTCCTCCATTCATGTACTAAGAAAACAGCCAACTGCCAAAGAATATCCTTAAACCCTCCAAAAGACTGTAAATTTTTAAACTTGACCTAATTAAGTGTGAACAGCTTGGATCTTGAATAGCTCTCAAACACTTGGGGTAACTGTAGAGACCAACTTTCAGCAAGCAATCTTAATCAAAACCTTGAAAAACCCACATAAATCCCAATTCCGAAAGTCAGCAAATCTAGCAGCTCAAGAATCATGCCTGAATATTCTAAAGATCAGTTGAGTAAATCAGAGCTCCGCTGTAAGTATCTAATACCATGACATCGTTAAATTTGTCATGGGCTAACTTCTGCCATTGCAGAGCAACGCAGAGCTCCAGATATGGATGGAAATTTTTTTGAAAATCTTGGTAGTTGTCAGAAAATAATTTCTGGAGCAGTTGTGAAAATTAGGGTTTTTGCAAGAATTTTTTTTTGAAAAAAAGCAGATGAAGGAAATAAAGTTGGAGAAATTAATTAACAATTTCGAAAATAAATAAGGGAATTAATTAAATATTTGCATTAATTAGGTCCCAGCAATATTTTAATTACAAAATTCGGAGTTATTAATTATGGTTAATAAAATGGTTTCAGGTCCGTCTTGGAAAATTAATAAATCGAATTTTAAAAAAGAGGACAAGTAAATTGATTTGTAATATATTAATTGGAATATGGGAAAAAGTATTATCTACTAATATTGAAATGGCAGTTTTAATATTTAAAGCTGTAAAGTTAACATTGTAGCCATTCCAATTTCTTTCAAGCTCTGACCTGTTCTTTGTCTTTTTAGGCAAATATGTGTTGACCATTTATTTGTGAATTGATACCCTTGAATTTAGGTATGAATTACTGTAATTGCCATTGTGTACTCCTTGATTATTATTTTTTTAAATATATATTATTATAAAAAATAATACTTTTATTTAAATTAATTAAAAGCATCTTCCTTGCAATTTTCTTGTTATTATATATGTAATTCAAATTCAAGCGAATAAATAATTTAAGAAGGTTGTTGAATGTTGGTTTGTACTAGAATGAAAAGTGTGAGACATGCTACAGCTCCTTGTCTTCATCAGAACCTGAAACCTTAATTCATGCAACAAAATCAGATGTTACACTAACGCAAAATCTTCATTGTGAGGAGAAATGATTTTGGCATTCTTGATTGATGCTAATATCATGATTACAGCAAGAAGTAAGAAGTGAAGTCAACCTTAGAATTAAATCAGCAGTTTGAACAATCTGAGGATCAGTAAGGCGTTGCGAAGACTATTCACGACACGAAAACGACAGACTTAGTTACAAAAATCGAATGAAAAAATGACAGATGATGCTAAGATCAGAGATCATATTGATTGTAGTTATTGTATCCCAACCATTGGATGTGATCAGGGCACCACGAACCGAGCTCGCCTCTCCTCAAACGAGTATTCGGTATCATCTTCGGATGACATGGCTGTAGAAAGAGCTGGAGTTGTAGCAACCTTGTGGATTGAAACAGGTGTTATGGCTGTTTGCATGGGAACAGATACTGTTGAAGGTGTTAAAGGCGGAGTTATTGCTGTCGCTCGGGCCATTCTGTTCTCTTCGTCTGCAGCGTGGATAGTCTTGGGAGGTGTACTCAATGGTGTCCTGTTGCTCGTAAGTGGCTTTTCTGGTGTCTTGATAGGATGTTCCAAAATATTTGCTGCATTTGGCTTTGATGGAGTCTTGGAAGAAATGGGCGAGAATGGCTTTCGGATCATAGACGGTGCTACTTCGCGAGCTTTAACGAAGTTGGAAGAAGGTTGTCTTGCAGCAAAGCTGGTCATGTCCAGACCTCTCCTACCTGCAACTCAAGAAGTGAAAAAACTCTCGGAATAAGGCAGAGTGTCAAAACAATCTTTAGATGAAATTCACAAATGCTACAAAAATTTCATTGTAGGACCATATAGTTTACATGGAAATGTTACAAAATCAGAAAACCTTAAAATACAATCTTTAAAAGGAAATATAACTCGGTTTATAGATAGTTGAAACGTGCACAGCCTGTCATGTCTACTCAATGACAGTTTAAAATCCTCTTAATTTCAGTTAACATGGACAGTTAAATTTATTCACATTGCATCGATTTTTTGTTGGCAATCTTGTAGAGGAAGCTTCTTCTTTTGTTAACTAAAAACAACAATTTAATTATTCCAGAGAAGAGGCAATTCAAAATTAGCTTTACCATAATAAAAAATAAGAATAAAACTATTTCAAATATTTCAATGCACGCATTCCAGAACCTTTAAAAAGTTATTTGCACTTGAGACTGAATAAACCAGATTCCTAACAGTAACAGTTGATATCTTTTAGAGGCTAAATTACTTTTTTTCTTTTTTCCATGTTATGATGGCATATTATCGATAAACTCGAACATTTTTTTTATGAAGTTACAAATACCTTAAGTGGCACCTCAAGTAGCTGAATAGTTTCACCTTAATTGAACATGAATAGGACCATGAAAAAAATGATTGCTGGCTGCGTGCAGAAGATGATAGATATAATTACCTGAACCTGATGGAGGAGCCGAAAGTCTATCCTTATGACGGTCTCGGATTATGCTTTCATTTTTCTTGGCACTATTTATTTGTGGAGTAACTCTTGCTGTAGGACGCATGCCAGGTTTAGGAGTTTGAAGCATAGGTGTCATTCCAAGAGAGAGTTTTCTATTACTTGCCCCACCATACGACAATCTGGGCGCTTTCTTCGCATTGGGGTTCCTCATTGGACTTGGCTTTGAACCATAAATAGCTTCCTGCTCTGCCAGTAACTGTTCCTGAAGTTTCTTCTTGTCCTGAAGTAAATCAAACATGCACGGAAGAAAGAGGAGAGAGAGAGAGTGAGGAGCTAGTGACGATTCAAAAATCAATATAAAATGAAACTCTAGAAAAAAACTACTAGTTCATAGCATACCCTCTGCCTTTTCCGTTGCAGTTCTTTTTCTTGCCTTAAAACCTTATATCCTTCAAGCATAGTGAGAAAACGAACCTAGATATAGCCAGGAAGGAAGGGTAAATTAAATCTATATTGGGAAATGAAGAGGCAGTGTTGTACATCACTATTCAAACTTGATTGCTAGCCTTACACCATCATAAATAAATTCAATTCCTTTCCAATTTTCCCAGGCTATGACTTTTGAAACTAATGCATCCACAATTGCTGTTCCAGCAGAACAAAATTAAAACAAAATTTTGTTAGAGAAGCAATAAAATTATTCGGAGCTGTTGCTCATGAGCCCAACTCGTGAAGGTTCAAACTAGCTCATTTATTTAATGAACGAGTCCAGCTCAAGCTGTTGAAATACTTGACTAACTAAATAGCCGGCTAGCAAGCTACTCGTTAGGCTCCATATTAGAAGTTATACTGTCATTTTATAGTGACTGATTATGGAACACGTGTGTTTCTATGAATTTAAAAAAAAGTGCCAAATTCGAGCTCAAACCCAAGCTTGAAATTATGCCTAGGAATCTAGTTGAGTTCTATTTCAGGCACGTTAAGTTTATCGAGCGAGCTTGAATTGAGCTCGAAGTTCAAGTACTTGAGCTTTGTTGGCTCAAGTAACAGCAATAGACCTTGCATGATGAAAATATACCTGGAAGCTTATTGACCAAAATACGAGCTTTTTCTGCACGTTTCAGTGTAAGATGAGCACCTCTCCCAGCATTATACCGATTATCATCCTACAATATTTAATATTTAAAAAAGCATGTTCACTTTAAACAAATGTATGTTTGTGGCAAATTTGAGAAGCTAGTAAACCCTATTATACTCCTCGAGCCAGCTCTCCTCATCGCATGCAGCCATCCACTTCTCAACCTTTTCGAGAATTTCTTTCCTGCTGAGATCCTCCTCTTTAATTCTAGCTATTTTTAGCTCAATTTCATCAAGAACACATGACGCATCAACAGCTCCTTTAATCAATGAAGAGGACAGAATATAAGGGTACATTGTTTATTTTGAAATGTAAGAATACTGTTCATTATCTTGTAAGAAATTAAATACCAGATTCCATAGCATTTATAGCTATTTCCATGGCACTGTCTGTAACTGGAATAAGATGTGTCTTCCTATAGATAACTTCCAGCTCTGCCTTCTTTTTCAAAACAAGTTCCTTCATTTTACTTGCTTTCAACTCTTCCAGTCTAAATACTTCTTCAGCAACCTGAAAGATGAAGAATGGCATTGCTTTTCTACAATTCTGTTCATTCAATGTTTTTTATACACAAGATTTAAATCATTCAAACAGATGAGAGGCTAGGTACCACCTCATCACCTAGCATGAGTTGATTAGTGTATTTCAATCTTTCAGACAACAAAAATCAAGCAAAGTGTAACAATGAGGCATATATACTTACAAAATTAATATGATCAACAGAAAGCATGTCAGGCTCTGTGATTTCATCCTCTGAAGCAGCTAGTTTACATGTAACTTTCTGAAATGTCTGTTGCTCCTCAATTGGTGTGTCCATTAGGTTCCAAAGCTCCAACAATGAAGTCACAAGGTCTTGTAACTGCAAATGTGAACCACAGTCATGCTTAATTATCAGAAGATTAGCAAGTCCCAAGTACAAAGATAATAATCTAGATATGCATGCCTGTTGCATTCGATGTATTTTGACTTCCCTCAGTTCTCGTATAGCTTTCCCCAATTGTTCTATGGTTTTATTGCTAATATATTTTGGACTTCCATCTTCAACTAAACTCGGGTGAATCTTATCAACAATATTCTTGAAATCCAGACCAAGCACTACGCACAGAGAGTACAAATAGTTCAAAGAGTCCATTGTCATCCTCAATCGCTTGCTCTGCACATAAAGATTATTCAGGGAAAATTCCAGAGGTTTACCTTTTCAGGGAAAATTCCAGAGGTTTACCTTTTCAATGTATAAGATATAAGATATTACCTTTTCTTTCTGGAGTGCCTGCAACTCTTTGTGTAAATCTTCAAGCTTCTTTGAAGATAGATCTGCTTCATCAATTGAGAGTTCATTTGAGGTAAATCCATCTGACCTACAGATTTCATTTTTAATGCTCTGCACCTCTCTTAGAACCTCTACAAATTGATTCTTCCTCTCGATTTTTCTCTTTCTCATTTCCTCTATCTGTGGAAGAATGGTTTGGAGTTCAGCCTTCAAGCTTTCCAGGTTATGACCAGGCTGCATAAATAAAGATAACCATCAATTCTAAATAACAGAAATAGAGTAATGGAAACGAAGGCATTTGTATATCTTATATAAGTTATACATGGCTTCTTATCTATAACTAATCTAATCAAAGTGTTAGCATCTTAAGATCTTGCAATTCTCTTTTTAAGTGATGTCCACAGTTAAAGTAAGTACATAATGTGCACAAATACATGTAAAGGCAGATGCAGCAGATCTTTGAAAAGTTAGGGATGATATACCCTCACCAAACAAGTGAGTATGAAAAGAATAAGGAAAGACAAATACAATAAGGAGGTTGGTCGACCAGAGCAATGCCTGACCTGCCTAATATGCACAGGTTTCTCTCCTATTGCAGAGCAGATGGTAGCAAGCTCTGCTTCAGCATCAGCAATGGCCTGTCTCAGCTGAGCTCTACCCCTGTTTGCCTCATCCACTTTTCTTCTGTAGACTTCTAAACATTCTTGTTCAAGCTCAAGTAACATTCTATTCCTTTCATCATCAGATTCCCCAACCTCATTCCATATTATCTGTTAGATATATAGTCACCATATATATTTAATATAATTACAAGTCCCTAATCAGCATTGGACATCCATATCAAACATCATGTATTTGAAAGGGTGAAAAGGAAGTAATAGGCAGCTTAGAAGGACAAGTATATATATTGGAAACTACATAAGATTACATGCAATTCATGAAGAAGAGATCCAAGGGTCGTTTCAAAACGTGAAAGCATATTTCTGGCTTGACCTGCCAATAGGATGCAA
Organism: Pogostemon cablin; assembly: GCA_023678885.1. Taxonomy (NCBI): domain Eukaryota; kingdom Viridiplantae; phylum Streptophyta; class Magnoliopsida; order Lamiales; family Lamiaceae; genus Pogostemon; species Pogostemon cablin. The sequence continues at coordinate 5,194,980 of CM042980.1, forward strand.
TCATTGTTCACATAAAAGAAACTTATGCTACAGTTAAATAATCTCTTATTATGTGCTTACCTTAAATAAGATTTTGTTTAGTTCCTTTATGGATATTATGATTATCCTAGTGGTTTATTATGGTATGCAGAGGTCAACTCTAAAAATCAACTTCCCTCACAAAATTGGAAGACATGTTAAAAAAATATAATAAGAAAGCCACATTATGTGGCATGTAGTTTCCTTACCTTTCTTTAAATGGTCGATCTGTAATACAAGATGGCATTGATTTCAGCCATCAAGAGTTTCGCATAATAATAATCACTTCTAATAAATGCAGAGATAATACTAATACGACATTTCTACAAAATAAATAAAGTGACAATTTCATGCTTGAATAGTTTGGATAAATGTGCAAGGAAAATGATTTCTCATTTCACTTATGATTTCAAATGCTTCACCAACTAACTGAACTCACAAACAGGGAAGCACACTACTTAGTGTCTCATTGATGAAGATGAAATATCGATTGCACCAACTATATGAAATATGTATCTCAGGGCAATTATACATCCGTTTATTATTGTAAGTAGACAACAAGCACAAACTAATAGGTATGTGACCCATAGGTTCAAGAGTCGTATTAAAAAAAGGAGCTGAACTATAGGAAAAATTAAATAACAAGGTATAGATTTCCTCAAAGTGGACATTGTGAGCATATGCGAGGTGATTCATTTTCTAAGTAAGCAATGCTTGAATAGTTTGGATAAATGTGCAAGGAAAATGATTTCTCATTTCAAATGTGATTTCAAATGCTTCACCAACTAACTGAACTCACAAGCAGGGAAGCACACTCATTAGTGTCTCATTGATGAAGATGAAATCTCGATTGCCACCAACTATATGAAGTATGTACCTCAGGACATTGTACATCCGTTTATTATTGTAAGTAAACAACAAGCACAAACTAATAGGTATGTGACCCATAGGTTCAAGAGTTGTATTTAAAAAAGAGCTGGACTATAGGAAAAATTAAATAACAAGGTATAGAATTCCTCAAAGTGGACATTGTGAGCATATGAGAGGTGATTCATTTTCTAAGCAATCAAATTCCATGTAAGATCAAGTGGGCATTCATCAGAAAAGCCATTATGCGTACTGCTGAGCAAACTTGAAATTGAAACTTAACGTCATGCCACAGCCTAAAAATGATAGCTAACTAAAGAAAAGATTAACCTAGTGGCTTCTTAGAAATGTTAACATGTACTACGAAACCAATAATAATTTACGCTTTTCGAAATCATAAGGAATGCATAGATCGATTCAGCAAGGGGGACTGCTTACTCTTGGAAGAAAAGAAAATATTTCGTAAAATTAACAAATGCCTCAACCGCTGATTGCAACCTTCATTTAAGCAAACATCACAGAGACTTATTCCTCAGGGGAAAAGGAGAATTTTTTTATTTTTTATTTTATGGCTAAGTTTTCGAACAATTCGTGAGTTTAAACAGGCAAACTGAAATTCCTTACAGTGATTTCAAAATATAAACCCCCTCTTCTCTATACACTCGTTTTCTGAATAATGCACCTTTTTTTTCCTCAAAATTTTCGGTATCCCTCAATTCTTATAATCTACGGTCTGAAAAATAATCCACAGATGACAGAACTAAAGAAAATAATAATAGCAAGACAAGATCGACAGAAATTCACGCAGATAAGGATGCCCACCTGAAATTCAAAACTCATAAGCAATTGTTTTCTGTATTGATTGAAATCATGAAGCGTGATAATCACTTTTTGGGCATGAATTAGGGAGAAAATAGTATTTGTCTAGATCTAGGATTGCGATCAAGAGCTGGTGATGATGCGAAACAGAGACTGCGAGTTTTCAGAAATTCGACCGTTGAGTTGTGTGAAGATGACGAGAGACCGGATTCGGGATGCGATATGCACAAGGAAAATTTTCAATTTTAAAAATAAATAAATAAAGAAAATGAGGATTTTAAAAAGGGAAAATAGAAGGAAATTATCCTGTGTGGAAAGGGGTGGACCACAAATGGGTTGTTAATAAGACACATGGTTGATAGGGAAATGGGACTTATTTAGGGTTCTTGGAATTATTTAAAAATAGTTAATTCACTTTTTAAAAACTAAGAAACTTTTATAAAGAAAGTGACTGTAAACAGTTGCGTTGTTTCTGTTTTATTAAATCAAAATGGATCTCATTTTATGGGATCAGATCGACTCAAATTATGTATGTCATTTTAGTACATCGTTTTTTATGTCACATCGTTATGAATAATACGTAGGAAAGATAAATTATACCTTAAAACTTAAATTATATGGGCAATTATTGGATTTTTTTTTTTCAGATCACCTATTTCAATATTCATCTTATATTCCATCTTTTAAATAACCAACACTTTTGAGATTATTTTCCAAATTTTTCACAAGCCATCATCGATTAAATATTACTAGTATTTTTTACTATTAAAATATGGAGTATAACTTTTTAAATCTCTTGCTCATCTCCGAAATATCATTACGTGCCGCACTCTCAGTTAAGTCTTTCTAGGGGTGTGCACGGTGCGGTTATATGGTCTTTTCTATATAATTTAAATTGTATTGTCATATACGGTTAGGTTTAATACTCAAATTAAAACCGCGATTTTTCAAGTAATATTGATTATGCGGTTTTAAATGGTTTCGATCGATTTTGGTGCGGTTTGACGGTTTTACTAATAGATTAAACCATAAATATTGGATCTCTTATTTTACAATTGTACTACACTTCGTATTTTACAACTTATTTTCTAATAAAAAATCTATTTCATAAGTAATGATCATTGCATCCTTGTACATTTGGCGATAATTTATTTAGTCATAATAATAACACATGTCAAATATTTAATATGTAGAATAGGTGATGAAACTTATAAATATAATAGGTGATCTCATTTACATTAATATATAAACAGAAACCTATAGTCATGTGAAAATATTTGTAACTCTTGATCTAATAATACATAGGAGGTTAGATTAATTGATTAGCTTATAGTTGGAATTTTACATAGATGTATGAGAGAAACAATAAAGATGAGAAGTACTCCATTGAAGTAAAAAATAAAAGAAGTTATGACACATCTATAGAGTGAAGATAAAGACAACAACATTAAGAGAATTTATTTTTTATTAGAAGAGTGAGTGAATAACTAATGAGTAATGACTAAACTACATAAATACTAACATGTATAAATATATAATATAATCCTAATAAAAACTAGCAGTGCGGTCGGTGCGGTTTCGATCATAAAAATGAAACCGCAGCATAAAGTGCGGTGAGGTTTTCCTTAAATTATAAATTGCGATTTATCTAAATAATTTTATATAGCGGTGCGGTACAATTCGGTGCGGACGATTTTTGCGGTTTTCAAAAATTTTTGACCAGCCCTAAGTCTTTCCCCATTCATTGCATGCAACAAATTAGTGTGCCGAGACCCGTTAGTAAACAAAAATTACAAAATGCCCTCTAGTGCAATAAGTACACTTTTTATCAAAGAGAATAAAGTGAAAATTTGATTAAATTCAATCAACAATTAAATTAAATTGAAAAAAAATTAAGAACTCCAAATTGATCAAAGCTCAAAGCTCCAACAATTAAATCAAAGCCCAGATTTGTAGCCAACTCCTGTTTCAGGAATCCACTTATCCCCATTAATAAACGATTTAACCGTAAACTTCTTGACTTGGCTAGTTGTAAGGTTGAGCTTCAACCCGACCCACTTAACCCGTTTATAAGTGTCAGCACCCGGCCCAAAATTCTGAAACTCACCATAAAATATGGTATCCGGAGCCGAGGTGCCGACCCATGGGAGCCACCCATTCGGGTCAACGAAGCCGTTCATCATATTATTGAAGAATATAGTGGTAGAGTAATTCTTCCAGGGCCGGCCCAAGAAAGTGCTGACACCCGTGAGATTTGCACCGGGCCATATGGTGCAATTTTGGATGGACAGCCCAGTGTTTTGGTTTGGGTCGATCTTTCCTTGGGCCGTGATGGTGTTCTGTTGGCCCAACATGGGCTTCCTGGGTAGGATGTTGCAGTTTTGAATGACTGCTGCAGCGTTACCGAATATGAAGTCGACGGTGCCGTATATGTCGCACTCGCGGTAGAATTGGCGATTGGATTGTACGTAGAGAGTGTCTTGGTAGGCGTCGAAACTGCACCGGTAGAATACCGACAGGTCAGATGCCGACATTAGGGCTACGGCTTGGTGCTTCGCTGGACCCGCTGTGTTGGTGAATCCCATGTCACGAGCGATGAATCCTTGTCCAAAAATCGCTACAAAAGAACATATGATTGAACAAGTTAAATATTTCCACTTGTAAATTTGTCATATACTCCATATTCTTTTCTATAGTATTTTTATGTTATATTTTATGTTTCTCATGATGTTGTTACGCATATAAGTGGTTGTTCGATTCTTCTGTTACATGTTTTAGTTACATCTTCTGTTGCTCACTGTTTAATGATTGACAAATTTGATATAATAAAACATATACCTTAAAAGGAAAACTTAAATACTATGAGACAATGGTTATGATTTTCTTCCCCCATACACGTGTTACTAACGCGTGTAACAAGAGATTTAACACCAAGTATAACAGAATATTTCAGATCACACAGAAGAAGATATAATAGGTTTGCAATTATATAACACCAAAATGTATAGACCTAAAACAAAGTGTTAGCTAAGGGTAATAATTAATGTGCATGATAAGAAATGTAAAGCTAAAAACTTTTATCGATTTAAATCTTGAAAAAATGGATAATTTATCAATTCAGGCTTTAAATTATTTTTTATATCGATTAGAGATTTGAATTATACAAAATTATCAATTCAGATCTGAATTTAGACCTTTAATTGATCAAATAAGAAACAATATGGGATAAATTCAGGCCATAAATTGATAATATATTTTATAATTCACACCCAAATTGTTTTCATGACCGAGTTGATAATTTACCTATTTTTCACCTTGGATTGAGAAAAATTCTTCATAAAAACACAATGATAAGTAAAGTTTGAGAATTTTGAAGTTACCAAATGTAGCAGATTGGAATGTAGGAGTTCCATCGACAAAATTAAGGCTCCCTGAAACAATAGTTGCATTCTTGCCGTCGCCAACCATCATCACATTCCATTTTGACTTCTCAACTCTAACATTCTCAAAATAAACCCCCTTCTTCACATAGATAACATATCTCTTTTCACTCTTATTAGGAACATTCTTAAGAGCTTCTCCGATCGTCTTATACTTCCCCGATCCATCTTTCGCCACCACAGCGTCGGCCTTTATTCCGCTCGTGTTTTGAGCTTCCAGCAGCCTCCTGTCCGAAAACGACAGCCACTCCGGCTCTCCACGATCGCTCATCAAACGGCGTCGTCCGATATGACCCAACGTCCCAATAGAATCCTCGATCGAGCTAACAAAGGCTAAGCCATTGCTAGTATACTCATTCGAGTTCTTGAAATTCTCATCCACAACACTGCTCAATTCACTCGACGCACTCTTCACTTCATCGATGCATGTTTGCTGATGCGTTCCGGCAGAACTCAGCCAAGTTTTCAGATCATCCAGCGATTCCAACAGCCTCGTGTTTTTTACAGACAGTGATTTGTTGAGGTGGTCGAGTGACAGATCGAGCAGTTGATGGCAACTGTCTATTGCTGCAAGTGTTCTCCTATCTGTTATGTTCAGCTTCTTGACTTCATTATCGTCGAACATCTTTGAAGCTTTGGCCAGCTCGTCTATGGCGACCTGAACTGATAACTTGTATATATCTTGAGGCTTTAGATTGTTCGATTTCACGAGAGGAGCGAGGCTATTGTAACACGAATCGGGATACAGAGTGTTGCTGCAAATTGCTTTGACAGATGCAATAGTGGCTCCATTGTCGTCTCTGGATTTGCCACCCCTGCTCTGAGTCACTCCGACCACGACCCCAACCACTAACACCGCCACGAGAACGACGGATGAAGCTGCGATGATCGCGATTCTTCTCCGAGTTTTTCTACGTGCGGTGATCTGCTCTTGTTCGGCTTCACTTAGCTGATTCTTGGCATCAGCTGGGGGTGCCATGATTGGATTTTTTTTTTTTAAGGGGTAGTTTTGTGTATATTGATATATTGATGAAGTGGGGGTTGTGTATATATAGTAGGTTGGAATGGTAATGAAATGGTGTTGAGTTTACGTGGGAGGCATGATCTTGTGGGATGTGGCCAAACTAAAAGTATTGCTGATCATGTTATGTTGAAATTTAGGACAATGTTTAGGAATAATATTATATAAATGATCAGTTGTGTCATGCTAAGCACTTGATTGGGTTGATTATTCTCTTCTCTCGTACCCAAAAGAATTTAATGTTTTGAAAGAAATACCACATAATTAATTTCAGAAATATTATTATAAATGGCATAATAATTTTTTTAGACATGCTCATATGTTCTAAAACACATATTCCTGTTTTAATCCTGCCAATTAGCAGCAATAATGTTGTAAAAATCCCTTGATGAAACAATTTTTATAAATTAGTTGTATTGTTGTACTATTTTTTTTATTACTTACAACACGCGTTTAATGAGTGACATTTAAGTGGGAAGATGATTGTCGTCTAATTCACCTAGATTTTGTCGTGTTTCTATGTTCGCTTTATGTGTGTTTAGTATGTTTTTATATCATATTTTGAATGATATGGATGGATTTGATGAAGTTTATTAATTTGAGTTTGCATTTATGTAAATAGGTGATTTGGAAGGAGAATCGAGCAAACATGAAGACGAAATTGTGAATTCGAGGAAGTGTGCAAAAACTCGGTCGAATTTCTATGAATTCGACCGAATTTCTCTTACAGTGTGTTTCAGCAGATTTGGCAAAACACAAAAATTCGATCGAATTATAAAAACTCAGTCGAGTTTTCATGCAAAAGTGCCAGCTATAAATTCGACTTTTGGGCATTCAAGAAGGGTATAAATACCCTAAATTCTGACTTCTCTCATCAGATTTGGCAAGGGGAAGTTTCCAAGAACACACCACACACACTATTTTCTTCATTTTACACCTTCATCTTCATCCATCCACCATCCTTTCATCCATCTCTTCCATTTTCTTCATATTTCCACCACTAATCTATTGAGGATCGAGATTGAGAGTGGGAGCTTGCAAAGTGAAGGAAGATATCCAACCTACCTCAAGAAGGGAAGATAGCTTGCTTTTCTTTTGTAATCTTGTTGGGTTGTTTTGAAACAATGAATATATATAAGCATTTTGGGGATGTTTGGATAATGTTTATTGTTGGCTAGGCCTCTAGTGAGGCTAGTCACAAGATGGATTAGGGTTTTGTGGAATTGTTGGATTTTAAATGATAGTTAATATGATATTTGGATTTTCTTACATGATTTATGATTCACTTTATTTGTATTATGATGTGTGTGATTGAAATGTTTATTTATGATGTTAGGAAAGCCATTCCGATATTGTAATTAGGATTTTGATTGAATCATGTTATAGTATGGATAGTGCATGTTAGTATGTGAAGTATGTGGTAACATCTTTATATACTTAAAACATTCATGTGAGAACACTTAGTTAATGGATCAAAGCAGGGTATTAATTAAGTGAGAATAACCAATCTTATAATCATAGTACCCGTGAGGGAATTGAGAGTAAGAGACAATCTTTTGTGTTTAAAACTTGTCATGAGTTGAGAACCTAATTACCTTGGCCATATGGATTAGGGGAACCTTAGTGATTGCTTCTAGTCCATTTATCATTGATACTTGTCATTTAAATCTATCAAGTCTATGTAATACCCTTAATCTCGAATGTGGTTAGCCTTGCTCCTCGTTAGATTACTCATCTTTCACTTCATTTCCATCTTGGTTGTTTATCTCTCGCATAAATCATCTTTAGTTGTTATTTATTTTATTTGCTACTTGGTTAGATAATTGTCTTTTAATTCTCAAAACTCACAATCCCGATCACTCCTATATATCATGATTAAAAACGAATACGGATACACCTCGAATTGAACTCTTCCTTTGATCGATTTTTAAATTGGGTCAATAACTATACACGATAAAGTACGCTTACCTTGTTCAATTATACCAGAATTGACTTTAAGTTCAGAAGAGAATCTCAATCTTTTTTGGAGTTGTATTTTCCATTTAAAGTATTGTATATATCATATGTATCATTGACCAAATGGTTTGCAATAGGTGATGTAACTTCAAAATATAACAAATTATCCGAACCAATTTTGTGTTACATCTTCGAACCAAATTTGTGTTACATTTTCGGTTACCAATCATTTGATGAATGACATATGCGAGAGACAACAACTATATTATTTAATCCAATACTTACTGCTAGATTGGTATAGCTAAATGGAATAACAAGAGAATTAAATGAACTCATGAATGAAATAGTAATGGGAATTAAATGATTAAAAATTATTTAAGAGCATAATTGGTACGATTAAATAAGTTGGGAATTGAATCGTCATTCCTAATTATATTCTCATTTCTGCGATTGGTAAGTTTTTAGCAATAAGAATCACGATTTCAAAGGAATGTGTATTCCCTTATTCGTGTGAATGGACATTCCTACCACCACTATGATATTGCCCATTCCATTCCTTATTCACCCACCACCCCCATCCCCATCTCTCTCTTTCACACACATACACACATATATATAATTATAAATATGTTACTATTTTTTTACTTTACAAGTAATATTTATTAAAATCATTTGTATTAAATTATTTAATAAAAATAAAGTATTAAAACATTTAAAATCTAAATAAAAAATTAAATATTTTTATATACTCAAATCGGTAAAAAAATACATATAATTAAATTAAATTCTTAAAATTTTTTAATATAAATGTATATAATTATTTTAATATTTATTCAAAATAAAAAAAATAGTAAATTATATATAAAAAATTAATATTATTGATTAAATTAAATATAAATCTAATATAAATATAAATATAATTTTTTATACATAGTTTAATATTTTTTAATATATATAATTTTTTTATTTGTATTTTAAATTTGGGTTTATTACTCTCAGATACACACTTTTAAGCATATTTACTATTAGATACATGAAATTTAAATAATTACTCTCATATACAAAATATTAAAGTAAAATACCAAATATAATCTTATACTGCATACACTTTTAAACCAACAACCCTACCCTTCACCCACCCACCGGCGTTGGCCGGCCGTTGACCGCCGCTGCCTGCTGCCGGAATTTAAAATGTGCAAACAAAATGTGCAAAAACAAAATTGTGCAGAACAAAATTGTGCAGAACAATTGTGCAAATACATATGAGTATTTATGGTATCACAATCATAACTGTGTAGTTATGAATAATAGTGTTTTGAGTCATGTAGTTTATAGCAATTATACATTTTTTTTGTGTATCTCATAGTAAGTAACCATTTAAATTTGATTTATATTTCAAAAATATTAATATTTTATTTTATTTTTAATTTAATATTTTTCTATAATTATTAAAATATATAAAATCTTCATTAATTTATTATTTTATATAAATTAAATTTTAGATGTAATATTATAGAAATACTATTAATGAGATTGAAATTAATTAAGGAATACAAATTCTATTACTTGAGTTATTCTAGATCGATATTTTAAAATTTAAGAGTTTTTTTGTTTACCCATTTCAAAACTCCTCACCAACCATAAACAGAAAAACAATTACTCTATTTTGGGTTGCATTTCAAATTCTTTTGTTATCCTCATTTAATTTATGCGATGACAAGTCCAGTTATAATGAGAATAAACAATTTTTTTTTAATTATTGATGAAGAGTGCATTCTACCTCAATTTTTTAGATGTATAAAAAATAATTTTAAAATAAATAGGTATAATTTACTCACAATTATCTAATAAAATATTTTGAGGTTAAAATATGCATATGGTTAATCATTTTTTACTTACATTAACGATTCCCCTTAATCTATCGCATACATTAATTAGTACCATTAACTAAGTAATTCTGCAATTATCATTATGCAGAAATTAAACAAGAGATTGAAGGTTGAAAATCTTTAAATGATATAAAATCTCAAATAACAGTAGATGAAAAATAAATAAAGGAACAAAGTTTATAAGTTATAAGGGTTCAATATTTATTGAAAGTTTGAAATGTGTACCTTGAGCAAAGCTTATAGTATTATTTAATAACTACCCACTACATTATTAATTTACCATATAAATCTCTAGTGTACCGATTTTCAAGGTGCATCACAAAATAATCCTTTAATTAATTATATACTCCCTCTGTTTTATCGAAATATCCTTATTTTACTATATTGGACGTCACATTCAAAAGTCCTCATTTTTCACTTTAAGTAAAAAGAACCCACATATGACCTATCATACATTACTAATACAACTATCCACTATACATAAAATAAAAATATTTTTTAATACGAGGGAGTACTATTTTCTTTAATTTAATCTAAGATGATTTATTGAATAATAATGGTTCCCGTTAAAGTTTATTCCAAATTCCCAAATTCCCAGTCCCGCCATCCGGGGTTTTAACATCTGCTGCAAAACCCTATTCCCAAATCATATACATCTCCTTATTTCGATCTCACTGACTAAATTATCCTGATTCTTCTCCCGAAAACCTAATTTACTGCGATATGAGTTATGCGGCGTTCAAGATGATGCACTGGGCAACCGGCATCGAGCACTGTGCAGCGGGTTTCATCACCCATTCCGCTGCCGATTTCTCGCCGCGAATTCCTCCGGTCGCCGCCGACGACCTGGACTCAGACTGGCCCTCCTCCAACAAGATAATTGGACCAGTCCCTAACCTCATCATTGCCGCTGCCAACATCCTTGAACTGTACACTGTAAGAATTCAAGAAGAGTCTTCTTTGTCACTAGATTATAAATCTGCTGCCGAGCCAAAGCGTGGAGGTGTCTTGGCCGGCGTTTCTGGTGCCTTCCTCGAGCTCGTCTGCCACTATAGGTTTCTTTCTGTTTTTTTCATTTGTAAAATGTGTTTCTTCTTTATATTTAAGATGCCGACTGTTGGAAGTAGAAAGATACCCACTCTTATGATATATGGAAGGTGAAAATTAGTTTTCCTGCATTTTTTTTCAGGCTGCATTGAAAATTTTGTATTTTGTAGCTTGTTGTTCCCATCGGCTTTGTGATATAAGTTGTAGTCTTGGACCCATGGGCTGCATTTGAACTGTTTATTCGTGGAGCTGAAAATAAAATTATATAGAACATCTTTTTAGAGAATTCCCAAGGTAACTTATATGTTAAACTTGGAAGATGGATACGTTGAATAATATAAATTTTGTACTTTTAGGCCTTAGTCTTTCCGTGTGAGTCTCTATTTTTAATTTTGGTATCTGAGCTAGGGGAGATGTATGCTTTCAGTTTCTAGAGTTATGATCTAAACTTGGATCTTGGATGAAGTTTAATAGCACTGGCTTTGCTCAGTTCTTGATATAGATTTAGGTACATTTACAGATAATTGGGGTGGAAGGGATTGAACGCTCTACGTTCTCTCTAGTTGAGCAAAGCAGGCATCAATTCTCATAACGAGGTTTGCTTGCATTGAACTTAGTTAATATACATAAAATTAATAGTAACTAGACCTCTAATATACGTTAAAATCTTAGAATTTGTAACACCTAAATATTTGAAATGTTGCAGAAAATATAGATAAACCTTTAATCCAATATAAAATTCTTATTAAATATTAGTGTCATACCAAAATTTTCATTATTATTTCTTTATTATTATTTATTTAATATTTGCTTGAATTCTGTTGTTTCTGGTGATATTGAGTAGGTTGCACGGCAATGTGGAGTCATTGGGGATATTACCAAGTGGGGGTGCTAATGGTGGAAGGAGGAGGGATTCTATTATATTGACTTTTCGAGATGCAAAAATTTCAGTTTTAGAATTTGAAGATTCAATACACAGGCTGCGTACCAGGTGAAACATAATCTTATTGATGCAAGCTCAGTTGACACATGGTGAAGGAAAAAAAAACTTGTTTTATGTCATTATGGGTGACACACATATGCTATTGAAGTTAGATCTTTACATTTGATCTGAAATGAAATGCAGACATTAGATTTGTTTTATTTTTAAAATTTGTTGTTATTTTTAGTCTACATGAAACTTGCAAGATTTCTGATATTGTATTTGAAAAAAAAAAAAAAACTAAAAACAGAGGTAATCATAAGCTAGGATGGCGTAATTACATGGGAATTGCAAGCTGAACATTTAGCATCACTATAGTTGTCCTCTGTATAAGATACAACTTTAACTGCATTTTACTTAAATGCTTGTTCATTTCTCTTCCAGTTCAATGCATTGTTTTGAGGGCCCAGATTGGATTTACTTGAAGAGAGGCAGAGAATGTTTTCCTAGAGGTCCAGTAGTGAAAGTTGATCCACTAGGGAGGTGTGCTGCAGTTCTTGTTTATGGGTTACAAATGATAGTCCTCAAGGCAGCTGAGGTTTTCTTACTGAGCAATCTTAACTCTGTTACTTTTCTTTTGATAATAAATTGTTATGCTTACAGAACATGAGTACTGTCTCTTTAAGATTAGAAGGTTGGTATAAGTAATCTGTCCAGTTGCAGGTGAAATTTAAAGAGCATGGTTTCATCTGTAAGCATGACTTATCAGATTTCCCTTTCATAGACTAGCTTTGACAATTTAGGTGGTTAAAAATGGTGAACATGTCTGTTAAGTGTTAAGGGTGTTCTGTGACATACTATTCTTTGGCAAGCTGCTGCTTTCAAACTATAACTGTGTACATTGGTTTTTTACTAATGAATTGTGAAAAACTTGATCATAGACTAGCTCGGGTCTGGTTGGAGAGGACAGTACTTTGAGGGCCACTGGTGCATCTCGGATTGAATCCTCGTATATTGTTGGCCTACGAGATCTTGATATGAAGCACGTCAAAGACTTTATCTTTGTACATGGTGAGAATTCTTATTTGGTTTTCTTTCTCCCATCTTTTTCTGATACTGTGTACCAATAAGGCTGTTGTGGCTATATAAGAGTTAAGATATGTCGATAAAATTTCTCAATCTTCAGAACTTTCTGGAAAAGTTTTAACTGTACTGTCCATTATGTCCAGTATTATATGATATGTTTAAAAAACCTCCCTATCTTCAGGACTTGGCGACTTGCTAGAACAGTTTTGAATGTTTACTCGGGTATTCTTTGATATAAATAGACCAAATTTAGAATCAATATTATCATCTAGACTGCTGCACAATTTTTATTTTCTTATAATTTGTTAAATTTTGCTGCTGAATATTCCCTGCATTATTGCGTTGTCCTTATGGCTTTCTTTCTCTTGCCATGTGCATTATTAGGTATCTATGCCTGTTCATCCTTTAGAATTTTCAGGTTGCCAAATAAATGGGCCTCCTTGAAGAAAACTATTGTAACATGTGGTGTTTAACTTTTAACCAGTCTTTAAAATTCTTAATATAAATAAAGGCTAAATTATTCAAATTATTTATCAAGTGCATTTACTGTATAGTTAGATGAGACTTGAGAGTTTTACCAGGTGATTATGTAATATGAGGTGGTTTTGGAGTTTCTCATTGCTACCTCAAATTGTACTTCTTGGTGAACTGAACGATATTAATTTGAGAAACATGTGACAGAGATATTTTCATTTTATGAATCTTTGAAGAGGTGGAATTGCTAAGAAATTCACTATCTGGACAATTTCATGCTTGAATGGCTGATTTGTTCTTTAAATTTGTACCATACTGATCTATGATCATTCTACCATCTTTCTGTTTCTGTTGAAAAATATAATTAGGTTCTTTGCTGTAGCACTTGTAGTGAAAATGCATATATTTAGATGACTCCAACTGCGAGCGATACCTTTGTCATTTTGTATACATTTTATAAAGTTTTGTAACGAATGTTGAAGGTTCCCCAAGGAGTGCTTGCCTTGTTTTTTCCTGAAAAACCTCAATCTTAGTTGTTGGCTGTGGCACTGTGCTAGGACAAGGTTTCTAATTGGACGCATGCGACTTAGATACTGATCTTCGCTTTTTCATTAGTTACATTTCATTAAGGGTCAGTTACTAGCAACCTTGTTTTGGATGATTACAAGCTAAATCTTTGACAGGTTACATTGAGCCTGTCATGGTAATCCTTCATGAACACGAGCTTACATGGGCTGGTAGGGTCTCATGGAAACATCATACTTGTATGATCTCTGCACTCAGCATCAATACAACTTTAAAGCAGCATCCACTCATATGGTCAGCTACGGTAGGTTATTTTAACGATATCCTCTCATTGTGACTGTCTCGTGTTATTTTGGAATGACGATGGGATATTCCTAAGAGCTTATGATGTTTCAAAGCTGAGTTTTCTTTTATTTGTGCTTACATATCCTTTTGGCGGTAAGAATTATATTTTGTTCGACAATCCATCATGGTTAAAACTGATAAAGAGTTAAAGATGTTGCTAGTTCTATATTCTCTTGTCCTAGCTGCTCATTAATAAATATAGCAAAAAAGATAAACGCTAAGTGTATATTTTTGTATACTATACTAGCTGAATTGAAAGAGCATCGAATTATGTGATTTTTTCTTTATGGTTTCTAGAGTCTCCCTCATGATGCATACAAGCTCCTTGCAGTTCCATCGCCAATTGGTGGAGTTCTTGTAATTGGTTCTAATACGATTCACTATCATAGTCAGGTTTGGATCTTGCTGGATTTGAAATTTCCATCCGTGACAACAATTTTTATCTTTTTCCTTATCTACCTATTATCTTCTCCTGCTTCTGAGTCTAATGTTGTTTCTTTTTACAGTCTGCATCATGCCTCTTGGCATTGAACTCTTTTGCCGTTCCTGCTGATGGCAGGTGATCTTCAACGCATTCACTATTTCCTCCTTCCATTTTCTCGTGTCTATAAATTCCAGAATCCTTCTTTTCTCCCTTATAATATTCTAAAAAATAGTAATTTTATCTGGTACATATATCAAATTATTTAAAGGGGGAAGGAGCTACCTAGAAAAAACTGAAAATAAACTATCTAACAATGACTTGATCTTTAATATAACAGAGAAATCAAGTTTTTCTACTGCATTTTTTAATTCATCACTACAGAAGGTTAAAGGCCTCATTTGTTCGTATAACAGTTTACAATTTTAACAGCTACTGTTTCTTAATTAATATATTATTGTGCAGACATATTGATCAGTCTTTCAACTATATGCATGGATTAAAAGAAGCCAGACATTTTATAGTGGATTAATATCTTCTTTGATTTTGTTGTTGCTGTTAATTTGCTTTGTGGGTTTCTTTGTTGGCCCTGAGATTCTGTAGGAGGCATTTTGAAGCCTACTTGTTTCTTTTTCTTGTTACATTGAAGTAAGTTAGGAATTTTGGAAAGTTATATAACTGCCCATTTAGGATTGTCTGGGGTTTCCGCCCTTCCAACTATCTTTTTTCATGCATGTCCCCTCTCTTTAATTTTGTATCGCTGTGGCAAACTGTGTTGTTAAGTTCATAGATAGATGTTTTGCTCTGTGTTGAGTGGGCTTCACCTGGAATAAATCTTCACCTGAATGAAAAGGTGCCTGATACTCCATGTGTCTCAAAATAAAGAGTCATGTTTCCAAAACAATAATGTATGAATACTGGGAAGATATAGTGTTTACTAATAGTTTCTCCCGTGGATTGTGAATCGGTTTGTGGTAGACTGTACATGGATCTGTAAATGTTAGATAATTGTTGAGTTTGCATTGTTCTTTAGAGGGTTTCATAAGGATTAAGGTAAATAACAGATGCATCAACAGATTTCTCCATTGATTGTGAATCGGTTTGTGGTAGACTGTACATGAATCTGTAAATGTTAGATAATTGTTGAGTTTGTGTTGTTCTTTAGAGGGTTTCATATGGATTAAGGTAAAGAACAGGTGCATCAACAGATTTCTGTAATATGTTTTAGGCTACTTCTACAAAGACTTTTTGGATTACTTCATAAAGATTTTTATTTAACCTATTTGCTCATTTACATTTGCGTTGGTTGTATGTTTTTACTAGTGTTCACTTAACATTTTTCACCTGCCTTTTCTACTTGGAAATTATATTGTTTCTAATGTGTCTTCTCTCTTTCAGTCAAGAGCTGCCTAGATCTGGTTTCACTACAGAGTTAGATGCTGCTAGTGCAACGTGGTTAACAAATGATGTTGCCATGTTTTCAACAAAATCTGGGGAACTGCTTTTGCTGACTCTTGTTTATGATGGAAGGTTGGCAACTTTTTGTTTATTAACCACATCTAAATAACTAAAAGTATATTTGATTTGCGAATCCTGGTTGTTGATATTTAGATTATTCTTTCATGTGTTGAGTTTATCCTAAGTTCTTCACTTTTCCAATATGGAGAAGTTCATGATATGATATCTAAATTAGAAAACAAATTAATGGTAAATCTCCACAAATAATATGCATTTTGGTGCTTGTTGAAAGCGACCAAACTAAATAAATAATAAGGATACCACACATTTTCTTTAGAGATTATTTTTCATGCGCATGTGAAACTAAGAAATTATGTTAAATATTTCGCACGTTTCTCCTTTAATTAGAAGTATGAAAGAAATTTTTATCATTTTAGCTATTGTTAGGAAGATATGATCGTGTCTTGTTGCCTTTAATTACGAGAATACTAGATAACATTACTGGATGACAAATAACCTTTTGTTCTTGGTGTTGATTCTGTAGTATGGCGGCATAATGTTGAGAGTAGTCATGGTGCTCATAATTTGGCTTTCAAAACTTTTTCTCTTCCTCGAGTTGCTAGAAATCATTAAATAGAGCTAATCATGTGTGCAAATGCTCTATCTGCGTTCTATTTGACCCACAGCATTCAATTACATATTTTGCTGCTATGTAAACATTAATATGTGATATTCATTAAATTATTTTGATCTTGCAGAATTGTGCAGAGACTTGAACTTTCCAAATCAAGAGCTTCAGTAATTGCTTCGGTTAGCTGCATTTGTGTTCTCTCTCATTATTATTGTGCATTACAAATGGACATCTGTGTTGTGATGATCATCCTTTCTTTTCTGCTTCTATTGCAGGATATCACAACAATTGGAGATTCGTTTTTCTTTTTGGGCAGTCGTTTGGGTGATAGTCTGCTTGTGCAGTACAATTCTGGAGGCGTAGCTCCAACAATGGCTCCTGGTTTGATGGAAGAGGTTTATCATTTTCACTGTTGAAGATTTTCTTGTGAATGAATATAAGATATGATCAAATTTTTATTGGCTTCTTAAGTAAACTTAAACTTGAATTTCGAAACTCTGTCTGGGTATCTTCATAATCTTACCATTTATATTTTGTGTGGATTTGAATTCTATTTATATACACTCGTGGATGATAAACTCTATATGTGGTGAGCCTTTATATTGTTTTTCACTTAGGTTGGAGATATTGAAAGCGATGCCCCTTTGACAAAGAGGTTGAGAAGATCTTCTTTTGATGCATTGCAAGATTTAGCTTCTGGCGAGGAGCTTTCCTTTTATGCCTCAGGTCCAAATAATCCTCAGTTGGCTCAGGTTAAATCATTACCTGCATTCAGCAAGAGTGACTGTTTATGTGTTTCTATTATAAGAATTGGTGCTTATATAGAGTTGGCCTTGCTTTCTTCGTTCATATCTAACTGTCTTCCAAAGTTTTAGTATTTTATAGCAGTCAAAGTCTGTTTATTTTCACACATTGCTTAGTGCAAATACTGGAAGCTATACTGGAAGCTGAATTGATTCCTAGAGAGGAATCAGTCATGTAGAGCCACCTTGGCCCTAGTTCTTTGTGGAATAGCTCATAATAATCCAGACCTTGCATTAGAGTTTTTCTGTATAAGTTACTTATGTCATCAATATAAAGAATCCTCACTTCCTAAGCTATTCAGAGATTTATCAGTCAAAAACTGTTCTTAACTCTTGATAACTTGAGATGAATCTGTGATATATGACTTGACTAACCACCATGGCTCAAGCTAGCTGTTGGACCTCTCATAGTAATCCAGACCTTCCATTAAATGTTTCTGGAGTGCTACTTCCAACATTAGCATTGAGAAGCTTTTCATGATCCAACCTGATTTTAGCCCTGCACCTAACCTTTCCCTGATGCATAATTTTATGTCTCACTAATGAAATTATGGAAGTATATACAGTATACTATAGTATTGAAATTTTGATTGTACTGTTATGGAACTTGTAAGGTCACGATCCAAATTAAATGGGATGTTGGTACAGGAATTTTCTTGAAAATGCTGACCAGATTCGTTAATTCCTCCTGATTTTTGTTTCTATTGTAATATGTTGTCGATGAACTTGATTCAGTGCCGCATGAGATCAGTTGTCGGGGTAAACCAATGAATTTCACTGAGCTTATGAATTGGCATTTTGTGGACAATGAAATGTATTTTGCACTTGTGTGGTTTCCTGATAGATGTCTTGTTTTGATTTATGCAGAAAGCTTTTACATTTTCCGTACGAGACTCATTGCTAAATGTTGGTCCGCTGAAGGATTTCTCTTATGGTTTGAGAATCAATGCTGATCCTAATGCTGCAGGAATCGCGAAGCAAAGTAATTATGAATTGGTTAGTTATAGGTTCATTACTCAGAAATCCAACACTGCATTTTAACTTTATATAAACATCTTTTTCTTGGGAATATTTAGTTGAGGAATCTGCTTGCTTTTGTATTGCTAAATTATTGTTAACTTAACTGTTGGTATTGCATTGTCATTATGTTATCCATTCTACTTTTCTGTTTTTTTAATACCAGATAGTGTGGAGCTTGTTTGCATATTTGAAGAGGACTTAATGAGTAATAATCTTTCAATTGAATCTTATTCAGGTTATTAATGGAGGATTTATAATGAATTTGAGTCTTAGTACTGGGTGTATTGAATTGTCATTTTTTATTGCCAGATTGTATGGAGCATGTTTGCATATTAGTTAAGGAGTTGTCCTCTTAAATTTGACTCTTATTCAGGTCTGCTGTTCTGGTCATGGAAAAAATGGTGCTCTGGCTGTGCTCCAGCAATCAATCCGTCCAGATACAATAACTCAAGTTCGTATCGACTCTTAATATTTTCCTATAACTAAATAATTTTGTCTTTGTCCTTAAATTTCTTTGCCATCATGGAAGATATGATTCTTCATGTTGTAATATTATAATCTTTATGTTACTCTTCATTATTGGCACACAAATTTTATTATAACCTTAAAATCTTTTTAAAATTTTGCAAATTATTAGATACCTGAAATAGAATTTTTTGGCACTCTAAATTTACGTATTTGATAGTATGTTAACCTAATTGTTTTGTGATTCTCATTTAATCATACTAATTTAACAATTTAATAAACAGTTTTTGTTAATATGATTGAGAATACATTGTATTCTTAATTTTGTTGTTTAATTTTTTGCTATGTGCTTTAGGTCTTTAAAAATGGGATTTCTTTAACAATCTGATATGAATTTTGCTTCACGCATAATCATTAGATGAATGTAGGTTTTGTGGATTTTTGGGCTCTCGTAATTTATCCTTATTTTACCTGATAAATGAATTTATAACCTTCTCACTTACCATGTTTCTGAAGGAATCATTACCTGGTTGCCAAGGGATATGGACTGTCTACCACAAGAATTTACGCAGTGATTCCTCAAAGGGATCGGCTGATGAAGATGAATATCATGCATACTTGATTATTAGTTTGGAAAATCGAACTATGGTATGCCGTAACTTACCTTCTCTGCTGAAGAAGATGACAACTTTTGAAATTGCTCAGAATATGTATAGAATTTCCCCAGCTTGTTATTTAATGCTTGAAGAATAGTCTTACCATTCTATTCTTGTGCTCCAGGTACTACAAACTGCGAATAATCTTGAGGAGGTAACTGAGAATGTTGACTACTACGTCCAAGGAAGTACAATTGCTGCAGGAAATTTGTTCGGAAGGTGTCTTTTATATTTTTATTTTTCTGTCCTATGTCAACATATAGATATGTTCCTAATAATAACTGGAATAAACTTCTTTCTCTTTTCTTCTTAAAATTCATGATAATTTGAAAGGATGTGAATTTCATAATCCGGCTCTTCTGATTAAGTGCAGGCTCCATGTCCCCTGGTTGTGTGGGGCATGGGTTTGGGGATGTTGAAGTATTTACTGATACTTAATCAAATTTAATAGTGAAATTCTGACCCACCCAATAGAGCTTTGAGTCTCTGGATTCTCTACCATTCATAACTATAATTAGCCTCTTCCAATGATTATGCTATAGTGCATATCTAAATTTTATAATATCAAAATTTCTGTTCAGACTAAATTGGCTAGGGTTGAAAATACTCATTAATTGCTTAGCACATTTTTTACCACAGGACTACTTGTATAGATTTAGTTGTCTTTTCTATATTTCTTAGTGCAATGCTAATGGGTGAAATAATATAATTTCTAACTTTTCAAGCAGACGCCGAGTCATCCAAATCTTTGCTCATGGTGCTCGAATCCTAGATGGTTCTTTTATGACTCAAGATTTGAGCTTTAAATCTTCCAATTCAGAGGCTGGTGCAGCTTCTGAAGGGACAATGGTGTCCTCTGTCTCTATTGCTGACCCTTATGTGTTGCTGCGAATGACTGATGGAAGCATTCAGCTTCTTGTTGGAGGTATTTCTGAATAAGTACAATCTGATGTTAGTTTTTTGTAAATGAATTTTGTTTCAGATAATTGGTTTATGATAATAAAATATGGCTATTCTGTTGCTGTGTTAATTGTTATGTTTGGTGATCAAATTTGCTTTCAAGACTAATTTTCTACTTAAATACAAAAGTTTCATTTTTCCATATTAGCTTGTTTTATTCTGTGCACAAATCAAATAGGTTTTCGTACTGTAGATGGAAAGAGCATTGGTGTTATTAGGTTAAATGATTTACTATTGAATTAGAATGGAATAAACTGCAATTTGCTCCTTTTATTTTCAAGCATTCTCTTATTAATTGTACCTTTATTTTGTTTTGACATTGTGGTTACTCGTTTAATTCTTCTAGATCCATCCACGTGCTCAGTTTCTGTCATCATTCCACGAGTGTTTGAGAACACTGATAAATTGGTATCAGCTTGCACTCTCTATCATGATAAAGGGCCTGCACTGTGGCTTAGAAGGACTAGCACTGATGCCTGGCTTTCTACGGGGATTGGTGAGGCAATTGATGGGGCCGATGGTATGACTCAGGATCAGGGTGATGTGTATTGTGTTCTGTGCTATGACAATGGGAATCTTGAGATATTTGATGTACCTAATTTTAGCAGTGTTTTCTTGGTTGATAAATTCGTATCTGGAAAAAGCCACATTTTAGATACATTTTTCCACAGTCCAGCCAATAATCATGAAAAACTCGTGAACAAAAATTCTGAAGATGCTGGACATGGCAGGAAAGAGACCACTCATAATATTAAGGTTGTTGAGTTGTCCATGCAGAGATGGGCGCCAGAACATAGCCGCCCCTTTTTATTTGGAATATTGTCTGATGGGAGTATTCTTTGTTATCATGCTTATGTGTATGAAGTTTCAGATAATGCTGCTAAGACTGAGGGTGTTGTTTCTTCCCAGACTTCTATTACACTTAATTCCACAAGCGCATCTAGGCTTAAGAATTTACGATTTGTTCGGGTCCCCTTAGACACATATGCCAGAGAAGAGACATCACCTGGAGTCGTCTCAAAACGTATAACTATTTTCAAGAATGTGGGTGGTTTACAAGGTTTGTTCCTCTCTGGCTCAAGGCCTGCTTGGTTTATGATGTTTAGAGAGCGACTTCGGATACATCCACAGGTGACTCTGGTTCAGCTATTATGCAACAACTGTCAAAGGATAATTATGATTTAAATTTTTATTGCCACCATTAAGCACTATCTAATCTTTTCTTTTACAGGCGTGTGATGGACCCATAGTAGCCTTCACTGTTCTTCACAATGTGAACTGTAACCATGGGTTTATTTATATTACTTCAGAGGTTAGCTATTTATTTATTTTTATGACATATGCTATCTATATTAGTAGGCAAAAAATAAAAATAATTTTTCTATTTCGTCAGGGTGCTCTAAAAATATGTCAGCTACCAGCTTTATCATCGTATGACAACTATTGGCCTGTAAAGAAGGCAAGCAATTATCAGATTTAGTTTTTCCTTGTTCACTAATCAGTTGTATGACTATGACATTGCTAGTTTATTACGTATGTGCTCATATGAATTCCTTTTCTTGACTTTTTTGGTGTCCTTGCTCTCGATTGTTATTTTGAGAGCTTTCAGATAGGGTTGAAGGGGACTCCGCATCAAGTTACTTATTTTGCCGAGAAGAACTTGTACCCAGTCATAGTTTCTGTTCCCGTGAGTGCAACTTTCACCTTATAATCTTTTTATGGGTTTATCAGGTGCCAGTTTCTTGATTCTGGTATATTTGGCGAAAAAAGCATTGACATAAATGTCCAATTTCATTTTCTGGTCTCTTAGGGATTTACGATTACATGGAAAATTATGCTACTTAATCAATATAAAAAAAATTAGTGAGAAGAATGGGTTCATTGATCAATTTTTTAAAATTAAAATGTAGGTTCTTAAGCCACTTAATCAAGTCCTTTCTTCTCTTATTGATCAAGAAGTTGGGAATCAGTTTGAGCATGATAATTTGAGTACAGAGGGTACATATCCCGTAGAAGAATTTGAGGTTCGGATTATGGAACCAGAAAAATTGAGTGGACCCTGGCAAACGAGGGCGACAATTCCCATGCAAAGTTCTGAAAATGCTCTAACTGTACGAGTAGTTACATTATTTGTAAGTTCAACTTCACACGTTCTGCTGTTTAATTTGACCTTATATATATATACTTCTCTACTGCTTGATTGTGTAATTATATTCTTTTTAATGATTTAAAGTAATTTTTGGAATTCTTTGTTGTCCATGTTGCAATAATATATTTTTAGAACACCACAACACAACGAAATGAGACACTTTTGGCAGTTGGAACTGCTTATGTGCAAGGGGAGGATGTTGCAGCAAGAGGACGTGTGCTCTTGTATTCTGTTGAAAAGAATGCAGACAATGCTCAAGCCAAGGTAGCTAGCTGTATTACTCTGGAAACATTTAACCCATAGCAGTTCTGGACTTCTTCCAAAGCTTCGATAGATTGCATTGTTGTCAGTTTTTTTTTTTAATTCTTTAATTGTGTTAATGCCTGAATACTTAATTTTATCCTAATCCTTTCAGGTTACAGAAATGTACTCCAAGGAGTTGAAAGGTGCTATATCTGCCCTTGCATCACTTCAAGGGCATTTGTTACTTGCTTCAGGTCCTAAAATTATTCTGCACAAATGGACGGGCTCTGAATTGAATGGTGTTGCCTTCTATGATGTCCCACCTCTCTATGTTGTGAGCTTAAACATTGTAAGTAGCCAAATATTTTGCTTGCTCAACATTCTAAGAAACAGATGTTATAGACTTCTATCCTCTCTTGAGGTATGAACAACACGTTTAGTTGTATGAAACAATGTATTTGTACTTCATTGTCTTAATTCCAATCTAATTAGCTCATTTTGTCATTCATGTAAGCTTTTGAAAGACTGCAAAATTTAGTTTGCGGAGGAAATGATATTTTGATAACTTTTTTTTTTTTTTTTTGTGAAGCCCTTGATATGTTCACTTGTATTACTGAAATCCTTCAATATCCGGTAATGGCTTACCAATTCTGGCCATTTTATCTTACGTTTACATAAATGCTGCAAAAGACACGTGTGTACAGATTAAAATTGTTTTGCTCTCATCTAAAAGTGCCATTATCATACTTTGGGTGAATTTAATATTTGGAAATCTAAAGGGTTTCAAGATTCCACATATTTTTCCAAAATCTGGATTGGCCCATGGCTGTTGATCTCAGTTGCAAGGAAGCTAAACTTTGCCCGAGTAATATCACAACTTGGTGTATCGCTGTTTACTTTTAAATGTAATTTTATATAGGATGAGATTGTAGAGCCAAACTAATTAGTTTTTCAATTTGTTTGCTATCTAATTGGTGGCTTTCTTGTAATACATGTACGTTCAATGTTTTTTTCTTAGATTTTAGTTGGTATGGCTCTATGGTTTGCAACTTGCTTATTCTAATCTTTATTATGCTCATAAAATCTTATTGCTGAGAACATCTTCCAACTAATATGCTCTTCGATATTGTTTATTGCATTCTGCTCACTGTTTCATTTCTAATTCTTCTGGGGATTCAGAACTCTAGTTTTAATGTAAATTCAGAAGCTTTTTCTTAACTAGCTAATCGTGTTTGATTACTAATCCTTCAGGTAAAAAATTTTATACTTCTTGGAGATATTCACAAAAGCATATACTTTCTTAGTTGGAAGGAGCAGGGCTCTCAGCTTAATTTATTGGCAAAGGATTTTGGTGCACTTGATTGTTTAGCTACAGAATTTTTGATTGATGGTAGCACACTCAGCCTTACCGTTTCAGATGACCAGAAGAATGTGCAGGTTCAAACTTGATTTACTTAGTGCAACGTAGGCACTGTCCTAATTAGAAATTAAGGACTCATATTTGATATTTTGGTTATGACAACAATATATAGGTATTCTACTATGCTCCAAAGATGTCAGAAAGCTGGAAAGGACAGAAACTTCTATCAAGAGCAGAGTTTCATGTTGGTGCCCATATCACTAAATTCTTGCGGCTGCAGCTGCTTCCCACATCTGCTGATCGAACCACCCCTGGGTCGGATAAGACAAATCGCTTTGGTTTACTCTTCGGCACCCTTGAAGGCAGCATTGGCTGTATTGCACCACTTGATGAACTTACTTTTCGCCGTCTACAGTCACTGCAGAAAAAGCTTGTAGATGCTGTTTCCCATTTTGCAGGACTGAATCCAAAATCTTTTCGGTGCTTTCATTCAAATGGAAAGGCTCATCGGCCTGGACCTGATAGCATTGTTGATTGTGAGCTGCTTGCTCAGTACGTATTTTTTACACTCCTGATGGATCTGATAATGAAAGATTCTCATGCTTTTGTGATTTCTAAAGTGACGTCTGGACCTCAGTGATCCTAGTTTCAAATCATCATATGCCTGATTGCCCATTTGCCCAATCATGATTTTTGTTTATATGAGATTGTTCAGTTACCCTAATCCAGGCAATGTCTCAGTGTAAATTCCAATTCAGTACCGCAAAAGCAGCTAACAGCTAGGAGCACCCATGATATCTCATTATCAAGTGGTGTAACTGTTGTCTCCAATCACTACTAGGTCTATAATAAGAATCCTACCTATATGTCATGGGCTCATAAGGGAAATAAATCATTCTAATAAACTAGGTAGAAGTCTTATAGCCCTTCCATGGTCAAAGCGGGAGGGAGTTCTTATCTTATCTAACCTTAATATTATTAGCATGCTCTCATGTGATTTTGGCCTTATACATTAAGCTTTCTCTGAAAACCTATGTCATAGGCTCATTTCATGGTATCCTCTACAATATGATTTGGTGGAATAACCCTTCATCATTGTGGTAGGCGTTGAAGAAGGCTCCAAATGAAATTTATGGTCGTATTCATGAATACTTATGTCAATCAGAATATGTACTTTATTACTGGCTCTCTCACAACTGACCACTTTGATCTACTGTGCTGAAGGAAAAATGAGTTCAAGGTTTTCCTTAGAACATGTTGATTTTTCCGTGGTGACAATTTCTTGTTTGTGTTTTGTAGTGGTCATAATGTTGTGTATATTTTTGTGTGCTGGTGTCATCTTTGTTCCCTCTCCTTTTTGCTACCAATATCTTTTCACTGAATGTCATATCTTCTTGCGTATAACCATTGCAGTTACGAAATGATGTGTCTAGATGATCAGATAGAAATTGCCAACCAGATCGGAACAACACGAATGCACATCATCTCCAACTTGAATGACCTGAGCCTTGCCACCAGCTTCTTATGAGCATTGCCTGTTGATAACTGAGTGCATGGTTCTGATGCTGCTGGCCTTGCTGCAGAAAATGCCGGCCAATGTGCTGAGGACATGCCCTTCATTGCGCCATTTTTAAAGCAGCATTGCTGAACTCAGCTCTTCTCCATTTGCAGCATTCTGCAATCAGATGAGGTTGGAGTTCAAAATTATCTACCATCTATAAAAGTTGCTTGTGTCTATTTGTAAATGTTATTTTTTATTTTTATTATTAGTATTTTTTTTTTTTTTTGGAACTACATGAACATGTGATCAATCTGAACATTTACATAGCTGTATGCCTGTGAATCAAGGTGAACAATGGTGTTGTAGCAGTATCATTATCACAGGTAAAATTATCTAAAAATATTTCACTTCTCTTGATGGATTTCTTAAGTAGTTTGTGGGCCTTGTGGCCATTAACATCTCTCAAGTCTCAACCCTCCCTAAGTTCTTATATATATACTATAAATGTTTATTTTCATATGAGAGTATCCTCTCGAGACTATAAAATTTCAAAAGCATTTTATCAAATTAAGAATATTTTTTATTTTAAATAATCTATTCTTTAATGCCATCTTAAACATTTAAATTTTCCCTTCCTTCCGTTCTTTATTACTTTTTTTAAAAATAATTTTCTTAACTTATTTTTTTAAAAGTAAAAATACATAAAGATTTGAATAATAGCAATTTATTACTTTTTTTTAAAAAAAAAACAATTTTCTTAACTTATTTTCTTTTAAGTAAAAATACATAAAGATTTGAATAATAGCAATAATCATAGAGAGATGTTGCAGCTCTTAAAATTTAAAGAATGAAAATTGTAAGATTTATTAAGTAGTCTAAAGAATATCTCAAGATTAAAATTGGGTGCTAGTCATGCTTAGAAGAGTTGAGAACCAAGGAGCGCAGGGATTCTTGATTAATACAATTCACTCTTACGTGGAAACTGGAAACAATAGTCAAGTTCTTTTTTTCTTCATCAGCTAATGTTCACAAATGACAAAGCTATTAATTAATGAGGTCTAAAAGAAGGTTAATAATTTTTGAGAAACATACATGAAAGGACGACTGAGGGATGAGAAAACTTAAGTTATTATTATAGAATGTAAAGGATATTTTTATTATTTCACATTGTATTATTTTTATTTAAAATTGAACTTAGTATTTTCTGGGTACACATTCATAATTCATCTAGGATTTTTTTTTATTTAGGTGCATGTTGGATTTTAAATATTCCAAAATAAAAAATATAACATAACGCTTTTAGAATTTGCAAATTTTAAAATTAAAAAAAAAATTTCATTTGCATTTAGCATTTAGTACAACAAATAAATCTCCGGACCAGAATTTTTGTTTTGGGTGCAATCTTATACAGATTTAATTAAAAAGGGCCGGACCAGAGGTCCATTACAACAATAAATCTCCGGCCCAATTTCCATATGGGGGACGCCTCGACCCACAAAGGGCTGGTCGGCGCCGTTTAAAATCTTAAAGAATCCAACGGCCACCAATTAAATTGGAATGCAATTTCAATCCAACGGTTCCAAATCACAACACCGCAGTAGCCTATAAATTAGCAAACCCTAAACCCTTTCTCCTCCTCTCTCTCCACTGCTGTTCTTCGTCTCACTGCCCACAACTTGCGGCAGCTGAGCGAAACAGCCCCTTTCCGACGACTCCTCACCCGTATTATCAGCGTATACAAGCTTACTAGTGATTTTTATAGATACAGAAGTGTTTAATTTTCTCTCTCTCTCTATATATATATATATAGATACACAACCCCCTATAGATTTGAGATGCCTTCAGTTGTTGTGGTAGAGTCTCAATCCGCCGACACGAAGAAGAGTATGAAGAAGGCTGAATCGATGGAGATGGAGGACTCCCCGAAGAAGAGTATGAAGAAGGCTGAATCCGCGGAGATGGAGGAGAAGTATAGCTCGGCTGAGAAAAAGAGCAAGAAAGAGAAAAAGTCGAGCAAAAAGACTAAACTAACCTCGGAGCTTGACCCCGATTTATCTAATTCCAATACCCTTGTCAAACCGAAAAAAGAAAAGAAGCGAAAGGCTTTGGAGATTGACGCCGGGAATAATGAGGAGGAGAGGAGCGAGACTAGCTCCGAGATGGGTGAGCCGATGAATAGTTTGGGTAAGAAGAAGAAGAAGATGAAATTTGAGGAGGGAAATGAAGAGGAGGAGGAGGATAACCCTAACGCGGTTTCTAATTTCCGTATTTCAATGCCATTGAGGGAGGCTTTAAAGGCGAAGGGTATTGAATCATTGTTTCCGATTCAAGCAATGACTTTTAATACGATCCTTGATGGTTCAGATTTGGTCGGAAGGGCACGCACTGGTCAGGTTAGGATGCCACTTTATAATATTGGGATCTTGTGATCTTGTGACATTTTCTTTAGAGCTTATATTTTTAGTGAACTTTCCATATATTGTTGGCGATAGAGTTTGGGGATTTTGGTGACCTTGTTGGTATTTTCCTTTTCTTATTTGCATCAGAAGTCATACAGTTATGATTTCGTTGTGTTGTGTTTGTGGGAAATTATGGGTTTTCAATTGAGTTGCGTTGTTTTGTTTTGTGTTATGTCTGCGCGAATTTAGTTATTTGATTTATGTATCACAATTCAGCCTTCTTTTATGCACATTGCACCTTAGAAAAATACAAACTCTTCTGTTATTAATGATCACCTGTGTGTTGTGTTTTGCACTTTTTGATTTCTACCAGGGAAAAACATTGGCCTTTGTCTTACCAATATTGGAATCATTGACAAACGGACCTGCTAAAGCCACAAGAAAGACTGGATATGGGAGGGCACCAAGTGTTCTTGTGCTTCTTCCCACTAGAGAGTTGGCCACACAGGTACTGTATCTTTTAAGTGCATGATTGCATATAAAATCCTATTATGAAAAACATGTTGTATCTGACCACTGTTTTCATTGTCCTATTTTTGTTCAACCCATGGTGTGTAGGTATTTGCTGACTTTCAATCCTATGGTGGAGCATTAGGGTTGAGTTCATGTTGCCTCTATGGAGGTGCTCCATATCAAGCACAGCAGATTCCTTTGAAAAAAGGTGTTGATATTGTAGTTGGCACCCCTGGACGAATTAAGGTGTGATTTCTGTATATCTATTTTGTTTTTAGATTTGATATCCACATCCAGGTCATTCTCTCATATCTGGTTCGGTGGATATTATCTCTCAGGATTTCATAGAAAGGGGAAACATTGACTTCCGAGCTCTAAAGTTCCGTATTCTTGATGAGGCTGATGAAATGTTGAGGATGGGGTTTGTTGAAGATGTTGAACTTATTCTAGGTACGTACTATTAGAAGAATTTTAATATTGATTTTGTCGAGAAGCCCAAGTTTCTAATTCTTTTTTAATTTTGTTTATCAATCTATAAGTGCTCACTGTTATGACAATTGATATTCTTCGTTGTGATTTTGTGTATTTTTTTGTTAGAGGTTTAGTCCTAAATGCTTAATTATAGTTAGTTACACTAAGTTTTCATTATTGAATTTTTCAGGAAAGGTAGAGGATCCTAAGAAAGTTCAAACTCTTCTTTTCAGTGCAACCTTGCCAGAATGGGTTAAGCATGTATGTTTCTCATCTTGCACATTTTCCCCCCTTTTAATCTATCTACCAGTAGTTTTTTTTTTGGTTGATTCTCTCCTGATTAAGACTTTATTTCCTAATTTCAGATAGCTGGTAAATTTTTAAAACCAGAGAAAAAAACAGTTGATCTGGTTGGTAATGAGAAAATGAAGGCCAGCACCAGTGTAAGGCATATTGTTTTACCTTGCTCTGCTTCTGCTAGAGCTCAGCTTATTCCTGATATAATTTGCTGTTATAGTAGGTTGGTTTTTCCTGCCCTTGATATCAATATTTACAATATAGTGGGTATTTGCAATCAGTTCCCAACCACCAGAATCACTCTTAATTGGAAAATAAGGAAACTGTAATTGTGCAGCTTTTGGAAAAAAAGAAAATCTGGCCGTTGATAATTGATTGCACACACACCCATAATGTCAGTCTCTTACTTTACATACGAAATGCTTCTGACTTATTGTACTTCTGCTCTCATTTTTTCTATGATGTCAATCCAGTGGAGGCCGTACTATTATTTTCACAGAGACAAAGGATCTTGCTTCTACTCTTGCTGCATTACTTCCTGGGGCACGTGCATTGCATGGTGATATACAACAGGCTACTCGTGAGGTAGGAACATTTTCAGTCACCTATTCTAATAACATCATTTACTAGTCTGTGAAAATTTAACCATTAACTGCTGAACTGCTCTTCAAGCTTTCAAGACTTTTGCTGTTTCTATATTGTGCTTTTTACATGCTTGTTCCAGACATGTTTTGTTTAATAATCTTCTGCTGGATGTGGAAGTAAATGAAAAAAAACATTGTTTTGAATGTTGTGTCATGTGGAAAGTGCACCATAAAATCTAAATTTATGCATGAGTGGTATATCGTATAATATTTATGTGCTTCAATGCTTCCAGGTTACTCTTTCGGGATTCAGATCTGGCAAATTTTCCACACTTGTGGCTACAAATGTAGCAGCACGTGGATTGGATATTGATGATGTCCAGTTAATAATTCAGGTTTTTTTAGCTTAACGATATATTATTTTCTTTTATTCTGCTTTCTTTATCATGTGGAACCCTGTAGTGACACCTCATTATAAATATGTTTTATTTTAGTGTGAGCCACCTCGTGATGTAGAGGCATATATTCATAGATCTGGACGAACAGGAAGAGCAGGCAAGTTTCTAGTGTTTCGATTGTTTTCATTTCTTAGCTGACGGAATTCCTTGAGATTTGTCAGTTTATGAATAGTTTTATCTTTTTATCAGGGAAAACTGGTGTTGCTGTGATGCTTTATGATCCTAGGAAGTCAAATTTCTCTAAGATTGAAAGAGAATCAGGTGTGAAGTTTGAACATATATCTGCTCCACAGCCAGCTGACATAGCTAAAGTTGCTGGTTCTGAAGCTGCAGAAAGAATTAATGAGATCTCTGATAGGTATATTATTCTCTACATGTTTTTCTTTATGCTAGAAAGTTTATAGAACCATAGCATTCTTACTCTGCACATACAATTTGCAGTGTCATTCCAGTCTTCAAGGCTGCTGCTGAAGATCTGCTAAAATCGTCTGATTTATCTCCAACAGATCTACTTGCTAAGGCACTGGCTAAAGCTGCTGTAAGTATTTTTTTGGTGTTCTGGTGTGCAAATGTTATTTGATTTGGTAGTTACTCACATTAAAACTTTCATGTTAATATAGGGCTATAGTGAGATCAAGACTAGATCATGTCTTACTTCAATGGAGAACCATGTTACCGTAATCCTTGAGTGTGGAAGTCCCATTTACACTCCGTCGTAAGTTTACGAAATTTTCTATGCAAATGTACTGTTTAAAAATATGCTGGGACTATGCGGACAAGTTGTTGCATTTGATAAATATTTCTAAAACAAAATTCATTTCTGCACACTTTTTCAGCTAATGCTTGAAAGTATTTTAGGATAATCTAGAAGTATTGAATGGTGTTAGTTTTTTGTTATTTGGTCAATTTATAGTAATAGCTTATTAGTTGCACTTTGTATTTGAGAATAATCATATGCTTATATCACTTTGAAAGACACCTGTTTATTCAGAGTAGCTATTTTCCTGTTGATTGTCTGTACAAGCTTTTGATAAATTAATAGACTTGCTTTACTGTGTTACTATTAGTCATGATAGTGACATTCTGGGTCAATTTGTTGAGATTGTCTTTTAATATCAATTTCAAAATTGCCCTCTATTTGCTAACTATACAAATGCTTGGTTAGGTTTGCTTATGGAGTTCTTAGAAGGTTTTTACCTGAAGATAAGGTTGAATCTATCAAGGGTCTTTCTTTGACGGCTGATGGGAAGGGTGCTGTGTTCGATGTTGCTACTGATGATCTGGATGCTTTCCTTGCAGGTTAGTTTATGGCAATATTATGTGTTTGAATATCCGATGAAATTTTAATATGGCTGCAAAATAATCTCCATTCTATTCATTTTTTGATGATGTATATTCTTATAAGCCTTGTTGCCTTAACACAGATGATATGATAAAAGAAAAATAGAAAAAACTAATTTGGTTTATGTTGTTGGGATTTAGGCAAGGATAATGCTGCTGGTGTGAACTTAGAAGTGGTGAAATCTTTGCCACCATTGCGAGAAAAGGAACCGTCTAGAGCAAGATTTGGCCATAGTGGCTTTTCAGATAGGAGAGGCGGTAGGTTTACCGGTGGAAGAGGTGGTGGAGGAGGAAGAGGCGGATTTTCTAAAGGTGGTCCAGGTGGAGGAAGAGGTCGTGGCAACAGAAACAGCAGATGGTGAAATATTTTTTTAGATGCAATGCCTAAGAAACATAAAAATTTTGGTTTTGTGTTGGAGAAAAAACTCAAATTTTAAATTAATAGTATCATATAGAAATGTATGGTGGTTACTATTTATTTTTGTTATTCAATATATGTTTTTTTTGGCTTATGACACTGCGACACAATTAAAGAACTTTTTAGTAGTTTATTGGATTTTGTATTTCTAAATTCTTCTGTTAGAGATCTCTACTATTGATGCCATACATGATTAACCTACTATTCGCGATTGAGGTTTATTGATCTTGATACATGTGTTCATTTTTTGGAAACAAAAATATTTAGGTTAGTTTTTATATGTGTGTATATAATAACAAAGTTTTTAGTTAGATTGGTTGATTCATTATTGAAATATTATTGTTATCGGATAAAAAGGTCGAAATAACTAACATTTTTCATAGTATATATTTTTTACGAAAATATCGCATGAAAATTTTAAAGTAAATTATTCCTATTTTAAAAAACTAAAATTTCTATTTGAAAAATAACAGCAATCACATTTTTCTTTATGCTTTCCATGAGTACTCGTATTTGTAGTATGTTGTTGACTTAACTTGTTAATAATGAGTGCATCATCAATTATGTATTCTTTGTTATTTATACATGTCTAAGATTTCAACTTCTATTACATCCCTCTCCTAATCTTGTTTGGTCTCTTAAACCTAGACCACACTTTTTATTGATAAATATATTTGGTTTTCGGTATAATAGTATAATTGGTTAACTAAAAAAATATGACAAAATATAATAAGAGTGAATTTGAGTAGAGGTAAGAGTTACACTAATTCATTTTAAAAATTTTGAGCTATATTTGGTTTTCGTAAATTTGATTGAATTTAAATTTTATGTCAAATTAATATATAAGAGATGGTGTGATATTCCCTCTGTCCCGATCAAACAGCTACGTTTGACTGCATAAAGCTCTCTCAAAAGCTACAGTAAATGCATCTCTTTACTCTGTCCCGGTCAAACAGCTACGTTTGACTGCATAAAGCTCACACAAAAGGTACAGTAAATGCATCTCTTTGCCCGAGACGGAGGAAGTAATATTTAAGAAGGTATTAATTGATGAATGAGGATAAAAAAATGATGTGAGATACTCCCTCCATTCCGTCCTAATGATAATTATAGAGTTTGTGGGTAATATATATATATATATATATATATATATATATATATATATATATATATATATATATATATATAAAGATAAAATTTTAAAATATAAGGATTGATTATATAAATATTAATCTGGATCATGAAATCAAAACAAACACACCCTTAGTGAATACTATGCTAGTAATAAATGAGTAACCCTAAATGTAATGCAGCAGAGAGACGGTGCATCCAGATGGCATGACTATCACAAAAGACACCTCAAGAAAAACTTCGAATTATCGAGATTGCCTGCCTATCTTAGAAATTTTATTTTTCTTTTCTACTAATTTCTTAGGGCTTTCTAGCTCTTTCGATCTACGTTTCGGTCGGCATATCTTTGATCTGCACACCGACTGACCTTCGTTTTTCTGATTTTAGTTATCTGCCCAAGTAATTGTTCGATCGATTCATGGGTTGGTACAGAAGATCATCCCGATTCATTTTTGATGCCTTTCGTCGCTACAATTCTAAAACTGTTGTAGCCAGAAACCCCATTCAGGAATCTATTTCAAGAACCACCTCTACTTCTAGACCTAATTTTAGTGGAAAGTTTTCTCATCCAGTTTTTAGGAACTCAGCTTTGCAGAATGGGCTCAAACAAAGCCAATGGGATCGCTCTTTTCTTGATGGGGCGAAGAGATATTACTATGTGGATAAAAATCGAGTTCATCACTTTAAGACCAGGGGATATAAACGGTGGATTGAGAATCCAAGAACTTTGTTCATTGTGGTCATTGTAGGTTCTGGAATTGTGATAAGTATGTACTTTGGGAATTTGGAGACAGTGCCTTACACAAAACGAACCCATTTTGTGCTTTTATCGAGTGCTCTTGAGAAAGAGTTGGGAGACTCCCAATTTAAGCAACTTAAGTCGGAGTTCAAAGGGAAAATACTGCCCCCTCTTCACCCGGAGAGTATTAGGGTTCAAAGAATATCCCAGGATATAATTGAGGCTTTACAGAAGGGATTGATGAAGGAGCAGCACCAGAACGTGTGGAGTGATATTAGTTACTCTCCAGAAAGTGTCATGTTGCCTCATGAGGGACTCGAGAAAATGAATGCATCGACTCACGGCATGGGTGAGGAGGGGAAGTGGGAGGGTGAGGATAAGTGGCAAAAGGATGAGGAGATTCTTGATGATAAGTGGGTTCAACAGAGTAGGAAAACCGGTGCAGAGAAGGGCAAGAAATCTCAGACTGCTCATTTGGAGGGATTGAATTGGGAGGTTATTGTGGTTCATCAGCCTGTGATCAATGCCTTCTGTTTGCCTGGTGGAAAGATTGTTGTTTTTACTGGATTACTTGAACATTTTAGAGCTGATGCTGAAGTTGCAACAATTATTGGGCATGAGGTACACCTGACTGAGATTACTCACATTTGTAGGATGGGGTGGTAACTTTTGTGTTATGAGTTCTATTATCTGATGTAATGTGGTTCTTTGATTGCTAGGTAAGTCATGCTGTGGCAAGGCACTCTGCAGAACAGATATCTAAAAACTTGTGGTTGGCCATCTTACAGCTGATTCTCTATCAGTTTTTCATGCCTGATATTGTCAGCACAATGTCGAATCTTTTCCTAAGGCTTCCTTTTTCGCGGAGGTAATACCTGTTACTTGTTGTGGAAATGAAAATTTGCCTATTATGCTACTTGACGTAAGCTCTGTTGCTTTATTATATGATAATGGGTTAGCTATGCAACCTTTCTTATGATCTTCTCCTTTCTATTTATCCATTTCCATTCATGTACCAAAATCTCCCCGTGTATTTTTAAACCATACCTTTTTCTAGTCTTTGGATCAAGCAATTATATGTTAGTGCAATGCGCCCATACTACTATAACAGGTTAATATTTCGTTGTTTCAATTATTTAGTTTTCTCGCCTATTAATTTAGTTCTAAGCAAAAAATAGAAATATTTTACATTTCTTTCTGAATATATACCCCAACTAGGTGATTTACATATCAAAATTTCAATATTTCGGCTTATTTTTGAAGTTAGTCTCTATACTTTTTTCTTTATATCCACCAGAAATTTTGCATATCTTGCACTATTTGATGTCATTGTCAAAATTTCATATGTTCTCCATAGGGCATGTAGCATCCATACTTTGTTTTTTAATATCATCTGTATCATGAAGAATGATGGGCCTTCACTCTGGTTGCTGTCCCTCTCTCATTTCTGAAACTTAAAGTTCGCTGTAGTTTCTCCCTCTCCCCCCTTTATTGACCAATTTTATTTGATATTTGGTTGAGGATGATGCTGTTGCCAATATGGTGGTGATGCATGGTTGTGTTCATGTTTCCGGTCTCAATCTCTTGTATCTAACAGTTTTTCATAATATAATAGAAGAGAAGGATGAGGATGATAATTGATTAGTTTGCTAGTGGATATGACTGTAGAATGGTGATTTGGTGTGGGTTAGACTTTGGTGTTGTTGGAAGAACAAATTGGTGGGAGTTTCTACTCTCGAATAGTCAAATTGTTTGGGTTTCTGATTGATGGTATTTTTGTAATCACAATTAATTTTTGACTTATTTCTGATGAGTCAGCTTGAAACATGGCCTAAATTAAGAATTGGATACAACAAGGCACAAATAGAGAACATGATTAGTATGGGCTTGAATAAATTTGATAATGGTATAATGGATCCAATAAAATTTACTCCTCCGTCTCATTACACATTTCACGATTCCTAGTTTGACCCATTACATTTTTCACACCTGATCAAATATAGTAAAAGTTTCAATACAAGTAGCATCTCAATATATTTTATTTAAAAAAAAAACCTCCATCGCTTTACATACATAACTTGCTTTACAATTTATTTATTACTAAAAAAAGATTATATTACCCTCAAAAGTCAATAAAGTCGGTAAAACTCATGCATTTCTTTAATTTCGTATCTATAGTAATGGTAAAATGCCTATTGCAACGAAGGGAATATGTTAAAAGTTAGTTCAAATCAGGCTATTACACTTGTACTGGCCTAGCAAAGAGAACAAGAGTGACTTGTTGTAGATTGCAACAGCCTAGGGGAATTGAGAATGAATTAAGACTTGGAATGACAAGAAAATGAAAGAAGACAATGCTACTACAAATCTTGGATTCCAGTATTTTACATTATAGGCAGTATAAAAAAGTGGGCCAAATAAAAAAAAGGGGATGAACCAATGTTACTCTTATAATAAGTATATCTGTGCACATAAATCCAATTCTCTTGAAAGCATTCTTCTTATATGGCAATGATAAAATTGAAGATGATTGCTTCATCTACATGGACTATTGCCTGGATGTGGTTAAATCTTTGTTGGTTCCTCTTGAATTGATGGTTCCTTTTTGATGATCATGTGATGATATAGAGTATTTTGTTGGAGTGATCAGGATGGAGATGGAAGCAGATTACATTGGATTGCTTTTGATAGCTTCAGCTGGGTATGATCCTCGAGTAGCTCCCCAAGTGTACGAGAAGTTGGGAAGAGTTGCTGGTGATTCTTCCCTGCAAGATTATCTGGCTACTCATCCATCCGGAAAGAAGAGAGCTAAACTACTTGCAGAAGCTAAGGTCATGGAAGAGGCAATGTCCATCTACCGGGAGGTGCAAGCAGGACGTGGCGTAGAGGGTTTTCTTTGACTCATTTCGATCATTTTGTCATTCCTATTGTCTCCACACTTTTCCTATATATCTTCTTCGGGTTAATTATATATTTATTAAAGTTAAAAAGAAATAAAGAAGGGGAAAAGATGTTATGGGGATGGCAAAACCATGTAACGCATATACAAGGGGCCCAAATACAATTTTAGAGAAATGAGCTTCAAACTGGGCGAAACTTGTTTTGCTGATCTTGTGCTAGTTTTGCTATTTGTGAGCGAGTCATCGGCTTGGAAACCGTGGCAATGCCTTTTTTCTTTGATTTTCCTTCTTTTAGCATAGAAGCACTGGTTTGGAGAGGAGGAAAGATTTCTTCCTCAAGAGTGAGAAACTGCCTTGCCAAGTCATCTTGCATTGCGTTCACATTTGAATCAGCAGGTGCAAAAGTAATCGGATCAGAAGAAACTTCCGTGAGTGAGTGTCGAATGAACAAGTCTCCTCATTGCCCGTCGACTCCGAAAGAGGGTCAGTTTTCCCATCAACATGGAGAACCGGCTCAACCTGAGTATGAAATGCAGTTAAACTGTCAAAAACAGGAACATCAGATTGAGGGAGAAGCTGATGATCAGTCACAGTAGAGGAATCCACCGTCCGTGAAGAAGACGTATCCTGCAAACCTATCTTATTAGATAGTACCAAAGGCTGAACGTGAGGGAGTGTTGAAATCACCCCCTTACCCGTAGTAATGGAACTATCTTCAACAGTATTGATCAATGGACAGCACATTCAACATACTCCGGAGACGCTGTACGGAACGAACCAGAAACACCAGCCTCCTGGTCACCATCAGCAAGCACCCCAAACGAGTTCGAAATCGGGAGTGGGATTGAATGAGGAAATAACCTTCAAAGCTGCTGAAATAACAGCTGGAGAAGATGCAAGGTCAGCAGGGAGCTGAGTGAAAACTGAAGCGTTGACAAGGCCAATACTCCCAGCAACAGCTTGACTGGATGAGGGATGATCAGCAGCATCCGCACCCTTAGACAAATCAGAACCGTTTTCCAGAATTGGGTGCGGAGTTAGAGAAGGGTCTGATGCAAGTTAAAACCACCTGAGGACTCAACCGAATGCTGATTCCCAGATGGCCTAACACGCCATTGCTTCTTATTACGAACACCATGACCTTTATGTGATTTTTGCTGCTTTCTACAATCTGAAATCAAATGACCCAACAAGTGACAACCAGTGCAAAAAGAAGGAACCTTCTCATATCCAATTGAAACATGAAAAGTATTGCAAGGAAAGTTATTGTCCAACATATCAATATCCACCAAAACTCGAGCAAAGTGTCCTAATGAACCACTTAAAGCCCTCTCATCTGTGTAAATCGGTGTGCTAATGGCGGAAGCTATCAATCTAAGAACCCTCTCCGTCCAAAGCTCAAAAGGCAACTCAAAGATACGAATCCAAATGGGAACAACAGTTGAGTTAACCTTATAAGGATTGAAAGCCGGAGACCATTTCTGGACTCTAATCTTGCCCCAATCCATGTAAAAAAATCGTTTCTGCAGAACATCGAGATTCATCAGGAATAAGAAGATTGTAAAAACCTTTGCCAAGAGCTTGGCACAATGGATAGACAATCCAGACGCCATAGAGACTTCAATTTCATAACAAGGGCGTCGGAGGACAACGGAGTCTGACCAGGATTCAGCATTAGCCGCAAGACGAGGAACGATGAGCAAGCATTGACCCTTTCATTATAATATGATTCCTCCACTGGAATAGTGATGGACTCACCAGTACGGACGTAGGGGAAGATCGCCGATGGGTCTGAATCATCCCGGATTAAATCTTTGATTGACGATCTAGGACCACCCGAAGCTGTATCGGAGAAGGACCTGGCCTTGAAAGGAAGCCCATTTGAATTAGGGGGAGGCTTATATATATCAAATTGTTGATGTGTGGAAATTAGTTTTTTGTACTCTGTATATCTTATATAGGAGTTGGACAAAACTTTTTCAAGGGAAATCTAATAAATTATGATTAGGATTTTGCTATTTGGATCTAATTGGTTGGTCCGGCTCATGGTATTTATTTGGAACTAAGGTATTTATTTGGACCTAAATAGATTGTGTATCACTTCTCGCAAGGGGTTGAGAGACAATTTCATGCCAGTCTTGCCCTTTTATAAAATAAATAAAATTGAGAGGTATAATCTATTATCAGACAGATATTAAATAATATTAAATTAATAATTAAAATTAACTTAAAATTATCTTAGATTCTTTATAAAATAAACTAAGGAGACACCTCTTATAAAAAGAATATATATAAAAAGAGTTAATAGAGTATATTTATTATACATAGTTAAAATATAATAATATTTACACTTTTTCTATTAAAAAAAAGAATGACTACAGTAAGACCTGGTCCTACCAAAAATTGGTAGAGTCAGATCAATTCTTCTATCGGTTATTCAAATGGGTTAAAATTGCGCTCCCAAATTGTATGTTTCCTCAGATTTCCATCTCTCTCGTTTTCTTTGCCGGAACTCACGCTGTCCCCGCCACCCTCTTCCCAACTTCGCCGCTAATCTACCGGTTGGAGGAGCGGTCCGGCACTTCTTGGAGACGAGAGAATCGTTCTCCGATGCGCCAGAAATCGTGGGAGCGTCATTCAATTGGCGAGAGAATCTGACCTGCGACTCATCTTTTCAGATAGCCGTGCCCGTTTGCAGTGTGAAACCGCCGGCAGTTACTGACTGTCGGTCGAACTTGCAGGGGTCGCCGGATCTGACCTGCTTCAGCCTTCTGCCGTGACACCTGCTGCAGTTTAGGTCGCGGGGCTTCCGTCTGCACATCCGGCCGGTGCTCGTCTGCAGTGTTCGCAACCTGCAGTAGGTTCAGTTTTTCGTTTTCTCTCTCGGCTGCTCCGGTCGGGTAGATGTCCTTTTTCTGCAATAAGGTCTTCCGACTCATGGCGACACTCCACATCGTCAACAATCCGTCGTGCAACAGCTCTTTTTCCGCCGAGCAGCATCTCCTTCCGGCCTCTATTCTCCTCTGCTCCGGTCGTTTTAGCTTCAGGGAGCTGTCCTTTCTGGGAGTTGACAGCCTACATTCCTTCCTCCTTTTGGTGCTTTTTTTTTCTGCATTTTTGCAGATCACTAAAAGTTGCCTACTCTACTTACTTTGGGCAGCCTACCAACCTGCTGCTGCCCAGTTCTTTTCTAAGGTGGTCCCCACCTCCTCTCCTTACTAGCTGTTGCACTCCTCTTTTGGGCACAGCTTGGTTCCCTTCTTTGTCCAGCCTTGACACTCCACTTTCTAAACTTTTTGCTTAAGGGACCTTTAATCTTCATTCCATATATTTCTTCACCGATTTTAAGTACTTGCTGATTATACCTGTAAATTCCTATTAATTCTAAATGAAGTATAATTCTTATGTATAAACTGCTGCCCTTTTTAAAACCAAATTATTTTTCACATTGTGCTATTTAAATGTTTGAATTTTAGTTCGTTTTATTTTCATAGTTACCCTCAATTAGAATATTGAATATGGAGAATCAGTGATGTTATTTTGTCAGTAACACAGGAAGAAGTTGTCTTTCACAGAAATGGACAGACGGGAGTTGAGGAGTGATGACTTGGTGGATGTGTTGCTAAAGTTAGAAAGAAAGTGATGACTTCGGTTACATCAAAATTGTTTTTTCTGTATGCCCTCAATTATGCAATGATTTGAATTTTCAAGTTTTATTAAAACACCATATACTTTGCATTTAGAGTCTCAATTCAAGGAGTTATTCAATTAGTTTTAAACAGTGATCCTATAAATTTCAAAGAGTAATTTAATTAATTTTACAAGAATAATTTATTAACTTACAAATTGCATACAATTTTAATTATTTATGATACATGATTTAAAAAAAATAAAGTCCTAAGTTTAAGAGTAACCTAATTAATTATAAAGAGTAATTCAATTAATATGAAAGAGTAACCTAGAAGATATAGTCTCGAATATAAGAGTAATCTAATTAATTATAAAGAGTAACCCAATTAATAATAAAGAGTAATCCAATTAATATGAAAGAGTAACCTTACAAAAAGTAACCCAATTTATTAAAAATAAGTAACCTAAAAGATGTTGAAAAAAAAAAGCTATTCAAAAACTTCAATGAGTACTTATTTTTTTTTATAAAGTGTAACCCAATTTATTAAAAAGAGTAACCTAAAATATTTTGAATTTTTTTCAAAGACTAACCTAATTAATTTCAAAGAGTAACCTATGTATATTAAGAGTCTCAAATCAAATAATTGTCCAATAAATTTAAGAGTAATCTAATTAATTTCAAAGAGTAACATAATTAATTTCAAAGAGTAGCATATTTAATTCCAAAGAATAACATATGTATATTAAGAGTCTCAAATCAAATAGTGGTCCAATAAATTTAAGAGTGACCTAATTAATTTCAAAGAGTGACCTAATTAATTCCAAAGAGTAACCTAATTATTTTCATAAATGATCTAAAAACGTACAAGAAGTAGAAGTGCCATTAGTGCTCCAAACGCTATGCTGTTCATTCCAACTGGAAGGCCCACTCCAAGACTTTGGGATGAGGGAGTACAAGTGTGAATGTGACATCATTTTTTATAGGTATCTACATACATTCAAATTCTCATCTTCATCCAAATATAAAATTAAAAAATAATTCAAATTATTAATAAGAGTAACCCAATTAATAGAAAAGAATAATTTAAAAGATGTTAATCAAATATAATAATATTTTATTTTCTATAAAAATTTAGTTATAATTTCAAAGAGTAATTTAATTAATTTTAATGAGTAACCTAATTATTTTTATAGAGTAATCTAACAACGTATAAATTACATAAAATTAATTAATATCAAAGAGTAATTCATTTAATAATAGTAACCTAAAGAGTAACATAATTAATATAAAGTAAACATCTAATTAGTAAATAATAAATCCACTATACGAATTCACTCGCTGCGTACAAGACCAAGTGATGTGCCTGCCAAGAGAAGCCTTCCTTGAAATTATTGCAATCAGAAAATTGGTGGAACCTGCTGTGTTTTAGGCTTCTTTCTGCTGTCCACTATTGCCTTCCTTCCTTTAAGATTCATCATAGCAAGCCGAGCTGCCTCCTCTTCATGGATCAGTTCCTCTTGTTTACTCCAAGCAACAACCTTGACTTCAATTTTACTGTTGTACAAATAAAAATTTATGCTAACAAATCACTACGTAATACTACATAATAATAGTAACATTATAAATCCTTCAAAAATCTTCCTCCAAGGCAAATAGTTGTTCACACTGTTGTACCCTAGGGCCTTGAAGATCGGAGTTAAAGCGTTGTTCACACTGTGCCTGGTGAAGTAGCACCGGCAGAAGGCGGTGGAGGCATTAATCGACAGACTGGTAGAGTTCAAAAAATGCAAGGCGGAGAGAGCCCTAGCGACTGTAGAGCTGCTGTGCCGGATTCTGTCGGGTTGCGCGGCGTTTTCATCTCACGCGCTGACGGTTCCACTGCTAGTGAAGATCATTTCGAAGATCTCAGATCGCGCGACGGAGTACGCCGCTGGAGCCCTACTGTCGCTGTGCTCGTCGTCGGAGCGAGCTCAATGAGAGGCGGTGGCATCGGGTGTGTTGACTCAATTGCTGCTCCTCGTTCAGAGCGGTTGCACGGACATGGCGTGTTGGAGAGAGAAGACAAGACAGAAAGAAGAAAGAGGACGCAACGAGAGAGAGGAAAGAGAGAGAATAGCGAACAGACGTGGAATGAGAAATAGGCGCGTGACAACTCATTTAACTTTTTTTTTACCCATATATAGTAAAAGGATCGGTTGTACCAGTTTAAAAAGAGTGACGGCCTATCGAAGTCTTTTGCCTATAAAAACTCATTAATACTTGGCAGTATCCTTGTACTTCAAATTTAAATAAATATTTTTTTACCCATAAAAATAAAAATATTAAAATATAATTTATTATTAATATACTTTAATAATAATATTAAAATAAAATAAAATAGGTATGAGAATTACTCAGTAATAATTTACAATATCTACCTTCCAATCTAAGAATTTTCCTCAATTTTAAAATTGTACTCCTTTCATCCCGAATATTTTTACCTGTCTATATAAACACAAAAATTAAGAAATGTTTTTTTATATAATAATGTAAGAAAAAATAAGGATAAATGAATAATTTTGAAAGAAAAAATAAATAAAGTTGTTGAGAATGATGAATAAAGTGTAAAAAAATAAATAAAGTTATTAGAATTGATAAATAGAGTGTAAAAAAATAATTAAGATGTAGAGCATATTTTTTTTCGTTTATAGAACGAATAAAAATATGTGAAACAAATTGAATGGAAATCATGAAAAAAGGAAATAAAGTTATCAAAATAATTTCTCTACTCATTATAACACGCAACGAATCCTGTTAAGTATCTTTAAAATATGAATCATGAACTAATACGGCCAAAATGAACTCTAAGTCTCGAGGTTCTATAACAGAGGGATAAGATAGATAATGAACTAATATGGCAAAATATCATATACTATTAAAATTGTAATTAGTAATATTAATTAATTAAGAAAAATAAAACACACAATGAAAACTTGCTTATTACTCTAAACTATGACTAATCATTAGAAGAAGGTGTTGTGACAAAAAAATTATGAAAGGTATTACTATTCAGGATATTTAGAATTTTTAAAAAAATTCATCAAATTTAAAATATGATTTATCTTGGGATTTAGGATATTATGAGTTTAAGGTTTATAATTTTAAGAATTAGTTAGAATTTTAAAGTCTATAAAGTTTTTATATAGAAGGGTAAATTAGTAAATATGTAGTTTTTAATAGTATCGATATGTTTATAACTAGGTGGGCCCACCTACTACTGGGCTCTTTACTTAAGTGAGAGATCCATGTTCGATTTTCATTGGGAACGAATTATGAGAGGTGATATAAGGAGGCTTGGAGAAGGGGAAATAAGGGTGTTTGGTGTATACTCTTTCTGTCCCCCAAAGTATTTCATACTTTACTTTTTCATTCGTCCCTCAAAGTATTTCACACTTTACTTTTACTAAATTTGGTAAAAAATATATTATAATAATACTCACTTTTTACACACATACCAATATAATACTTATTTTTTCACATCTCCCAACAACTTTACACACATTTTTCATAAAATCAACTAAAATATATAGGGGAAATCACTAATAGATATACACTTTTAACCTAAATTACTATGAGATACAAGGAATTCAAATAATTACTCTCACATACAAAATATTAAAGTAAAATACCA
Organism: Pogostemon cablin; assembly: GCA_023678885.1. Lineage (NCBI taxonomy): Eukaryota > Viridiplantae > Streptophyta > Magnoliopsida > Lamiales > Lamiaceae > Pogostemon > Pogostemon cablin. The sequence goes on from CM042980.1 coordinate 5,239,608, forward strand.
AATATAACCTTATAATTTCATACACTTTTAAACCATCAACCCTACCCCTCACCCACCCACCCTCCGTTGACCGGCGTTGACCACCGGACAACTGTTGACCGGTGTTGACCGCGTTGACCGCCGGCAGGACTGCAGTTGACCGGTGGCAGGATAGCCGTTGACCGGCGACCGGACAGCCGCTGACCACCGCCTGCTGCTGCCAGAATTTAAAATGTGCAAAAACAAAATTGTGCAAAACAAATTGTGCAAAGCAAATGGTGCAAAACCAAATTGTGCAAATACATAGGGTATTTATGGTATCACAATCATAATTGTGTAGTTATGAGTAATAGTACTTTGAGTCATGTAGTTTACATCAATTATGCATTATTTTATATATCCAATAGTATGTGACCCAAATATATATTTTTTCTTACTTTATACATAAAAATATAAAATTTTCTTAAACTCCGCGCACACCAATACGTGAAATACTTTTCGGGACAGAGGGAGTACTAGCTACTAATGAGTACACGGTGGGCTGAGTATATAGCAGCTTTATTCAAATTATTTGCGGTCGTATTATGTGGGGTATATGTGATAAGAGTGTCCATAAGAACGTACACAAGAGTGTACTCTGAGAATTTGGAGACAGTGCCTTTCACAAAACGAAGCCAATTTATGCTTTTATCGATTGATCAGGAGAAAGAGTGGGGAGAATCCGAAATTAAGCAATATAAATCACAGATGTCTGGGAAAATATTACCCCCTCTTCACCCAGACGATATTAGGGTTCAAAGAATATCCCAGGGTATAATTGAGGCTTCACGGAAGAGATTGATGAAGGAGCAGTACCAGCAGGTGTGGAGTAATATTAGTTACTCCCCAGAAAGTGTCATGTTGCATCATGTAATCGAGACATTGAATGCCTCGACTCAAGTATGGGTGAGGATAAGTGGCACAAGAATGAGGGGATTCTTGATAATAAATGGGTTCAACAGAGTAGGAAATCAGGTGAAGAGAAGGGTAAGAAATCTCAGACTGCTCATTTGGAGGAATTGAATTGGGAGGTTCTTGTGCTTGATTTGCCTGTGATCACAGCCTCCTGTAAGTTTGGTGGAAAGATTGTTATTACTACTGGAATGCTTGAACATTTTAGAGCTGATGATGAAATTGCAACAATTATTGGGCATGAGGTACACTTGGATTACTCACATTTGTTGGTGGAGTGGTAACTTTATGTTGTGAGTTCTATTAACTGATGTAATGTGGTTCTTTCATTGCTAGGTAGCTCATGCTGTGGCAAGGCACCCTATAGAAAGGCTCTCTAATGAGGTTTGGATGGTCCCTTTACAGATATTTCTTTATCCGTTTTTCATGTCTGGTTTAGTCAAAGGTAATACGTATATTTTGATATTTATGCTACTTAACATAAGTTCTGTTACTTTATATGTGATAATGGGTTAGCTATGTTGCCTTTCTTATGTGTGATAATGGTTGTTGTCCATCTCGCTATTTTCTGAAACTTATAGTTTGCTGTAGTTGGTGTGTACTCCCGCCCCACCACCCCCCAATTGGCCAATATTGTTTGATGTTTGGTGAGGATGATAAAAAAGTGTGCCAAAGAAAATAAATCCAATTCTCTTTTACGACATTGATAAATCTACATGGACTATTGTCTGGATATTGTTAAATCTTTGTTGCTTCCTCTCGAAATTGATTGTTCCTTTTTGATGATTTTTTTTGTATTTTGTTGGGAGTGATCATCAGGCAAGAGATGGAAGCAGATTACATTGGACTGCATTTGATGGCTTCAGTTGGGTACGATCCTCGAGTAGCTCCCCAAGTGTACGAGGAGTTGGGAAGAGTGAGAAGAGTAGTTCATGGTGATTCATATCGGCAAGATTATCTGACTACTCATCCATCTGGACAGGAGAGAGCTAAACAACTTGCTGAACCTAAGGTCATGGAAGAGGCCATGTCCATCTACCAAGCAGGACGTGATTTTGGAGATGAACAAAGAATTTTCAAGGGAAATCTAATTAATTATGATTAGGACTTTGCTATTTGTAGCAAATTATCTAGCTCAATAGCATTTATTATTTATTTATTTATCTAGTGAAAAAGACATTTATATCCTTCCAATTATTTAAATTGAATTTTCTGTTATACTCTTTCTACTCACGCATATTATAATTGTTAATCAGTGTTAATTAAGAATATTAATTATGACACATAACCTTTATGAATGAGTAGATTCCATTATATCACAGATATGCTAATTTTTTGGATTGATATCTACAATACGAACATTTCAAAAGACTCCATAAATAAATAAAATAAATAATTGTTTAAGGGGCAATCTACTAAAATGACACTCTTCGTTCTTCGAAATTTAATTAGCCAAAGCAAGTCTATAAAGAGATTTTGCAGGTAATATCTCAGGTAATGTATGGTTGCACGTCATCTATCTCACACTTGTCGCGCTAATTTGATTTGTTGTTTTACATGTCATTAATTCTCTTCATTTTTTTTTTCTTTTTCCAAATCTATAGTTTTAAAAAATTAATAAATTAAAAGATAAAAGTTATAACGTGACTAACTAACTACGAAAAACCATCAAGAAAGACTCAGCTGAACCCTACTTCCTCAAGAGAAATAGAAAAATCCTACTATAAGAGGACAACATGATACACATAAATTAGAAGACTTCGTGAAGAGGACTAAACACTCATACAAAAGGAGACTAAGAACACTCCCACAAACACAAGAAGAAAAAAAGAAACAGAACGAAACTAAAACAACAACAGGAGCATCATCTCTTCCGCACACACTACCATGGAACTCTAATTTCTTCTCGCAACACTTCTTTGTTTCAGTTGTTTCGTCTATGCACGAGTAATTACGATCAATTTCTCTCATTTTTCAGTTATTTTGAGCTTTTCGATCTCTGTCATTACCAGCATCTAATTGCCCTCTGAATCCCACTTTCCTCTATGCACGTACACTTCATTTTAGCAATGGCCTAGGGGAATTGAGAATGAATTAGACTTTTAATGACAAGAAAATGAAAAAGGACAATGCTACTATAAATCTAGGATTCCAGTATTCACATTATTGGCAGTAAAAAACATGGGCCAAATAAAATAAAGATGAACCAATGTTATTCTTATTAATAAGTATATCAATAGATATAAATCCAATTCTTTTGTGGCAATGATAAAATTGAAGATGATTATTTTATCTACATGTGTTATGGGTATTATATCCCCCATGCTGAACGGGCCGAAAGCTCAATACTACAGATCGTCACCGTTAATGAAGCCCAATAATCAAGGAGCCCAAGAGCTAAAAGGAAGGACAACTCGTGAGGCAATTAAGGCCCTGAAAAAGAGAAGCCCAAGAAGGAACATACGAGATAACTGGAAGAGGGCCCAAGAGACGAGCCTATAACTATAGCTGAGCAAGAGCGGAACGAGACTAAAGGTCGAAGAGTAGGAAACCCACCAAGGGAATCGGCAGTCGAGACACTCGGCGTGATAACGTGATTCCGAAGTCGAGGGGGACGTTCAGGAAGTCCGAAGAGCGAAACATTCTTCGGAGGCCTACCTCCTCCCGAGATAGAAAGAGCCATCGGTCGCTTACAGAGAGGTATCGAAGCGGTAACGGGATTTACCCATCCCCAGGAAAGAGTGACAGACATAAAAACAAGGATAACAGTAAGGAAGGACACTTTGAACATTACTCCCAGTCCAAAAGACAACGCTCACAAGGCATGCCCTCTTTTATCTACCAGTGAGAAGCTAGCAAAGAATAAAAGGTGATCTGCGACACTCTGCAAACTGTCTGGAAACACCTGCAACCGCCCACGAACAACTGGAGCAGTACCCACCTCTCCATTAAAGACTATTTGTCCCCGTCCAGGTGACAACATCGGATTGGTCGATCATTAGGGTTTGTTGTAACTATAAATAGCCTCTTTCACAAGAGAGAGACATGTTACTCTTTCTCATTCACGACATTACACTTGTAAATTGGAAGAGGTTTTATGAGTGTTGTTCTGGAGGAGAGTAATAAAATTAAGGGAGTACTTTGGTTGGATTTGATCCATGTTTACTTGTGTTTGGTATGATCGTGTTTGGTATGATCGTTCTTAGTTCAGTTAACTCAATAATCTTCTTTCATTAAGCTCAAATTTAACTAGCTAAGAACACTGATTGGTCGTTAATCATTGGGATGACCAATTTAAAGAAATTTATCGAACCTAAGGGAGGAACGTGCTAGAGTTTAAGCGATCTCAAGTTATAGTGATTTTATAAGGACGACGGAATATGATGGGTAGGATTGCAAACAAATGCAGTTAAACTAATGCAAGAAAGAAGAATAAAATGAATGCAAGATGAATGAGTTCCAAATGATACAAGGATGAGATTAGCAACAATCATGTCATAGATAATGAAGTATTTGTTAAGCTTTTAAATGAGGTGATCATTTAATATGATATTAGAGCCATGGCCTAACAAAGGTTCAGGGTTCGAACTCACCGCCACCAATTTATGAGAAAATTACACATGCAAGTAGACATGCACCCCGATTCGGAATCGCCGGTTCCGGTTCCAAGGTAGTGAGAACCGGAACCGAACAGGGGTATGAAGGTTTCGATTCCAGAATCGACGGTTCCGGTTCTGATTTTATTTTTTTATTTTTTATTTTTGGTTTTAAGCGTAAAAAGTAAAAAAAAAATTAAAAAACTGGCGGTTCGAACCGAAACTGCCGGTTCAGAACCAGAATCGCCGGTTTTTTTCCCAAATATGAGGAACCAGAACCGAACCTTCCTTAGCCGGTTCTATTTTTTTTGGCCAGTTCCGGAACTAGCGATTCTGGTTCTGGTTAAAACCGATGTTTCTCCAGTTCGAACCGCCGGTTTCGATTTTATGGTGCATGTCTACATGCAAGGTTTGAGGCAAAGTTATCACTGTCTGCATATGAGAGGGCGTGTCAGAGTGACATTGATTAAGTATTAAACGACTCAACTTTCTATCAACTTAAACTTTTAGATGAGGTAGTCATTTAACATGGTATCAAAGCCCATGGTTAACAAAGGTCCAGGGTTCGAACCTCACCGCCACCCATTTATGAGAAAATTCCACATGCAAGGCTTCAGGCAAAAGTTAACCCCGCCTGCATGTGAGAGGGCGTGTTAGAGTGATTTGATTAAGTATTAAACGATTATCCTCTCTAACAGCTTAAGCTTTTAGATGAGGTGGTCATTTAACATGGTATCAGAGCCCATGGTTAATAAAGGTCTAGGGTTCGAACCTCACCGCCACCCATTTGTAAAAAAATTACACCTTCAGGTTTGAGGCAAAGTTATCCCTGCCTGCATATGTGGGGGCGTGCCAGAGTGACTTTGATTAAGTATTAAATGACTCAACTTTCTATCACCTTAAGCTTTTAGATGAGGTGGTCATTTAACAATATTCATGCAATTAATTCTAATTTCTCATGAATATGACATAAGAGCGATCACTAATTCCACCTAAGATGAGGTGGTCATTTAACAATATTCATGCAATCAATTCTAATTTCTCATGGACATGACATAAGAGCGATTACTAATTCCACCTAATTCTAATTTCTCATGGACATGACATAAGAGCGATCACTAATTCCACCTACACTCTCTCTCGAGATGAAGAGAATGTAGGCCCTCAATAAGGCTCCCAAAAGCATATAGGATATGCACATGAAATGTATGATGAAATGATTTAATGAACTATCCTAAATACATAATTAATTTCTCAACTAATCACATGCCCATGACAATTTATCACACATATCATCATATAAATCAAGCAATGAACAATCAATGACAGAAATAACACAAAGCTCCTAAATACATAATTAATTTCTCAACTAATCACATGCACATGACAATTTATCACACATATCATCATATAAATCAAGCAATGAACAATCAATGACAGAAATAACACAAAGCCCCATTTAAGATTAAAATCAATTTGCATAAAATCTAAATTATCCAACACCAATCATGAAGCTAATCTCACAATGACAGAAATAACACAAAGCTCATTTAAGATTAAAATCAATTTGCATAAAACCTAAATTATCCAACACCAATCATGGAGCTAATTTCACAAAGGAGATTAGCCTATCACAGTCTTAGAGAAAACAACATAGACAATTATGTATACAAATCCCATGATAAAAAGTTCACAAAAATTAGAAATAGATTTCCCATTTGAAGTCCTTCAATGGAGTTTCTCCTTCTTCTTCTTGTAATCTTCACTCCCCCTTACTTTGTTGATCATTTGGATGGTGGATTTAATGGAAGGGATCAAGTGCAGATGGATGTATGAAGAATGGAAGAAGATGATGGTGTAAAATGAATCAAATTGTGTATGATGTATGTGAACAGTAAAAGCCTTTCGAATTCTCATCAAATGTTGAAATTAAGGGTATTTATACCCATTGGGAACTTCTAGAAGGCTGCTGATATTTTCTCAGATTTTTGCACGGACACGCCCCGTGTACATGCATACGGCTTGTGTTGAAACACATTTCTCGATGTGCACTGTGTGTTGACGGAGCTCGACTCGTGTACCGCAGTGTAGGTGTTTCAGGTGCTGGCGCACGGCCTAACTTACAGGGCCGTACTCCGCACACGGGTCGTGCTTAAGCTGCACGAACACAGCTCGTATGCATGCACACAACTCGTGTTTAACCTGCCCCTTTCTTCTTCTTTCGTTTCGGCTCCCAACTCTATTTTTACCCATTTTTCATACGTTTACACTCATTCTCACACATTTTCATAAAAACACAAAATACAACCAAATAGTACATAAATACGGATAAAATAATACGAAAACAGATATAAAAAGACACTAAAATTCAGATGAAAATAGCGACAATCAAACATACTCTTATAAAAAGGATATATATAAAATATGTTGATCCATAATTAAAGTATATTTATTATATAGTTAAAATATAATAATATTTACATTTTTCCAATAGAAAAACAAGGCTTATTAATACTTAGCTTGGAGTATCTTTACTTTAATTTTAAATAAGAGGGTGACTAGGGTACAACCAGGGGTACCAATTGAATTGGTACCTGTTTGGTCTCTACACTTCTTAATTAATTTCTCCTCCTTTATTAATGTTGTTTTTTATTTTATTTTTAAATTTATTATTATATTTAAATGACTATTATACCCTAAACTCTAAACTCTAGAGATAAATTATACCCTAAACCATAAGGGTAAAATTACAATTATACCCTAAACCATAGGGATAAATTATATCCTAAACCACAAAGGTAAAATTACAATTATACCCTTAAAATTAATTAAATAAATAAAAGAAAAATAAACAAAAAAATTTTAAAAAAAAGGAAAAAAAAGGAAAACACACCTTGAAGGAAGGTGAATGAAGGAGTTGTGCATTTCAAAATTGGTATCCCTTTTCCACCTTAGTCATTGTCTTTAAATTAATATTTTTTCTCATTAAAAATAAAAATAAAAATAACACTCCCTCCGTCCCGTTTCAGCTTTCACACCACGTTGTTTAAGAAAAATTGCTTTTTTGACCAACTTTATTGACTTTTAAGGGTATTGTAGTATTTTTAGGTAATAAATAAAATGTAAAGTAATGTTATGTGTGTGAAAAATGAGTGACAAGTTTGAAATTAAAGTAATTTTTGAGGTTGTTGGATAAAATGATATTTCTTTTTTAGGGGTGTAAAAGTTATTGTGCGACAAACAAACGAGAAAAGTGTGAAATGTGTTATGAGACGGAGTACAATTCATAATGAACATATTTAAGTATCAATAAGCAAATAAAATAAGTACGAGAATTACCCATATAATTTACAATATCTACCTTCCAGTCAAAGAATTTTCCTAAAGTTTAAAATTGTATGTAAAATTAGAACAATTTCTCTACCCCTCGTAACATGCAGCCATGATAAACATCTTTAAAAAAGAATCATGGACTAATATGGTGAAAATGAACCCTAAGCCATGAGGTTCTATAAATAGAGATAAAATAAATCATGAACGAATATCGCAAAGTATTATGTACGATTAAAATTGTAATTACTACTAATTAAAAAAAAAAACACACACAATGAAATAAAAGTTAAAAAACCTTGCTTATTACTCTAAACTATATGTAATTAATAGAAAAAGTTGATGTGACAAGAAATTTATGAAAGGGAAAGATTTTCTACTCAGCATATTTAGAAAATTAAAAAATTTATTGGTTCATCAATTTAAAAATATAAATTTATCTTGAGATTTAGGATATAAGAGTTTAAGGTTTATAATTTTAGGAATTAAGTAGAATTTTAGAGTTTTAGAGTTTTTATATAGAAGGGTAAATAAAAGACTGATCTAAAGCACTAATTAATTCTCCATTAGAATAGGCAAACGCTAACAAACTAAGAAAACTAAAATAAAGCTTACAAAAGCTAAACTTATAAAATTAAAAATTGGACGGTAGTACTTTATAGATAGTACCCTTTAGTAAAAAAAAAAAATAAAAAATTACATGATAATTAAAATTAAAATATTGTAATGCAGCATGCAAAATTATAATAAACCTCAATAAAATATCCGAAGGGCATAATTTTTAATTTTCTGTTCACCTGTTTCTTGGGACTTTGTAGCTCTTTCGCAAATCGCCAGAATGATCTACATTTCGATCACTTGTTTCCGCCTACCTTTCATCTGCATACAGACCGACGTTTCGTCTTTCTGATTTTAGGTATCGTAATTGATTGATCGACTTTATGGTCTGGTACAGAACATTTTCCCTATTTACTTTTGATGTCTTTGGTCGCTACAATTCAAAGATTGTTGTGGCGGAAACCCCATTTCAAGAACCAATCCACTCACCTCTTCTTCCATACCTAATTTCAGTGGAAAGTTTTCTCAACTAATTTTTAGGAATACAGCCTTGCAGAATGGGCTCAAACAAAAATTTCTTAATGGGGCGAAGAGATATTACTGTGTGGATAGAAATGGAGTTCATCAGTTAAAGCGCAGGGGATATAGACGGTGGATTGAGAATGTAATCACTGCGGTTGTAATATGTTCTGGAATTGTGATAATCTACTTTAGTCATTGTGAGACAGCGCCTTACACAAAACGAGCCCAATATATGCTTTTATCGATTGCTCTGGAGAAAGAGTGGGGAGAATCCAAAATTAAGCAATTTAAGTCGCAGTTTGAAGGGATAATACTACCCCCTCTTCACCCAGACAATATTAGGGTTCAAAGAATATTCCAGGATATAATTGAGGCTTTACGGAAGTGGAGTGATATTAGTTACTCCCCAGAAAGTGTCATGTTGCATCATGGAATCGAGACAATGAATGCCTCTACTCAGTGTATGGGTGAGGAGGGGAAGTGGCACAAGAATGAGGAGATTCTTGATAATAAATGGGTTCAACAGATAAGTAGGAAAACAGGTGAAGAGAAGGGTAAGAAATCTCAGACTGCTCATTTGGAGGAATTGAATTGGGAGGTTCTTGTGGTTGATTTGCCTGTGATGAGAGCCTACTGTGAGAAAGGTGGAAAGATTGTTATTTCCACTAGAGTGCTTCAACATTATAGAGCTGATACTGAAATTGCAACAGTTATTTTGGGCATGAGGTACACTTGGATTACTCACATTTGTTGGTGGAGTGGTAACTTCATGTTCTGAGTTCTATTAACTGATGTAATGTGGTTCTTTCATTGCTAGGTAGCTCATGCTGTGGCAAGGCACCCTATAGAAAGGCTCTCTAATGAGGTTTGGATGGTCCCTTTACAGATATTTCTTTATCCGTTTTTCATGTCTGGTTTTGTCAACACGAAACTAAGGCTTCCTTTATGGCGGAGGTAATACATGTTATTTATTCTGGTACATATTTTGATATTTATGCTACTTGACATAAGTTCTGTTACTTTATATGTGATAATGGGTTAGCTATGTTGCCTTTCTTATGATTTCATGAAGAATGACAGGCCTTCACTCTGTTTGCTGTTCGTCTCGCTATTTTTTGAAACTTATAGTTTGCTGTAGTTGTGTCTACTCCCCCTCCCCCCCAACCCCTCCTTATTGGCCAATATTGTTTGATGTTTGGTTGAGGATGATGCTGTTGCCAATATGGTGCTGATCCATGCATAGTTGCGTTCAAATTTCTGGTCCCAATCTCTAGTCTCTTAACAGTTTTTCATAAACAAAGTAGAAGAGGAGGATGAAGTTGGTAATTGATTAGTTTGCTAGTGGATATGACTGTGGAATGGTGATTTGGTGTGGGTACTTTTGGATTGAAGAATCAATTGGTGAGAGTTTCTACTCTTAAATTGCTTGGGCTTCTAATTGAGTGGTTTTTTTTAATCTTAATTAATTTTTGGCTTATTTCCAAAGAGTTGGCTTCTAAAAGGCCTAAATAAACTAGGTACGATAAGACATCAATAGAGAACATGATAAGTATGGACTTGAACGAATTTGATAACGGTATAATGGCTATATTAAAATGCATTCCCTCCGTCCCAATGCATATTTCATATTTCCTTATTTGTTTTTCTCATTTCACTTTTCACACCTCAAATATAGCAGTAATGTTTCACAAGTACCCTCTGACTTTATTTTCCGAAATGCCTCGCTCGCTTTACACACCTAACTTGCTTTATCATTTATTTATTACTAAAAAAAGACTACATTATCCGCAAAAGCAACATTTTCTTAACTCCATGTCTATGGGAACAATAAAATGCCTATTGTGACGGAGGGAGTATGTTAAAAGTTAGTTCAAATCAGGTTATTACACCAAGAATGAGTTGTTGTAGATTGCAACGGCTAAAGGGGATTGAGAATGAATTAGACTCAGAATGACAAGAAAAAGAAAAAAGATAATGCTATTACAAAATCTAGGATTTTAGTACTTTACATTATAGGCAGTACAAAAAAGTGTACCAAAGAAAAGAAAAAAAAGGAAAGAAAAGGATGAACCAATGTTACTTTAATAATATATTAGTAGTCATAAATCCAATTCTCTTGAAAGCATTCTTCGTTACTGCTTCATCTACATGGACTATTGTTTGGATGTTGTTAAATATTTGTTGCTTCCTCTCGAAATTGATTATTACTTTATGATGATCATGTGATGATTTTGTATATTTTGTTGGAGTGATCAGGCAAGAGATGGAAGCAGATTACATTGGACTGCTTTTGATGGCTTCAGCTGGGTACTCATCCATCTGGAGTGGAGAGAGCTAAACTAGTTGCAGAAGCTATGGAAGAGGCCATGTCCATCTTCCAGGAGGTGCAAGCAGGACGTGGCGTCTGAGAGTTTCTGATACGGCCCAAGAAAGTAATGGCCCAACGTCAGGGCCAATGCGATTCAGGGATAGCCTAACATAATGAGATATAAATTAGAGGATTTTCTGTTAATAAGCATCAGAGAATATGTTTATGGCTAGGCTTCGTGTTTCTCTCCCCCTGTATCTGCCCTATTTAATTTATGTTTTATAATCTCCGTTCTTATCAATTATCAGTTTCCTTTCACTCGCTCCAATTATTTTGACATCTCTATTCTCTCCACACTTTTCCTATATATTTTCTCCAGGGTTGAATATCTCAAATTGTTGATGATTGGAAATTTATTTTGTGTGATTCAACGCATCTGGTATATCTTACAATGTGATAATGGAGATGAACAAAGAATTTTCAAGAGAAATATAATGATTTATGATTAGGACTTTGCTATTTTGATCAAATTATCTAGCTCAATAGCATTTACTGTATTATTTTTTTATTTAGTGAAAAAGACATTTATCTTTCCAATTATTTAAATTGAATTTTCTAGTGTTATACTCATGCATGTTAATTGTTAATTAAGCATATTAATTATGACACATAAGCTTTATAAATGAGTAGATTCCATTCCATTATATCACAAATATGTTAATTTTTTGGATTGATATCTACAACACTAACACTTCAAAAGACTCCATAAATAAATAAATAAATAAATAATTTTTTAAGGGACAATCTACTAAAATGACACTCTTCGTTCTTCAAAATTTAATTAGCTAAAACAAGTCTTTCATAAATCTATTACTCCATCATCTATCTCACACTTGTCGCGCTAATTTGCTTTCTTGTTTTACATGTCATTAATTCTGTTATTTTTTTTTCTTTTTTCCAAATCTATCTATAGTTTTAAAAAATAAATAAATTCAAAAATAAAAATTATAACTCGGCTAACTAACTATGGAGAACCATCAAGAAAGACTCAGCTGAACCCTAATCTATTCCTCAAGCGAAATAGAAATGACGACACGCACATAAATTAAAAGACCTCGTTAAAGATGACTAAACACTCCTACAAGAGGAAACTAAGAACACTCCCACAAACACAAGAAGAGAAAAAAAGAAACAGAACGAAACTAAAACAACGGAATCTCCTTTCTCCCGCACACACTACCATGGAACTCTAATTTCTTCACGCAACTCTTCTTTATTTCAGTTGTTCCGTCTACGCACGAGTAATTACGATCATTTTCTCACATTTTCCAGTTATTTTGAGCTTTTCGATCTCTGCCATTGGCCGGCGTGTTCTTGCCCCTGACACGTACACTTCAGATGCCCCTATTTGTGGTTGTAATCAATTTCTACATAAGTTTCGCTCTTTGTTTTCCTTCGACAAGGCTTCCTCCGCTTATTTGCTTCGTACATATCATAAGCTTGCCTCCTCCATCTCACCATCAGATATGAATTAGTAATTTCATTTGGTTGATAATTTTTTCTGAGGCTTTGGACTGATTGTTTGTGCTTTTAGATGCTGCCACTCTTTTATGCTTTCAAATCCATAATTATCGAAGCATCATGAGTTAACTACCCGTTAAATGTACTAGAAATGTTGAAATTCTGAGTTATGAGCTCAAGTATTGATCTCCCAAGTCTGTTCAAGTCCTAATTTCTTTGTGGTTGTTTCGATGTGTTCTTGGCAAAGCCTGAGGGCATGAGTCATTGCTTCTTTGTCTTCTGTTTTAATAGAGAAGCAATTTGAAACCATGTCTATAAGTTATATATCGCTAGAGGGCTCCCAGAGAGTCTGAATGCGTGTGAGGAGACCTTTGGCTCTTTCCGAGTTAAAGCACACAAAAATGGGTATTGTTGGTGTTGTTTCGACACTTTGATTTCTTGTTGAATGGATTGTATAGTTGGGTTATGCATTCATCTTTAATCCAATTCACGTAGTTAGTAATTTTTGATCACCTACTTTCATTTATCTTTTCTTTTTCTGAGCGATTGGCTGTTTGGTAGATAATTCATACGTGAAACACAAATACTCTCTTCTAAATAAACAAAGAGTTAGCCAGACATCTCTATTGCAAAAATTTCTAGGTGGTTGTGCCCGGAATTTTACATCATGATGGTGTTTAGTGGTCTAAGGTGCAAGACCAACTCTCTACAAGTTGAGCTATTGTCCATGGTGATGAAAAGAATATTCTATCTTTTATGAAATTTATTGATTACAAATGAACTGATTTGTGTGCAAGATGTCTTGCATGCAACATTCATGAAGTTTTGTTATATATATATTTTTTAAACTTAAATGTTGCATGCTATGAAATTGTAAATAGTTGATGTGAAAATCCATTTCCCTTATATTACAATCACTTAACAAATCAGGATTTTTATTTTTCTCTAATAAGTAATAGTTGCAAAATCAGCACTAAAACAGAATCTAAAGAATGTTGGCGGTTCGAAGACAATTTTACTATCTATCTTTTGCATTGAACCTACCTTTTAGATTTACTTACTATTGCCAATCTGAATCTATTAAAAGGAGGAACTATCACTGCTGCTATTTGGCTATTCTCTTTGAGCTACCTGTTGTTATGCTTAAAAGGGCAGCCGTAATTTCTTTAATTTGGGATGGAAAGATAATTCGATTGAGAGAGTACCTAATTTGTGTGTAATCTTGTTTCTTTTGCACTTTTCTTCATTTGTTAGCACCCAAATTTGAACTGGTTTTAAGTTGGGACAAGACAAATTATTAATTATATATGGAGGTTATTAATTTATTGAGTATTATTTTATGGAGGTTCTAAGGCATAAATTTATGACAATTATTTACGGTGTATTATCTTTGCATGTTATATTAAAGGATTATTATTGCAAGCAAAAAAAAAAACCACTTGCATGTCATATTAAAGATTTATTGCAAAAAAACCATGAACTTTATGTCTATTGCAAATTAATCTCTATTTTTAAGAAATTGTAAAAAAGAACAACACATTTAAGTATTGTTACAAAACACACTCAATTTGTAACTAAAAGTGGGGTTCTTATTGAGAAATTAGGTGTTTTTTTTGCACCAATACTTAATTAATTTGGATAATCAAAGAATACATATATTTATTCTAAAACTTGAGTGTCCCGATACACCATGTCCCTAAATCTCATAGTTTTTAAAAGTTATATCATTTAGTATTAAATATTATATCAATTAATATAAAAAATATAATCCCTCTGTCCCTTTAAAAGATGTCCGTTTGCTTTTTGCACGTGGATTAAGGAGTATAATAGTATTGAGTGTGGGGTACACATTTGTCACATCAATCCAAAAAGGGAAATGAATACTTTGTAATAGGACGGACCAAAATGGAAAAATGGATACGTATCAAGGGGACGGAGGGAGTATTACTTCTTCCGTCCATCCTTAATCTATTCATTTTATCATTTTATGCCGTCCACTCTTAATCTATTCATTTCACATTTTAAAACTCACACACACCACTAATACAATTAGAATATGGACCACACACACTCCACTAATACAATTACATACTATATAAAATAATAATACTCCTTAATTTATATGTAAAAAACATACGAATAAATTGACAATGGACGAAGGGGGGTAATATACTGTGTTCCGGGACTGAGGAAGTATGAAGTAGGAAGTCAAAATAAAATATGTAATAGTATCTCCTAAAACCTCATTAAATGAGATATTATCTATAATTTAAAGAGTCAACCAACAAAAATACCTCCAACAACTTATTTATATTAACAAAAAGTTTTACATAACCATTTTGGCTCTTCAAATTTTAGAAAGTCATAACAACTCTTTGAAATTAAATGTGTTTTATTTCATTAGTTCAAACACATTTTTTTCTTAAATTTTACGTCAAAATATTTATTACTTCATATATTTAATAAAATAAATTAGGTGGGAATACAAAAACTAAAAGAAAGAATAAATACTATACTAAATATGCATTGAAAAAAGAACAAACTAAATTAATATGAAGAGGGTGTTGAAGATGATTGAAAATATGTTTATCTATATTTTAGATACTCTTTATATTATTGAAAATACTCTTTAAATTATAAAGAAATTTTGAAGATGCTTGAATGACTAATCTACTCAAACGGACTCATAAGAATGGGTAAAAACTAGTAACAAACTAACCAATTAAAATTCCATCCTTATTGTCTCTGCTTCTTCGGCCGGTTATCCCCTTTTCCTTTTCTTATCTGATATTGGGTCTTCATCGATTATTGAGGGCAGATTGACTCCCTGAGCGTCGAAGGGTCGAAACTTTTGGCCATCCCCCGCCGTCGAGTCATCCTGCGGTGGAGCCTCTTCATGGTTTGCTTCCTCTTTAGGGTTTTGTTGTTCCACCACCATCAACTGAAAATTCGGGTCGTGGTAGTTGAGCCCGTCTTCCTTCTCGATGAATGAACACTCTCTGGCTTTCCTTTGGCTACCTATAACGGTACCAACTCGGCCATCGGCAGATACGAACTTCATGCATTGGTGGAGTGTGGATGGAACAGAGATGAATTGATGAATGAACGTTCATCCTAAGATGCAGTTGTAGGGTGATAAGAGATCTACCACTTTGAATTCGAGGACGTGTTGAGTTTTCACCACCTGCTTCTCATCTATCAGTTGGACTGATAGGTCTGTTTACATCAAGGGGTAAGTGACGACATTACCGAACCCTTGAATCTCATCGTCGCACAGAGACGTCTTGTGATGAGAGAGTCCTTCTATAGCTTCGAATGCCTTTTTGAAGATGATGTTTGTGTATGCTCCCGTGTCGACCAGGCACCGATGCACCTTTACTCATGAGATTATGGCCAAAATTACTAATGGGTCATTATGAGGGGTTCGTATTTCAGCGAGATCTTCTTCGGAGAAGAAGACGTCGGCTTAGTGTAAAGATGGTTGTAGGCTCGCCGCAAGCACATGTTGGTATCTGTCGAGTTCCCACAGCTCGGCCTTCCGTTTTCTTCGTGACAGGGTGGTTAGGGTCTGGGAAGTCCCCACGTAACCTTCACCCAACATATATACTTCCCTAGGTGGAGTGGGCAGAAGGGTCTCCAAGTCCACATAGCCCTGGTGGGTTGGTTGGTCCATTAAGCCATTCGGTTACGACATGAGGTTGTTCTTTCCTTCGTTTTGGTCCAGCTACCAGTCGATCCAGTTTTCCATCTTCGAATAGTTTGAGGAGTTCGGTCAAAAGATCTCGACATTTATTGGTGTCGTGGCCGATGGATTTGCAAGATTTGTGGTATTTGCAGAACTTCTTCTTATTTAGCTTGGTTGGATCTGCCCGTATCCTAGGCGGGGGACTCAGTAGGTTGATGTCTTGTATCTTGCTGAATATCTCCTCAGGTGTGAGCTCAAGCAACTATGTCATCACCTGTATTTGGTCATCGTCCGGGAATGGTTTGAAAGAAGAGGAAGTCTTATAATCTTTTCACCTTTTCTCTTTTTCTTGTCGCCTTTATTAGGATCGACTTTAGACTTCTTATATTCTTCGAGAATTTCCTCGCTGTAAATGAACACTTGAGCCGCGGCCATGAAAGCTGCGTAGCTGTTTGGCAATTTTTGTTGGCAGCTAGTCCACATGGGAGATCCCGGGAGTAAGGTAGTAGTCGCTAGAATGGTTGACGTCTCATCCGACACTTCTTCTGTGCTAGCGCGCTGTTCGTTGAATCTTTTCATAAAGTCCTTCAAGGATTCCTTCGGCCTTTGCCGCAGGCAAGCCAATTTTTGTTTAGGCTCATTTTCCTGCCCCAAATACACGAAATAGGACGAGAAAATTATGGCGAGTTGTGCCCAGGAGTCGATGGAGTTAGTGTGGAGTGATTCGAACCAAGAGTGCACCTTGTCCCCCAATGTCAAGGGGAACATCTTACATCGATCCTCTTCTGAACACCCTTGTGCCAGCATTATCCCAACATATTTATTAAGGTGTGAAACTGGGCTGGATTTGCCAGCGTACTGGGGATTTGAGGGATTCGTATTTTTTTCATGGTGGCTGCCATGATCACTCTGTGGGTGAACGGGGATCTTCCAAATTTCAGCTCAGGAATGCTATGGAGTCCGGTGTCATTTTTTCTCTCCATCTGAACGAGTCGTCTCCTTAGCGCATTTATTTCCTCGTTATGCTGTTGCTTGAGTCGGGCGACTGGATCATCCCCCGCACTTTTCCCACCTGCTCATGTCGAGTCTTCTCGGGATCTGGTCCCAGTCGGTCTTTGGCGCTTATGCGTCCAGTAATGTGTGTGGGGGATCGACTGGCGATCGAGTTAGCGCGGGACACCATCTTTCTTCGTTCGCGTCCCTCGTCTACTACTTTCTGGGGCTTCCTTGGCACTTTATGTGCATCCTTTTGGCCCATTCGTTCGTGTACCAATCTCCTGGGTGGAGTTTATTCATGTTGCCGCTCATTCGTTTGTTCTGTTGAATTTTTTTCGAGGCTAAAGCTGAGCCTCCAACTGGCAGTCCTTGGTTCCGTCGTTCGCTTTTCTTTCATCTGTTTGAGTAGGTCGAAGTACTTTTGTCAGAAATCAGTCTGCGGGTCGTCTTCTTCTGAGTTCGTATCGTGCGACGAAGCTTCCCTTTCCATGGTTCGGGGGAGATTAGGGTCCTCCTGGTGGCGCCGGCTAGTGGTCGCATCAGCCCTACTAGGGGTGGTTTAGTCTTGCTCATCCACCATTTTACGTACAGTTGGGTCGGGGCGAACTGAAGAAGGTAGTCATCTTGGAGGCTCAAGCCGGGCGTCTGGCCCTTCCTCTAGCGCCAAATGTCACTTGTCAGATCTTAATCTCTTCTTAATGGCAGATTAATATGACTGTTATGGGATGAAGATGGATTAATCTGTGTTAAGCTAACATAAAAGGAGAGATTTGCCCCCTAGGCGTGCTTGTGCCTTTTTAGGGAGTGAAGGGATGATTGTATTACTATGGAGGGTTCCCATATTTATATTAGATAATCTGACGTCACCCGTATTTGGGTAAGTTGATAGATTATCACGTACAGTGCGAGCATTAAATGCGTTTAGCCTCATGTGACTATTTTTAGGATTTGATCTAGGATATTTCCTACGCAAATATCTCGGAGGATATTCGCGTATTTGGGGCAATTGGATCAAGTGGCTTTAGTCAGGCGGTCACTCCTCGCATATTTCTTGGGGGACTTGTGGGCTCTTAATGGGCCATAGGGCTGTCAAGCCCAATACACGAACAAGAGTAAGACTCAATCTTAGTAATCTTACCACATTCGGCACACAATTTTTTCTTTCTATCCAACTCATTTTATATAGTTTGAGCTTTTTTTCTTTATATATTTTATATATTAAAAAGATTTATTTTCTCTTCCAATACAATTAAAAATCAATTGAATTAAAAATATTATAGGTAAAAACCAAAAAATAATTAAAAATAGTTTTAATGGGTAAAAAAGAGGATAAGTATTGTTTATTTTTTCCATTCCTAATAATAAGACTCACATACTTTCTGTGCAAATAATTAATAATTTTAATTAGAAAAACTAATACTTCTACTATCTCATTTCATTGAAAGGTTTCCATTTTACTTTCTTCGTCCATTTTTAATGTACTTATTTTACTATTTTGGGTCGTCAACTCTAAATATATCTATTTCCCCTTTTAGACCAATGGAAGTCACGCATATCACTAATACAATTAAAATATAGGACTCACACACCCCTCTAACACAACTACCCAATACACATAAAATAATACCTTCTTCGTCCCACAATTAGGTATACACTTTTTTATTTTGGTCCGTCCCAAAACAATGTATGCATTTCACTTTTTGGTTAATGTGACCAACATAAAACAATTATTATATACACATGGGACCCACACACTATACTAATACAACTATCACTACACATCAAAATATTATTTCTCTTACTTCAGCACACATTAAAATATTATACTCCTTAATCTCTGTGCACAAAATAAACATTTACCTTAATCATGGATGGAGGGAGTAATACTCCTTAATCCACGTGCAAAAAATAAATTGATATATTGATGATGGACGGAAGGAATACTATATTGGATGACATATCTAAAGGTCCTCATTTTTCCCTTTTATTAAAATGTTTCACGTATGATCCATCATTCTCACTAATAAGTAATAATACAATTATTCACTACATATAAAATAATAATAATTCATAATTTAAATAGTGACCTTGTGCAATTTATTTTTGGCAAAGACTTGGGTGAGACGTCTCACGGATCCCTTTATGTGAGACGGATCACCCATTAACCCATTAATTATATTTGTAAGGGCTCTGTTTGACTATAGTCAAATTAGAAAATTGAAATTTTAATTATAAAAAGTAAATTAATTATGTGTTATATATATTTTATATATATATATAATGTTATTTTTTAAATAATATTTTTATTATGAAATATTTTTCAATTTAAATTTGTTATTTATTTAATTTATTTTTTTATTTAAATATTATAAATTTATAAAATGTGATACTCAATGGATGAAAAGTGATAACAATGAATTATTACATGAATAATTCATAATATATATGAAAAGTGATTACATTTTAAAGAAAGTGATACATGTATAATTGAATTATTTCACGAATAAATTAATGGAATAATAAAAAGTGATACATAATATACAAAAAGTTATAACAATTTAATTAAATTATTTTGTGAACTAATAGTAGTATGAATAAAAAGTGATGATGTTTTTAATATAAAGTAATTTCTAATTAAAATAAAGTGATAATAGAATAATTAAACTATTTAAAGAATAATTACTAAAATATTATTATTATTATTGAATAATTAATAATAATAATTATTATTATAATAAAATATTAGGAGTGAAACTAATGTACGTAAATTAGTAGATATGGCATTGGCAACCGCCGGTAAGTAAATGAGCAGTATGGCATGGATGGCATTGGCAACTGCCGGTTTTTTTTTTTTTTTTGGTCATGGGTATTCACCTTAATTAATTAGGCTCAAATAGAGCCCTTGTTTGTAATTAATTTTTTTATATTTTATATTTTTATTTTATGATAATGGATAGAATTAGATCCGTCTCACATAAAAAGATCCGTGAGACGGTCTCACCCAAGACCTACCCTTTATTTTTAGATAACCAAATAAATTTATTATTGAGTACTTATAATGTTTCTTAAAAATAATAATAATTAAATAATGTGATTTATGCGTGCCAGCTCTTACTTTTCTTCGATAAAAGATTTAAGTTGAAAGTGCAAAAAATAATTTTCAAAATTTTCAATCAATGCTTCGTTTTTTTATTACTCCTACTTTTAATTTTGAGAAATACTCTGCTGCTGCCGGGTGTAGTGTGCAGCTGTCTCGTTTCGAGTTTTTTGCAAGAATTTTTAAAAGAAAAGCAGCAGCATTTGACTTTCTTTATTTATTTTTGTTAATGTGAAATTAATTATCCCTCCAGATGTGATGATTGAACACCAGAGTCTAACTCTTAAGAATATGGTTGCACGCTTGATGCACAATTGCAAGAGTGTTCGACTGCTCAATCAAATCCATTCCCATGTTATCATATCACCAGATTATACCCCAGATGATCGATCTTTTCTCATCTCTCGCCTTTTCTTCTACGTTGCTGTAGTGTCCGAATCACCGGCATCTCTCCCATATGCCCACAAAATCTTCAACCTCATCCCAAAACCGAGTCTTTTCATATACAATGCGATCATCAGAGCAAATGCCACGAAAATTAGGGACCCCTCATCGTGTGAATGCTTGCTTTTGTATAAAGAGATGCTGTGCAGAGGTCTGGTACCTGATTGTATAACATTACCTTTTCTGCTGAAGGAATGCTCGAAAAGGTTTGATTGGTTAACGGGTCGGGCCATCCATGCCCATGCGGTGAAGTTTGGGCTTGAATGTGATGTTTACGTGCAGAATGCTTTGATTAGTTTGTACTCACAGTGTGGAGTTTTGGGAGATGCGAGGAGGGTGTTCGATGGAATGCCGAAGAGAGACGTGGTTTCTTGGAACTCGATGATTGTTGGATGTTTGAGAAATGGGGAACTTGATGTGGCTATGGAGTGGTTCAGGGAAATGAAAGAGAGGAAAAATATCATTTCTTGGAATTCTGTGATCACGGGTTTGGTTCAAGGTGGAAGAGCAAAGGAGGCTTTAGATGTTTTTCATGAAATGCAAGTATCAGCTTATGAAGGGAATACAGTCCGACCGGATAAAGTAACGGTGGCGAGTGCACTTTCAGCTTGTGCTTCTCTTGGTGCCATTGATCATGGAAAGTGGGTGCATGGCTACTTGGAAAGAAGTGGGATGGAATGTGATATGGTGATTGGAACAGCTCTGGTTGACATGTATGGAAAGTGTGGTTATGTTGCGAAAGCGTTTGAAGTTTTCAACGGGATGCCTAAGAAGGATGTCTTGGCATGGACAGCCATGATTTCTGTCTTAGCACTTAATGGCTATGGCAACGAGGTTTTTGAGCTTTTTTCAGAGATGGAAGCAGCAGGGGTGAGGCCTAATGATGTAACATTTACAGGGTTGTTATCTGCCTGTGCTCACTCCGGCCTTGTAGAAAAAAGTCGATGGTGTTTTGACATGATGAAGCGCGTCTATAGTATTGAGCCCCGGGTCCAACATTATGCGTGCATGGTCGACATCCTTGGTCGAGCTGGTCTTTTCACTGAGGCAGAAGATCTCATTATGAATATGCCAGTGAGGCCGGATGTTTTTGTTTGGGGTGCTCTACTTGGAGCATGCCAACTGCACGGAAATGTTGAATTAGGAGAGAAGGTGGCTAAGCACTTGATTGATTTGGAGCCTCAGAACCATGCTTTCTACATCATCTTGTGTGATTTATATGCCAAGTGTGCCAGATTTGATGATCAGAAAAGAATAAGATATTTGATGAAGGATCAAGATATCAGGAAGTCAGTTCCTGGCTCCAGCATGATTGAACTTGATGGCGATGTGTACGAATTTTCAGTAAACGGATCACCTGAGATGCCGGTGGCAGCGGTACAAAGTGTGTTGATGTTATTAAGTAATGAGATAAAGATAGAATGGAATATCGATAGTATATCACCATTTGATCACTGAGGATAGCATTTTCGTGGTGATGTAAAACCTGTTTGTCTTTTGAACGAAATGTCCATTGTATTAGACATGTTTGCTTGATATATTGGAGCAAATCAGGCATCAAAGTTCAAGAATACTTCAAAGTTGATTATGTTGTTGCATCTAGAAAGTATACTCAGGTAATCTCAGGATAGCTGTACGAATCTTGCTTGGCTTCCCACCGAATGTCTTGTGTTAGAATTTAGATAATTTTTAGTTCTGCAAATCAAGCAAAACCCAACTCACAAAACTTCCAGATCTATCATTAATGAGGTCTGAGAATGTTTTGTCATTTTGTGTATGTATGATTTAGTAGTTCTTTGTTTGGTTTAGTTCTTCTTCTTACTTTTTCTTCTTTATACTTATAATAAAAGTCAGTTTTGAACTCTGGTGTGAGACATTGATAAGCAGATGCAGCAAGTGATGATATATTGAGTAGGTCTCTTTTGAGAGTGACAGGGGTATGACAGTGATACTTGAAGGGCTAATAATGGAATCTTTTACTTGCAAAGTAGTACTTTCATTTTTAAAAAACAAGAAATTGATAGTTCGCTTTCATTTCAACAAAGTCCCAGTACATTTCTTCTCCATCATTACACAGTCTTTGGGCTTTGTTTTCACACACACTGTGAATTACAGACATCTCATGCACACAGGATTAAAACACAACAAAGCAACTGTAAACGAAAGCAACAACCGTAAATGAAAGCAGCAACACAGGGGGATCATGCGTTCAGCAGCAACACGAGGGGATTATGCGTTCTGGTGTTGACTCAAGATCCAGTTCTTGAATGACTCGAGCGTGTTCTCATCAGCCCTGTAATGCTTCTGCGTGAACTCTAGAAAGGCTGGCCAGCGGAAGTCGGGATACGCTCTTGGATTGTTATCATCCACCAGCTCCTGTGGTGGCCTCACCACCTTCTCATTCTTTGGACACAGAAAGAAAGCCAGAGACTTCCTTGCACTCACCTTGTTCACCACTGCTCTGTGCAGACAGCTTTTGTACTTCCCGTTCGACAGCGCCTGCACAACAAACCACATCAATTCTTTCCACATATACAACTCAAACCATCAAGATGAACCTCTATCAATTGATCATATGATTTCAGTTCATATGGTGTATCTTGGTTTACCATGAACGTGTCACCTATGTTGACAACAAAAGCTTCGGGGTTAGGAGGAATGACACGCCACTCGTCATTGACAAACACTTGGAGCCCACCAACTGTGTCCTGGTGAAGGATGGTAAGCGATGTTGGATCACAATGCGGTCCAGTGCCTAAAGTTTGGTCTGGCCTCTGGCACGGCGGATAGTAGTTCAACCTCATTATGGATTCGTTTTCTTCGAAGAAGTCTTTGAAGTAGTTAGCTCCCACTCCAAGACTCATCCCCAGAAGCTCCATAATCCTCAGAGAGAGAGTGCTCATTGCACCACTGTATTCCTGGTAAATTTTCCTGCAATTTATTACATGAACAAATTAGTTAGCACGAAGAGTAAAACAGAGGAATTTAATTTAATGAAGTTTGCAATTGCAGTAGTTGTAGGTAAGAACCCCAGTTTTGAGAAATCCTGTCCGAGTGTTTTAGAGAAGTAGTCTTCCACGATGCGCTCAGAGGAGCCTTTCCTTTCTGAGTACTGAAAAGAGAGAGTTTCCTTCCATGGAAGCTTGGACGAAAACCTTCCAGTGAAGCTACTAGCATAGCCACTGGGATGACCTTGTTTCCTCAGAGCCTTCTGCTTCTCCTGGAGGGGTTGTTCGAAGAAATAGTCCATGTAGCGATGAGCGTCGAGTATGAGATCAGCATCAACCCCGTGGTTCATGATCAAAAAGAAGCCATGCTCACGACACGCCTCTCCCACAAGCTCAGCTGCTCGTGCAGAGGCGGAAGAATCGCCGGGGATGAACCCATCTAGGTCGATGAGTGGGACGTGAAGCTCAGGGCGGTTCGGGGTAGGCTTCTCGTGGTCGGGCCATATGAATTGGGATGGGACATTGGCTTCGTGTTTCAGCACTGCTGCATCAAAGACTAGTGACTTATTTGGTTGAGGGATGGATGAGTTGCTGGTGATGGTGGCCATTGCATGAAAGTTATAGTTTATATATGGAAAGTTTATATATGAAAAGAGAAGGGATTTTGAGGAAGAATTTGAGAGTTGTGATAAAGGAAAAGCCAAACAGCCGCTGAATTGAGGAATTATGTGAACAAAACACCCTATATTTATAGTGCCCTTGCACCAAATGACAACAACAACAAAAAGGGTGTATTTGCAACGAAAGGCTCCCATGAGAATTCTATTGCAAATGAGGGCTTCTATTTTTAGTTAATTTATGAAATGCTCCATCATCTTTTGTCACTTTTAATGTCTGGATAAAGCGTTTACAATGACTTTTGACGTTTCTATTGGTAGGGATGCTTGGTATTTATTTTTTTTTTTTAAATGATAGGAATGATTTGAGTAGAGAGATTTCCACAAATGTAATGTATTTTTTTAAATGAGTTATGTTACATTTGAACTATACTCTATTTTAGTGATACAATGTGCAATTTGTCTTTTACGAGATAAGTCTATACAGATTGATTCACGAGACCGATATAATTTGATTCATTATTAAAATATATAATTATAAAGGAGTTAAAAGTAATTTATTAAAGTCAGGTAAATGATTAATTAAAGTACAATTATAAAATAATTACTCCATCCGTCTCAAGAATACTTGAACATATTATATGATTAATTAAAGTACAATTATAAAATAATTACTCCTTTCATCTCAAAAATACATGAACGTATTAAATGATTAATTAAAATATAATTATAAAACAATTACTCCCTCAGTCTCAAGAATACATGAATGTATTTGGTGGTATGAAGTTTAAGAAAATTAAAATTTTTATAATGATTTAAGAAAGATAATGGGTATTTTGGGTAATTGAATAGAATAAAATGCATGACATAATTGATTTTGATTAGACTATGTGTAAAAAAAGAAATGTCAAAATATTGTAGTATGGTAAGGTTATTAATATTGTGTATTGTTTTTATTTTTAGAATATATAAGTATATTATTGGACGAATCAAAATAAAAAGTGTGTAAGAGGTAGGAGTATATAATTTAGTGTAGTTTCATAAAGTAATGTACTACTATAATTCAAGGAAGCATATAATTTAGTATAGTTTCATAAAGTAACATATAATTCATTAAATATAAAAATGTTATCTAAACTGTAATTTCTTGGATATTGATAATATTTTATTGATTTTTTAATATTATTTTTAGTTATTATTTAAAATTTCAAAGAAAAATATAGAAAATAAAATCCGAAAAGAAAATATAAAGGGTATAATTTATTTTTTTTCATATAGAGTATAATTTTATTTTTTTCCATGTACGAGTAGTTGTAAAATCTCATTTTGAAATTAGAGGGTACAAAAGAAAAGGAATAAGAATAAATGTTAAATTGTAGTATATATAGTGTAAAAATGTGAATTAAAAAAAAATTGATTCAAGATAAAAACTTGTATGATATTAATTTTTTTTGTAAAATAATTATAGTATAAAAAAATATTTTAAATAAAAAATGATAAAATCTTGAATACAAAATAGTAATTAATTATTAAAGTATAAATGATCTTATTATAAAATGTTCGCACATAAATTTAATCGTTGAATTTAAAAGTATGATTTAACAATATATTTAAGATATATTGATTTCTTTTACATTCGAACAATAGTGCACACATTTAAATTTTCGATTTATAATATACCACGCAAATTTAATAACTTTCTATAAATAGCTAGACCAAACTGACAAACCCATGCTATCATCGGGAAGATTCGTCCATCCTATCCTTTTTTATTTATAAAATTTGTATCAAATTCACCATTTCATCAATTTTCGATATTTTGGTATTGTTTAAACAGATAATGACATTAATTGCCGTTCATACACAGAATCTCGAAAGTTGTTTTTTGGAACTCAAAATACTCGAAGGTTGTTTTTTGAAACTCTACACCACACTAAAGGATAATGTTGTTTCTTAATACATAAGCATCGTTCCTATCCTATATTGTAAGTATGTAATTGTTATACAAATATCAATTATATTTATAAAATAATTTTTCTGGTTGTTTTTTGAAACTCTACACCACACTAAAGGATAATGTTGTTTCTTAATACATAAGCATCGTTCCTATCCTATATTGTAAGGATGTAATTGTTATACAAATATCAATTATATTTATAAAATATTTTTTCTGAATTAATATTTATAAAGCTCAAATATACAACATACAATGACAAAACTTATGTGAGACTGTCTTGCATAAGTGTTGAAACGGATAAAAAATGATAATATTATTAATGAAAAGTGATATTTGAGACGAATAAAAAATGATAATATTATTAATGAAAAGTGATATTTAAAAAATAAAAGTGATAATATCATTAATAAAAACGTGATACTCAAAAAATAAAATAAAAGTGAGAATGGTGCAATAGTTCCATAATAGTGAGACGATTTCACACAAGACTCGCCCAAATACAATTAACAATATAATACAAAGTCTTATAATTAAAAGTTGATATTAATATATTCATATCTGTATTATCGTTATTTAATAGAGTTAGTCTCTTGTAAATTTGGTTTACATCATAAATCCTTGGGATCCCCATTAATTTAAATATCCTAATAATACAATATATATGATATACTCCCTCTGTTCCGCGTTAAGATTTACGTTTTCCATTTTGGGTTGTCCCAAGTTAAGGTTTACATTTTTTTTGTCATATTGGGCACACACAAAACAATTAATTATTCACGTAATTCCCACACAAAACACTAATACAACTATCCAAGGACCACATGGTTTACACTATAAATCCGATTTACACAAGTTTTTGTGTATTTAATAATTCCTAAAATCGCTAATAAATTGTATTAGTTTCTATTCATTATTATTGTATAATATGGTTTTATTAGTAGATATAATATCATTTGAATATGAATGAATTTTAGTGTACAAATTTAAATTTGTAAACCAACAAAAGAATTTGCATATATTAAAGAAGATTTATATTATTATAATTTAAAATATCATAAAATAAATTATTTATAATAATTATATGAATAAAAGAGTAATAAATTACTCCTAAGTGTTTTGTAGGTTCAAATAAAAAAAAGTCATAATTAAAATAAAAAAACGCAAAAAATAATGAATTAAAATTTGCAGTTATATTTAATGAATAAATATTTTTCCAATTAAATTTCTTTATTCAATAATTTATCTCAATATTTACAAAATTTTCAACCTTAATATTGCTATTAAATTTAGAATTTGTCTTTCATGATACTATGCTATTATCAAATATTTTTTCTAATTAAACAATAATTTCATATAAAAGATGATAATATATATATACTTATTGAAAATCATATTTAATCTAAGTAAAATAAAATTATTTTAACGTAGTGATATTTTGAAAGACAAATATAATAGTTCCAAATATTCATGTCATATACTTATAAAATAATTTGGGAATGTTTTGAAAAAGAAAAAAAAAGAAACGGCTTTTTATATTTGTTTTCAAAATATTTTTGATTTTTTTTTAATGAAATCAATTACTAATATGTTCATTTATTGAGGTAGTTAAAGAGTAGTGAGACAGATGGATTGCACACATGTTGAAAGGTAATGGGGGAGACAATGTATTACACAAGGGCAACTGACTAATCCTGCATTGGTCTAATGTTGAAAAACAGTAAATTACCACTTTGTATATTAAAGTTGACAATATATATCTTAAACACATAAATTTATCCATTATTTAATTTTCCATTAACTTATTTTCGACATAATCTATTTGATTAGACCCTTACTAGTTTGAGGACAAAATACCTCTTCAACTTTTCTATATAATTACATTTTGACAGTATACTATTATATACATTTTGAAAATATACTATCAAATTATTTTAATAGATAGACTAAAATTATCGATAAAGTCATATTTTAATAGACTAAAATCTAACAAAACATTACAAACTATAGTATAAGATAAATATTGAACATTAAATGAGGATGCAGTTGATTAATTATAACATATGAATTTATCAGTGCTTAATAAATTTCCTTTTACAAACATAATAATTGGTGCATATATGTTGCTTCATTAATTAATTACTTTTTCACTACAATATAAATGTAATTAATTACATTTTTAAAATCAATTTATCAAATAAAAATTGTCATGATTTGTGAGTTTTTTTCTTTTAAATATCTTTATTAATTTACTCAGTAAGTCTAATTTCTTTGTAATTAGAAATATTTTTCAATATTAAATTTTATAAAATAACTCTGTGAATATTCCGGTCATCAATAGTTCTTTATATTTTATTTTTATTGAGTTTATAGAGAATTATTTTATTGACTCGTAAAATAAATTATTATTATTTTTTAAATAAATAAATTATAAGGCATATTATATGAATTAAATGGAGATATAATTTTAATTTTATAGTAGAGATTTATTTTTTCTTAAGTTAAAACAATGAATAAATGTATACATTTGATGGGAGAGTATTTTTTAATATCGACTAGTTAGTTTTTGGAAATAAAAAAAAAATAAAAAATCTTTTTAAATTCAGAGAAAAATAAATAAATAAATAAATAAGTCATGAACTCATTTTTATGTTGTGTAAATAGTGGTGTATTAGTATACTGATGATAGTAAATATTGATTTTATGTTAAATAATCTATTTAAACAAAACACAAGTATTAACTCAAAGTATTGATCATAGTCTTGTAGGATCTATTATTCTAGATATCCAGCAATATGTTAGGTGTTAAAATTTGGGGAGCATATTAATGGAACAAAATTATTATGGATGTCATGATACTGAGTAATGATGCGAATGAGGAAGCATAATGAGAAAAACAAGAAACAAGATGCAAAGTTAATTTTTATCCTACCAAAATTAAAGAAAGACATTTAGTTTTGTCCATTCAATGTGGGAGAGTTGACTTAAGTAAATGTTCGATTTATCTAGTTTAGAACCAGAAAAAGATCGTTATATTTAATTATTAACATAGTTATATATAGAGAGAGAAATGAGTAAAATGTTAAAGACAAAGAACATGCAGGTCCAGTAGTGGATGCAAGTAACATGATGAAAGAGTGGCACCAAATTCATGCAGACAAAAGGTGGGGCAAATGAGTTCTGATGAAGAACGAATTGTATGATATTGACACAATATGACGGGAGAAAGAAGGATATTGGGGTGGGTTAGAGACAAATATTGCCTGTTTATCGAGTGTAAGGATTTACTAACTTTTTGCCCAGATAAATCTTGTACCATTTATTTCTTGCAGTGGGCTCCTCAATTAAGTTCGATCTTGTTGTTAATGGGGAACAAAGACAATCTCTACTGATATCGGTTTTGGATCTTCCCCTCCCACCTGATAGAATACTGTGATAGTTGAAAGCTAAAGTGGTGTGTACTTCACGAGGGACACGTGAAGATGTTCGTTACTTTTAGCCTACTTCCTGTTCACTTCTTTTTCGTTTCTAACATCCACTAATATCCATCAAAATCGTCGTCAACATTTAAGAGAATAAAATCTAACTAATTCATTTATATACTATATATAACTACACTAATGAGTGCCGTTATTCCAAAAACAGATGAAAAACAGATGCTCTATAACTAGAGAATGAATATGAATGTATCATCTACAGTTATATCTAGAGTTATCGTTTTTGTTTGGTTAACAGCTTATTAATGTTTGTAGCGAATAAAATACTCTCTAATATTTCTCTGTAATATTTGAATAATTTTAAAACGTTATCTTTATAACTAGCTAATGAATATGAATGTATCATCTACCCTTATAATTATATAGATTACCGTCAGTTATAAGTTATATAAAATTATCGTTTTTGTTTGGATAACAAAATATAGCTCACTGATGTTTGTAGCGAAGAAAATACTATGTAATATTTGAATAATTTGATTAAAATATATATTTAAAGAGTTGAATTTTTTTTTATTTTTTATTTTTATAATATCATCACGTAAAATATGAATATATGAATATTTGAATGTCATAATTTATTTTAAAAAATAAATGAATACTATGTGTTTTACAAATATAATATTTTGATCTTATTATATATTTTGTGATTAATATATATATTTATATTTATATAAATAAATTTACTTATTGAATCATAAAATTATATTTGTATATATATAATTAGTTATGAATTTTATTAATTTTTATCAAGGATGATATTAATAGTAATGATATATAGTTTTTGTGTATATGTTGATATCATTACTGAACCTTTGTACGTCTATACATGAAAAGTTTATAGAAAATAATATTTAGCTTTATTTTTATTATTATATTTAATTTTAATTATCATAGAAAATATTATACAAATTAAGGAAATTAATAAATAAAATTAAATTATTCTTATGCTCAATAATTATTTTAAAAATGTCTTATAATAAATTAGCACCTTTTAAATGAATGTTAAATAAATACAATACAAAAATTGGAAGGTTCAAGCATGCTGCTTCCTTTAAAGCTTGAATACACATTGATGTTCAAGTATTTTTATTATAAAAATATAGACTTTTTTTTTAATCATAGATATGAAGCGAGTTACCTCACTTTTATTTTGTTAAGGTAACAGATAATTTAGCTTCTATATTATCTTTGTTGTGTACCAGTATTTCTGTCTCAGGAAACAGTTTGTTTTTCAAGTATAAATATTAGGCAAAACAGATAATCCTTTTCAAGTAAAATTACTCTAACACTAGCAAGTAATTTTTTATAAAAATAAAACAAAACAAATAGTATTGCATTTTAGAAGAATTCTATTAGGAATATGTGCTTAAGATATCACCACTTCGTATTATTTAAATAATTAAATTAAAATATTATTAATATATATTTTGAATAAAATTAAATAATACAAAAATATTAATCGTATCACATAATCTAAAAGAAAGAAAAAATATAAATCCATAAACTGCATTAATTAGCAAAAAACGAATAAAAAGTATGTGGGGTCCTTTTACTAAAATGGGAAAATGAGGATATTGATCTAGGGCAAATGTTCCCAATTGCTTTTTCACATGAATTAAGAAGTATTATTATTTTATATATAATTAGTAGTTATATTAGTAGTGAGTGATGAGCCGTGAGACCCTTTTACTAAAATGGGAAAATGAGAACATTGGAATGAGACGTTTAATATAGTAAAATGAGAACATTTCGGTGGAACGGAGGGAGTACTATAAACCACTAGAGCAAAGTATACCTAAATCATAAAGATAAAATTAGAATTATACACCTAAAATTAAAATCTAAAAAAATAATAATAATGAAAAAAGAAAAGAAAAAGAAAAAATATGCTCCTTCCATGGCGCATTAATATGTTTTGTTTTTTTGTAAATAAATTAAGAAATATAATATTTTAATGTATAAGATGAGAGAAATAATATTTAACGTAAAGTGAATAGTTGTATTAGTTTTTATGTATAAGTCTTATATGAAATAAATAATTATTGTGTGGGACCAACTTAAAAAAAATACTATAATCTTTAACTTGGAATAATCCAAAATGAGAAATGTAAATCTTAATGTGGGAGAGAGAGCAAATACTACCTACACGAGGGGGGCCATTTGGAAAATGGATCCTACCAAAT
Source organism: Pogostemon cablin (assembly GCA_023678885.1). Taxonomy (NCBI): domain Eukaryota; kingdom Viridiplantae; phylum Streptophyta; class Magnoliopsida; order Lamiales; family Lamiaceae; genus Pogostemon; species Pogostemon cablin. Next base: position 5,271,794 of record CM042980.1, read on the forward strand.
ATTTGCCTAAAAATTACTTCATTTGTCTCATAGAAATTGATACACTTTCCTTTGATTTGTCCCACTAAAATTGACACATTTCTTTTTTAATACATGGGACCCACATACATATCACCTCTAATACAACTACCCACTACACATTAAATATTATTTCTCTCACTTCACTTTACTTCACTTTACATAAATTATTATATTCCTTAATCTTCGTGCCCAAAAAAAATTATATCAACTTTAATGGGACGGAGGGAGTAATACACATGAATACCCGGGATATCAACCCCATTTTCACTATTGACTATTGAAGACTTGTTCTGAATCTCATATTTTTATAGCTCACTTATTATATAAATATATAAGTGTATCCATATACTCAATAACCGGATTACATTAACTACAACGAGACATGAGTAAAGTGAAATACGTAAAATGAATCATCTGCTTTCATATCAACAACAGTAAACACATCGTTATTTGTCAACTTAATCAAAATAAGTTTACATGTACACATAAAATGAAATATTTCAATTTTGGCTGAAATCTAAATTTGTAATTAACATTATACATCTGCATTCATTTCAACATTAGTAACGAATTAAGAATTAATGGCTACTTTACCACCTCAGAAATTGGACAATCAATCATATTTCATGATTTTGTCTCAAATTTTCATAATTTCCCATATACTCTTGGTTGATTAACTTATGATGGATTCACAAACATTATTACCTCGACATTTAGCGTATTACACATAAATTGAACATTTAGAAGACGGAAAGTTCAGCCTACCATTGCTGATACCGATTAGAGGTCTTGCATTTCCAATATTTTTCGAATGGGTATGACACTCTATGTGATCACAGTTGGCTGTTCCCGTCCGGTGAACTCCTTTAGCTTCGAGGTAGATAGAGCCAAATCTGACCATAGAAGAGATGCATAATAAGATGCTTCAAAGTCCAAACTACCAAGATTAAACCAGCTGAAAGAAAGAGGTAAAATCACACCTATCAAAGGTTTTAATGCTGTCTGTGCATCTACATTGTGTTTAGAAGCATCTGGCTCAAACTGTTCTACGTATATCCGAACAGTTGCACCAGCAGACCCAGTACCCTGTAGCATGCATGCTTGATTGTGTCAACATGAGAAAGAGAATGGGAAAAATTCATGTTTGAATGAACAAAGATGATACTGACAGACAAACGAAATATGATCCTTGACCCATCCGTGAAAACAAATCGAATGCCTTGCTTGGTAACCACACTTCCATCTACCTGAGGAAATAGGAAAAGATTACATTACCAACTCGAAGCATGGGGAAAATTATTATCCATTATACAAGGAAAATGAAAATTCAAAGGTAGCTTCTACTAACAGGATCGGTGTAGGTGAAGTCATCCGCAAACTGAAGGGTGTAGCTTCCTGCAATTAAATTACTCATTCTTTATCAGGAGAATCCAGAGCCAACTTGGTAATAATCAAAACGTACCGTATACATCGCCTGCCTCGCTTTTAGAGAGCAAGTCCCTGAGATGCTCTATCATATTATTGGCCCCTTCCGATTCACATTCCTGTTACAGTACCATGCGGAAGAAGGTATTTTAGTGGCACAAAATATGCTTTGGATGATGAGATAACGAAGGATTGAAATAGGCAAGGCTTGCCTCATAGTCGTATCTTGAGAAGAAGTTTCTTCCGAAGGTGGCCCAATGCTCTGTCACAACATCAGACACAGAGACTAGCTTCTCTCCAGGCTTTTTGTCCTTGTTTCGGAATGCAATTATCGACAACCAAGCTAAAACAGCCCTGTTATTAAACAATATTTGAGTCACCAACCCAGGTTGTTGATCAATATGAATTGATTTTTAAGTATAGCACCTTTACACAAATCCTCTTAACAATCATAGATAATATCTAGTAAATAAAGTATAGTGGATGTAAAGTCAAAAATGAGGAGTGAGTCAGCCAACTTTTAGGTTTCACCTCTGAGACATTGAGCACAAACTAACATTCTGAAGACACTGCAATCATATACAACACATTGTTTCTGAATAAGGCTAGTCCAATACATTAAGTTTATGTTTGCAAGTGATTGTAAAGAGTAAAATCACTTTTAGAATCTAAGAGCAGTGATGGGGTATCCCCTAAAATAAGAGTTATTTCCGCCCCAAAATAAGCAATTGCAAACATGCACCGAGTAGCATTGCATGCCTTAATAATGAGTTGTTCACTGCTTCAGCCCTATAATTGTTTCTTCACTTAAATAAATTAGTCCACAACTCAATGACATAATAGGAAGTTCAGCTAATCAACCTTGGGTCTGTATATCATATCTGGATGAAGACATACCATATACCATCTTTCTCGCGGATGTGGTCAGACCCCGTCCCAAAACTTTCTTCTCCACAAATGGACAAGTTCCCTGCATCCATAAGATTCCCGAAAAACTTCCAACCAGTGGGCACCTGAAGTGAAATTTTCAATCATATGTTTCATGAAATCAGAAGAATCTTTTACAGCAGAATCAGCTATAACCAATCAAAAGGAATTGGCTAAACCTCATAAAATGGAAGATTCAACTTCTGAGCCACACGATCCAGAGCACCACTTGTTGGCATGGATCGAGCTAATCCCTGAAACATTGCATTATTTGCATAAGCAATGAGTATGGCTTCATGGGGAGAGAATATTAGTAGATAAACATTACGATCCTTAACCTTTACGCCAGTCTTGAAGTATGGGATGGTCTCTTCTGCATTGGCAGCAATTATTGCTACAGAATCTGAAGGAGTTACAAAAAACCCTTTCCCTAGGATCATGTTTCTATCACCATCCCCTGAAAGAGCATGAAATGACAAAATAAACGATTATTCCACATTTTCAGAACTCAGAATTTTTTAGAAAAAACTGGAATACATACAGATATATGCATAGACCAGGAACAACTGGTATTAAAATAACTTAAGACTATTCACAGATTTTACTGAAATGCCAGAAAATAAGAGCCTAAACTTACCATCGCTAGCTGCACCAAAATCAGGTCCATTCTCTCCATACATTATGTTGACCAAATCCTTGGCATATCTTTCCAGAGCAACAAATTAAAATTCAGTCATTGTTCAAGATCAAATGTAATTCAGCACAATCACAATTCTTACGTAAGATTAGGATCCGGATGGCCATGTCCGAAATCTTCCAATGGCACTCCATTTAAAATTGAATCCTGTTAAATAGGTATTATATGGAAAATGTTGTATTTCTTATTAAATTTGATACTTTAAAGACACAAACATAACAAGAAACATACTGCGCTAGCACCGAGCTTGTCCACAAATATTGGGTTAGCATAAGCACCAGTAACAGCATGCATAGCATCAAGTATAAACCTGAGAAATATTTAAGGAACAAGGAGCTTATTTCTTGAACCAAGTATTGAGTTTATTGAATGCCTCTAATGGCCAAGAAAGAGAAAAGAAAATATAATTAGAAAGTCATAATTCAATGAAGCATCTTAAAATATTTTAGAAGGCAGAGGAGAACAAAACTACAATATCAAATGCACTGCTACAGAATATCTAGATTGAGCTAATATATGTGTGACAAAAGATGCTTGCATAAGGATCTAATATAAACATCTTATTCCGAAAGACGTTGGATCCATTGACTTCCTAAACTGTTCCAAGGTTTCGGATTGAATCCTCTCTAGACAAAAATACATTAAAAGAAAAGCATATGAACCATAGATTTACATTGACACCCACAACCATCAAACTTAGTTTACTTTTCTATTTGATCCTATGGAAAACAAAATTTGAGAGTATGTGGTATTAAGGTATCAACAAGGAAAAGATATTGTCTTCCCTGTCCCACTTAATTTTTGTTGGAATAACTCATTAATTACAATTTCATGGCCTCTGTCAACGCTACTAAACAGAAGAGACAGTCGTTTATTTGACCAACAAGATGATTACTATCAACAAGTTCGTCTCATTGAGCCAGTGACATGGCCTTCAATCCTATTAGGACCAGTAATAACGAGGTCTATCCAAATTTAGTGTCAAAAAAGCAGAGAGAGATTCAGTGTAAAATGTCAGATCAATTTTTTTTTCCATTTTTTCTTCTCTGATTTTCTGTTTAAAATTAAAAAATCTCGAACTAAAACTCTATGCAGTTGTAATAGCTGAATATAGAATAAGAGAGATGCTTCAACATGCATTAGATATTAGTAAAGTAATACACATGAATTGAAGCAGAATACTATACCTGAAATCTGATCTTGCAATTAGGCTTCTGATAAGTGAAAAATCAAAAACATTCTGCAGAACATCAAAAAGTGTAAAAGATGATAAACATATATTTGTATAACAAAAACTGGAATTCTCCACATTAGGCTACTGACCTCCATAAGCTCCAAATAATCAGATACTGGATCAACAACCTCTACAGTAAAACCTCCATGATTTATTAGGCCAAGTTGAGAGAGATCAATGTCAGGAATGTCTCCAACTATTATTTCAGATATCTGCAAGACACTAAACCAAGTTAAACATCAAATGCTTGACCAAATTCAAATTTTTATTCAAAAGATTTTCACATTCAAATTCTTAGCAACTCTTTTCTCTCTCTCTCTCCATGTCATATGTGTGTGTGTGTGTGTGTGTAATCATATTGATGTCTTTAGACAGACTTTCCTGTCAGCAGTAGACATGAAATGATCACTTAGAATTCACTGATTCAATCTTTCAGACTTCTACTCCGACTTAACAAACAAGATGACCCTTGATAACCTCAATTCTTAATGCTCAGGACAGTCAACACAGTGTCAACACTCAACATAACTTATTGAACTGAAAAATGATAATGATATAAAGAAAAAAGAATAGGTTGACCAATGGTAATTAACGAAAAAAAATGTCTTTGCAGTCCTCAGAGTATTGATATCCATCCTACCAAAGTGAGCCATTACTTAGTTGAACTCAAGAATTTATATAGAATCCTTATTACTGTCATCATTGGAAAACATGGCAAAAAATTTCATTTCTCTAACATGAACTGGTGGACAGTTAAGAATTCAACTTCAAATATCTGATCAATAAAATCTATGCAAAAAAAACTGAAAGATCAGATACATACAGAAAGCGTATTCCCGTAAATCTTGTCAGTGATAGACTCGGGTGCAGGTTGGCCACTACTATAGTTGAACTGCAAAAGCAGATTCCAAATATATCAATACAACGTGATGTAAAAATGAAGGGAGGTTTAGGACAAGCATATGCAAAAATTACTGATTGCAAGAAGAATACTCAAGCATAATATTACAAAAGAGTCATTCATGAATTCCCAAGTGCACCTTAATACCCCAATCATAGTCAGGACCACCAGGATTGTGGCTTGCACTCATTATGAAACCACCATTAGCCTGTGGTGACAAGATAAATATAATTTATAAGATTCATCAATTAATGACTATTAGAAAAAGTGTAAACGAGGAATATGAATACAATAGAAATTGGATTATTGCCTGTCTCTTCCTTATTACAGCAGAAACAGCTGGTGTAGACATTATACCATCCCTGCATTCACAAATGTCAACTCCTATTATGCGTCACTTGCAATCAGAGAATATCAACAAAGAATAAACCTACAATCTTTGTAACAATGAAGGAATATAAGATGAAAAGAGTGCCTGCATGTTACTCATATGTTGACTATGTAAAGTTACAAAAAGTTGTATAATGGCCAGCAAATTGGATGTTCTCTACCAGCAGCACAGAACCTCAATGCTCAATGGAGGTTTCTTTGAACAAATAAACGATACCACTAACAATGTTCCACAGAAGATTGTGTGCTCTCTTTCAAAACAAAAAATATTGATATTCACAATAAAAGAAATCGGTAAGGGGAAAAGCATCTACAACAAAGCAATGCATTTGCACTAAATGGTAGAAACTCACCTGCCCACCAAGATTTTACCAACACCGTTGCCAGCAGCTATTTTGATAATTATCTACATTTCAAATTTAGTCACTTTAGCATTGAGAACAAACAAGACAAAGACGACCGGACATTTAGACAATCTTAAATTAGAGCACCTGTGCAGCCTCCTTGTTGAAATATCTACCATCACCTCCTAACACCAAAACTCCATTCTCATAATCCTCTGGTGGCAACGAATTAAATAACGCCTATGATCACACGAAAAGCCCTCATTATAGAGAAATACAAAGCATGTGCAAAATATGAGTGCAACTACTAATCAACGGTCTTTACAGTGTTTAAAGGGTCAAACCTGAATCCAATTGGCTAGATAATTTTCTTGCATGAACACTTTCACCTAATAGCAGTATAATTCAACCAATCAAATAGTAATACAAGTATCAATTTTCTGCAATCATGATCAGACAATGTGGCACTCATCAATTAACAATACAAGAACAAAATTAGTGCACCTTTTTCCGAAGGCCGCTTGTTCCAGTCTTCTGTCCATCAATTGGCTTTGTGGGTGCTGTCTTAATCTGCCAAAAAAACACCATTTGCATCAATTTGGGCAAATAAGCACCCAAAAGGCGTACACTTGAATTAATGAAAAATTTTCAACCTTGAGTTCCTGCGACTGAGCAACAGTGGTGGAAGGAGAACAGGAAGCAGAGGAGGCTCTGATCGATACAGAAGAGAGAACAGGCGAACCATTCTTGAAAGATTTATTGGTTAAGAGTGGAAGGGATTTAAGACAAGAGAGAGATTTGACATGATGGGAGAATGTTGAATCATAGACAGCAGAGTTCTTGAACTTGTTCGGTAGCAAAGAGGGCCTTGAAGCCACGGAGTTCAAGGCCATGTTGATGTGAAAGATTCAAAAAAGCAACGAAGAGCAGAAATCTTTTTGACTCGATACTAGAGATTTTGTGAAGTGTAGAAACGAAGTCTGTGGTGGATGAATATAAATTATTAAATTATGATAAATAGTTTAAGGTATTTAAGGAAGGAAGGAAGGAAGATCCGGAGGGATATCATGTGCTTGATTGATTGTGGTTTCAGAATCGAGAGAGAGAGAGAGAGAGAGTGCCACATGTACGTTGGACTGCTTTATCTCTCAATTTTTGATGGTTTTCATATCCTTTGGCCCACGTGAACTGCCATGCTTTGTTTTCCTTCAACCAGCGGTGCTCTCTCATGAAACTCGTAGTTTTCATTATTTTAGTCAAATACTTAGTCATGTAATAACACACTCTCCCATTAAAATTGTCGGATTTTTATGCATGAATTAAGTAATGAAGTGGGAGATTAATTGTTTTTAATTAATGTAGTCCACATTTGAAAATATATAAATTCCTTAGAAAAAAAAAGACATTTTTTTTATGGGAAGAGTATATTAATTAATTTTGATTGCAATCAATAAAATTATGAATAGATAAAGACAAAAGACTTGTGTGAGAACTGTAACACATTAATGAAAAATGATAATGTTATTTTATGAACAATTTATAGTATACTGTAACATTTTATACCGAAAGTGATAACTATTTTAAAACGTGTAAAGTGATTTCACGTGAGACGGTCTCATGCAAGACTTACCGTTGAAATGAGCGGGGCTCTTGTGCCCCAGGGACACCGTGCCTCTTTACAATTTCTATGTCCCATTACAATTTAAACTCACTATCAATACATATATTTAAATAGAATAGGAAAAGTGTGTTTACATGGGGACACGGTCCGTGTCCCAGGGAGAGGAGCTTTTGTCTATAAGCTAACATACTAGCAAACAATTGGTCATATTCATAACATTTAATTGTATTTAAAAAGTAGGCAACAAATATTGGTATGCCATGGCTGAGCCGATACGAAACACCACCATTTTATATCTCCAATTTTCTCTTTCTCGGTTTGTCAACTTCAAGTCCAGACGCCTTCTTCCATTTCCCATTCCCTCGGCGGACAAACCAAAATTGCCTCCCCCCTCTCTCTCCCCTCTCTCTCTCTCTCACACTGTGAGTGTGCGTCTCCTCTCTCTCTTATACTGCTGGAGGTGTGTTTGTCAGCGGCGGTGCTGCCGATTCACTTACCGCTACTTTTCTTCTCCAACTGAGATCACCGCTTTAACATGGAGCAAAATCCCACACCAGGTTAATTATTGTACTTTTCCCCTGTTTTCTGCGTACACGCGATTCATATGATGTTTTGCGGACGGATTTGTTTGCATATTGTTGTAACAGTTTCTGCAGCAGAAGTAATGAGGTGAGATTTTTGATTAGATCGGATTTAGTTATTGCGGAGCTCGTGCAGTTCTGTTTTGGGATTTGAATGACCTGAATTGATTCTCTTCTATTGGGAATTCTTTGTTTCAACTGATTTCTTTGGGTTATTATTTTAATTAACAGACGTCTTGGGTGATCTTTACTAGATTGATTACTTATTTAATTAGTTTCGATTATGGTGCATCACTGTCATCATACTAGTTGCATTGCATTCTATACTTTTTAGTGAACGAATATCGCTGAATTACCAAATCTGAGGCCAAATTCTTGCTTCACAATGAATAAATTCTCTTGTATAACTCGATTTTTGTTTGTTTGTTTTTCTTTATAGTGAACTGTATAATGAGCGATATTAATAAATTTAGATCTACATAATTTATAGGGTATTTTCTCTAATGTTGCGTCACTAAATTCTCTAACCATCTTAGGAGGAGGTCCAAAGGTCCCCACTCCGGCCCCCCAAAATTTCCAAAATTTTCTAATTTATTGGAGAAAAAATGGTCATAATTTATTCATATCAAATAAAAATTGCACGTTTCATTCGGCACACGTAGTGTTTCTCTGTTTCTCGTCACCAGTTTCATGTAACCCATTTTCATAACAGAAATCATCAACGATCAGATGTTGGTTTTCATCGTTCGCAAATTACCAGCTTCCATCTTTCTCTCCGGGTTTGCATGAGAATACAAAAGTCGAATTCTTTTCTCCGACTGAGATAATTCATTAACATGTCTAAAAATCCCTTTTCAGGTTCTTGTTTACTGGTTTTTCCTTTGTTTCTCACTTCCGTCATTTCTGACTTTTTCGCACAAAATGATTTGTTGAATTAGCGAGATGTTTTTATGTAGCGAATGGGAATGAATTGTGAGATAGGTTCATGATCATTCAATAATTGTAACGACTGTTGGAAGTTTATACATCCGATTCTTGTTTTTCGATTTTTTTATTATGTTATTTAATGAGCTGGTAGAGTTCTCGTTTGGATTCCCGTTAGGATTTCCTCAATTTCAATCTCGACCAGGATAGAAGCTTTCTTGAGAAGATGTTTACCGTGTAATTTCAGATTGGGTATTTTAGTTCCAAATTGTTATAATTGCGTAACGATACTAGTTGCATTAATATGGTAAATCTTAACCTTTTGTTGATATGATTATTAGTAATCTTTCTATAGTTTTCTTAATGATCGGTAAATGTATTCCCGTTTGATATTCAGAAACAAACATATACAGATTTCATTCATGCTGCTCATTTTTGCTTCATCGGCTTCCACATGCTTATATTTTGAGCCAATATTTGATCATATATATACAGAAGCTGGATACATGTTAATGAGCTCCAGGAATCTACTCTAATGTGTTTCTATTGACAAGCTTATAGTCGTTCTTTGTTTTTTTCTTTTTGTAGTCTGTAGAATTTAAAAAATGTACTCAAAATGAACAACATGGGAATTGATTATGAGTTCTTTATACATAATCTTGCACGAGTTTCTGAATCATTTTTGTCTAGAATTTACAATTTTTATCACTGAGATGCTATCCAGAGAGTATTACCATTGTTTGTGTTTTTTCCTGTTTCAGTAGATTTGTTGGCCTTTTATGCTGTTACTACACTGTTACTAATTTCATGACACACTTAATGCTCTATTTGATTTGATTCATTATAGGGTTCTTGCATAAGCTCTCCCTCAAGGATAGAGGAGGTTCAGTTGAGAAAAAAAGCTCTCTTGTTGTTTGCTTTGGGGAATTGTTGATAGATTTTGTACCTTCAGTGAGTGGAGTTTCACTTGCTGAAGCACCTTCCTTCACAAGAGCCGCAGGTGGTGCTCCTGCAAATGTTGCTGTTTGTGTGGCAAAACTTGGAGGTCCTTCAGCTTTTATTGGAAAGGTGCACTTTTTTTCTTACCCTTCGTCTCTTATTTCAGTCAAAATGTTCCTTTATCTTTATGCCCAGGTATTGCTCCAGCTAATTGAATCTTATATGAGATGAAATAAAGACCATGTCAATTGTCATTGAGCTTCCTTTATGGATGATTGGATTGACTTTCTTGACTTTGTACCTTGACGAGATATCCAAAAGAAAAAAGTTTACACCCTTTTTTTATGCCTTAAATATGTTTTTACCTTTAACTTTGTTTAAGTAATGTTAAAATAAATACTCATACAAATATGAAAAATATTCTGGTAGCAAAGGAGGATCTTGAGTTCTATCTTCTCAAAAAAAATTATTGCAACACTACATTGATATCTTGTCTTCTTCTTTTTTTCCTATGTTGTTAATCATCCTTTATGTGTTGTTTTCATTGTTGTAAATTGTAACGAACCTCACCCTGTTGCCTCTTCCCATTTTTTATCCACTCATACCATGCTCCTGAATCTTATAAGATACAGTGCTTTTCTTATCGAATTTAACTACTAGGAAATATCTGAAATCAGTAGAATTTATTAGGTAGGAAAAGACGAGTTTGGACATATGCTTTCTGACATGTTGAAAGAGAACAATGTCGATAATTCTGGTGTGCGATTCGATGCTGATGCAAGGACCGCACTGGCATTTGTCACACTCAGAGCTGACGGTGAGCGCGAATTCATGTTTTACCGTAACCCAAGTGCAGATATGAGGCTTCAAGAGTCAGAACTTGATGTAAATCTTGTTAAGAAGGTATATATTCTATGCTTGGGTTGTTTGAATGATCAGAAGCATTTTCAGTTCAGCTTTATTGCTTTTGTGTTTCAACAAGCTACAAATATTCTATACAGGCAACCATTTTTCACTATGGTTCAATTAGCTTGATTGAAGAACCGTGTAAATCAACTCAACTTGCTGCCATGCGCCTAGCCAAGAAATCTGGCAGCTTACTCTCATACGACCCAAATTTGAGATTGCGCTTATGGCCTTCAGAAGATGCTGCTCGGAAGGGTATCATGAGCATATGGGATCAGGCAGATATTATCAAGGTATATCTTAAAAGGTGTCCCATTTGGAAGGTTTTAAGATTCCTCCATATGATAAATGTATTCTCGTGCTCCTATAATGTCACAGATAAGTGAAGAAGAAATTTCCTTCCTGACCGAAGGATCAGATCCAAATGATGACTCTGTGGTGTTAAAAAAACTTTTTCATTCTCATCTACGTCTTTTGCTTGTTAGTGAAGGAAAAAATGGGTGCAGATATTACACAAAGGTATGCTTGTTTAATTAAATCTGTTCGACATATATAGAATGATTTTGTCTTGCGTAAATTCAAAGATCTGTAGGCACTTAGCCTTTGTGCTGTATTTTGTCCCTTAACCCAGTTTGCACTCTTTGATTTATCTTTTGTGAAATAAGTTTCTTACACGTTCAGTTATTCCTTAACATTAGCTGTAAAGCTTATGTAGTCCACATACGATCAAGCTTATGCACGTTTGCGAGTTGATATAATTATGTCTTGTGCTCTTTGTTGTGTATGCATAAACTCACTGGCATTTGGTAAAATTCTTCACAGCAATTCAAGGGAAGAGTTCCCGGTGTTAAAGTGGAAGCTGTGGTTGATACTAATGGTGCTGGTGATGCATTTATGGGTGCAATACTTAATCGTTTGGCCTCAGATTTGAATCTTCTTAAGGTAATAGCTTACAGCTCTAACTTTCCCATCTTGCAATAATTTTTACCTATACAAGACACCATCTATTGCACAAAATCACCTCAGTTTATTCTTATTTTGCTTGCCTCTTTCCATGTTGTGATCCTCACATTCTGATCAATTTCCTTCATCGAGAGTGGCTGCAAGAATGAGCGAAAAATGCTAATAGCTCTACTTTCTGGAACCCTACTTCCTTGAAATTGGAACCACTCAACTGTTAATCCGCCTACCCCACAACACACACACACACGCAAGAGAGTGAGAATGTACCACTGTTGGTGTTTTTAGTAGGGGCGGATCCAGAAATTTTTTTCTGGGGGTACGGGACGGCATGTAATTATAAAAATATATTCCTATTTTTTATATTTAAAATTATACGATAAATAAATCAAAATAAAAAAGTAGTTCCTTCGTTCCTTTTAAAGAATCCATTTTTTAAATTTTGATATAAAATAGTTTTTTTTAAAAGAACAAATGAAAAAAAATTAGTAAAAGTTTAGATAATATATGGGGTAAATAATTTAAAAAAACATTTAAAGAAAGAATTAAAGTTAAATGTGCTGTAAGAGGGATTCAAACGCCTGACCTTCAGGAAACAAATTTAGCGAAGACCACTATGACAAGTTCTAAATCTTGTTACAAATTACTATATATATGTATAACCTTTTTCATTTTGGGGGTACAGTTATACCCCCTTGTCCCACAGTGGATCCGCCCCTGGTTTTGAGTTTGAATCTCTCTACGTCAGGTGTCATAGTAGAGTAGCTGATCTGTAAATACAAATACTTAGAATTTAATTTGGATGTCCATGTCGTCTATTAGACTATTTCGAAACAAAATGTTTGTGAGATTGAGTTTGGACGACTGAAGAACTTCACAGAAAGTTTCAAGCATCTATCTGGAAGCAAAAGGTGTACCATCATTGATAGTATTCAATGAGTTCACTTTTATTCTGATACGAAGTGTTGGCAGGACGAGAAGCAGTTGAGAGAGGCTCTCTTATTCGCAAATGCATGTGGGGCTCTCACTGTGACCAAGAACGGTGCAATTCCAGCCCTGCCTACGAAAGAGGAGGTCCAACAAATCATGCGAGAAGCCTCCAAATGAGACGAAGAAGAGGAAGAGTAAACACTAGGTGTAAAATCAAGCATAACGGCGGCAATAATTAGCTAACTGTTGCTAGTAATTGTATCTGAGAGAGTGTTGTTACTTCCTGTTTTTGTTTAGCTAGGTTTTGGTTTTGGCAGTAGAATATGGCAATTTCCTTTGAATCGGAAAAAAAAATGTTATTTCTCAATGACTTGTGAATTGTGATCATTTCGAAAGTTCATCTTTGTATTTGCTTATCTTATTTATGGCAAAAATGAGTTTCCTACATCTTTTACCGTAATTTAAGGTCAAACAGAGTGGTGGAGATGTTAATCATGGTGACTCAACTAATTAATAGTGGTGGAGAAGTTAATCACAGTTGAGTAACTTATCAATAGGGTTAGATTATGCCCACTTCACACAAGGAGCCTCTCATTTTGAGAGATTTTAAGGCCCGATAGAATGATGGAGAGGTTAATCATGGTGACTCAATTAATCAATAGGGGCAAGATTAGCTCACTGCACAAAAGGAGCCCTTCATTTTAAAAGGTTGCTCACTGTGGTTGTGAGATTCGATTTTTGGTGATATGTACTCATCCTATGAACAGTTGAGCATGAATAAATTAAATATTTTTTTTCTTGTAATGTTTAAATATAGTGTCTTTGCACTTGTAAATAGGACTTCCTAAATGATTGCTTACCATTAATACAAAATTAATTTTTGCTCCGGCTGATTTCATTATGATCACTGGAAGGCATAAATAAACTACTCCTATATTAAACATTTTAGTTCATATGTAAGATCGATTATGGAAAAGATAAATATACTCACTAAACAGTACTCCCTCCATCCCAATAAATATTTCACGTGTTGGGGTGTGCGGAGTTTAAGAAAATTTTATATTTTTATGTATAAAGTAAGAAAGAGAATATATATTTTATAGTAGTTGATTTAATGAAAAAAATGTGTAAAGTTATGAAAAAGGTGTGTAAAGTTGTTGGGAGATGTGAAAAAGTAAATATTATATTGGAATGTGTGTAAAAAGTGTGTATTATTGTAATGTATTTTTACCAAATTTAGTAAAAGTAAAGTGTGGAATACTTTGAGGGACGGATGAAAAAGGAAAGTGTGAAATATTTGGGGGACGGAGGAGTACTCCATATTTTGATGCATTAAACAATAACTCAACTAATTTAATGAAATTGATCCGTAACGTTTAATCATATGATACTATTTCCATTTTAACTATCTTTCATGAGATTATTTCAATTTTATGTTTTTGTAAGATTACAGGGATTAGCCGAATTTTAACCCACATAAATTTTTTATTTTTTAATTTATTTTGTATAATACTTTATTTAATATTTGTTGATATTATATTATTTGTAAATTTTACATTTTTATTCTTTATATATATATACTGATACTTTATACTGGTGTTCGAATTCATTTGACTAGGATTACATTCATTTTAATTGGAATTCACTAACTTTTTGTGAACATTAAGAATTTAAGGTATTTCTTTTTATCTTAACTATGCGTTGCGTAACTTTGTTAGATGATTTCACAATTTTTTATTTTTTATTCATTAATTTAAGATATTCATGTATTGTATTTGTTGGTTAATGGTTAAATACTAAAATGAAAATAAAACAAAAATGATAAATAATTAAAATAGTCGTAAATACTTGTTGAATAACTTCCGGGTGAGAGAGTTGCAAGTCACGTTGGTGATTCGCCTGATTTACGCCGAGATATCGCCGCCGTCGCGCATACGCATTAATTCAGCCATATCCGATCCAAATCCACGTGCTTCCCCCAGCATTACTTCATCAAAAATAATTGATCTCTTCTCCGTGCTCTCTAAAGGAAGCCTGGGTGCTTGATTGCTGAGATTTGTTTGGTATGGCGACGAATCAGAGCCCTACTTCGAACAACAATGCCGGTCCAATTTTGCTTCCGGAGATCGGGCCGGATGGCCTGGCCCGAGAATCTCCTGTCATAGCTTACACTGAGAAGGTCTTTAATTTTACTTTTTAGTCGCTCAATCTCGAATTACTCCTTTGGTAACATGATTTTTGTTTCTCGGTTTCAGATAATTGAAGAAGAGCAGCTTCAGTTGAGGAAGTACGGACTTTCATCTCCTCCTTCATTGAATTCAGTTTATGCTTGATTGAGTTTGATATAGGTGTCATTCCTGACATTTTGAGTTGTTATTTTAATTTTTTTTTCTTAATGAATTTACCGCCCTCTTCTTCCTTTGTTAATGAATTTATAATCGGATAGTTTATGTATATATGGAATTTGTTATAGACTTATAGTTTCTTAGTGTTGCTCGGTTAGACAAATCTATAATATTGCTCTGGCACAAGGAATTACAGTTTTCTGCGTATGTTTCATTAGTGTTGCTCGGTTAGACAAATCTATAATATTGCTCAGTTTTCCTAAATTAAATAAGAAAAGAAAAGAAGAAAATGCGTGCAAGCATAGTATAACATTGCTGATGAAAAGAAAATCTCTTCTACTTTCAGCATTACATCAAGACTAGATATGAATGGCCACGGCATAGAAACAGAAAGTAATGATTGAAGCTCACTTGTTAATTATCTGATCTGCCGAGCTCATTTTTTGTGCTTAATCTTGCAAGCTTTGTTAAAATCTTTATATGCATTCGCAGGCTGTAATTTTCCAAGATTCTGATGTTTTTGTAAATAGGGAAATCCTTGACTAGCAATTCATGATATTCAATGTTTCAGCAAATACCAAATTAGATATCAATACCTAATGAAGTCAATTTCCTTGTTTCCTACTATGACACTAATATATCATGACAATGAGTCACGGAAGAGACATTTAACGAATTTCAGTTCTTGGTTCCGTTGGAGCATCTCATCATGGATCCAGTTATGCTTATATTCTTTAAAAAATGAGTTGCATTGATCCTTATCTTTTTCTATTTTAATTAATTCAACATGCGTGTATCCATTTCAAATTTTCTTGTTGTCAAATGTTGCCTCTTACATCCACTCAGGTACATTGATGAAAATTATTCCAAGATTCGTGATGTTGAACGAGAATTCGCAAATCTCACAATGGAGATGAAGCTTACTGCTGGTCCAAAGAAAGCTGGTAAGCTGTAATTGTTTACGAGCTGCGACAATGAATAATTTCTGACAATCTACTTAATTATCAGTTCACTTTGCCTGCTATATCAGCACTTGAACACTTGCGGAAGAAGATAGAGATATCAACCGAGAGAATTCATGCCGCTAAAGTGAAAGAAGAACAAGCTAAAAAAGTGCGCCTCTTTCCGATAAGCACATCTTTCTTCCTCATCCAATTTATACGTTTACTTTTAATATGAGGTCCATGTCAATTGCATCTTATATTTTCATAGATTAAGTTCATGAGACTGTCTCATTGATTCATTGGAGTAATTCCCTAAAATATAATTATCAATTATTAAAAGTATTACCATGTTGTCATGAGATTGTCTCATTGGAGACATACAGATTACTGCATATGTAATAACAGCTTCTTAAATAAAAAAATAATAATAATGGCTGATATTTTTTCCTTGAATTAAAAGAAATGGACCACTGGGTTTAAAATCAGGAATAGGAGAATGGCAATGTGGATTATTGAGGGGCACTGGTGTGACAAATGAGTGAGATATATATATTTTAACTGTAACTTATATATCTTCTATTATTACTTTTATGGAGTGCTATACAAAATACTGTTATAAAGAAAACTACAATCTTTATGTTCCCCATTTAAGTTGGGCTGCTCCTAGTGTGAGTTTATCTGAATGATTATCTAAATTGGTAATGAAATGATGGAGTATGTGCTTTTCTTTTTATACAATATGCATATCAAAAAGCACAAGATACAACAATGTTGCTGAATTTACTATATTGACCATTGTCAAATTCATCTGGGTCTTTGCTAATGCTCAGTGACAGTCTTGTGTTCTCATTTACTTTTCTTATATTTTAATTTGTGAAACTCTTAACTTTCTGGTTGTCGTATGCTTTGAGTCATACAATTTTGTATCTGATTTTTTTTGTTCTTTCTCTTGGTTCTGTGCGTTGTAAAATACTTTGAAGGTTACTTTTCATTCTTTCTAATTTTTTATACATGTCAATTACTGGTGTGTTATCTACCTGAAACACATGATAATTGAAGAAATATTTCATTTTCTGTTACTTTACATAGTGGAAACTGAGTTCCTTATGTTTGATCTAATTACACTCCTATATATAAGTGTTTATCCTTCCTTGATGTAATGATCTCAGAATTACTTTTTGGACTTCAAATATCTCTGACAAATATTCTGCCAAAAACTAGGCCTGGGAAGCAGCAGCAAAAGTTGTGCAGGATGAGGAAGCTATGAAACAGAAGCTTTGTGATGACCTAAATAATCTGGTGATACATATTCTAGAGAGTGGAAATTATCTTTTTTCTGTTTTATTATATTTTTGTATTAAACATATACTTATTCAGGTCCAGGAAGGTAGTAGTGCCCAGTTGGCTAGACTGGAGGAGTTGAAGCGCCGTCTGGAAGCTCTGAACCCAAGCAGGTCATCCAATAATGTTCCCTCTGTAAGACCCATGTGCATATTCATGTTGGAATATTTATAGCATTTTCTTTTCAATGTCAAATTATTTTGTTACCTCTGCAGTAGTTACTATACTTAAGTAATGCAGTACCTGCTAGTAAATGAATATGAAAATACCTCCTTAAATTTGTGGTTACCCATATGATGTCACCTTTACTATATGGGAATTTGCCTAATGAAATTCTTTAAAAAAAATCATGTCTAAAGATTTATGGTTTAAAAAGATGGAGAATTTCTTTTGTGGATTGTTTTTAGATGTTGAGGTAACAAAATTTCTATGTGGCCTAGTAAATACAACTGGTATATTAAGAGTATTTTTTTTTAAAAAGATTGTTGAACTGCAGATTAATATTTGTTCACTACATTTTGGAGTTCTTTGATGTGAACCAAACACTCCCTAAAATAATCATAATAGCTCACTTTATCTCCATAATAAATATAATGTTACCATTAAAATGCAGTATCTCACTTATTCATGTAAGGTGATATGGATGTCTGTTTTGCTACTAAAATGCCCTCGTGCGAATACATATTTTTGGGAAATCATATTAGTAATTTTTTTTTTAGAATTTTCGTTATATGATTATATTGCATGCAAAATACCTTTTGTATGAATTATTAGAATACAAGTGAACTAATAAAATCACAATTTTACCTTTACTCATGGGAATGATTATTTCATTATTGCTACTAAAAAAAAAAATTGGCTAATGAATCTAATTAAGAATCTCCAATCATTTGGTTCAGTTACTTCAGTATTACTACATATATTGATTTATCTATCTATGTCACTGCCCATAGATATGTGGACTGTAAGCTATATTGATGATGATGTCTCATTTCGGAGATCCCTGTTTTCTGATTTATCATCATATGCACGCAAAAGCCAATGGGCATGTATAATACTCAAATTATGATAATCTGCCTTGACTATTGACTAATATTAAATTAGACATTTATACGATACATAAATAAGTGTGAAAATTTCCAAATGGTTTACTGCAAAGATTCTAACAGAACTCATAAAATAACTATAATGGATTTTTTTTTTCATTTCAAGTCATTCATATAAGAACCGCTATTGCAAACACAATCGTGGCCTGTATTACACAGGAGATTGGCACAACAGTGCAACACTAGCGAGACAATGAATTTATAGAGTCTATTGCTAGGTATCATGAATTTTTAAGACTTTCGTGGTAATGCCATTGTTCTGAACTTGCAGTATGTCCATAACTTGTGCTTTTATCTTCACTGGATTCATAAGATATATATTTGCCTTTCCATTAAACACTTAAAACTCTCTTGAATCATTACTTAACTCAAGATTTTTAGGAGGTGAATCAAAGAGGGAATACAACTCAAGATTCTTCTACTGTTCCAAGTACATCGGGAGTACCCAGTGGAGCAAAAGCAACCATAATAGCTGAGGGTAATGTAGTTAACTCCACGTTAAATGGACCTGACCAAGAGCTTCCAAGTGACAGTGATGGTAGAGTGAAGAAGAAAAGCTCAATTCAAGGAAGAGTGAGAGGAATAGGAGCAGTACCTAAGGGTCGAGGTTCTGCAGCACCTGGGTGGACAGGCGCTGGTTTTGACGTAGATGGTAGAGGTTAACAGCCATATTCAGTCGACGTCTTTTTAGCCCTCTTAAATTTATTTTTATTATCTTATTGGATAAAAGGATCCCTAATCATCTGAAAGTTCATCAGGTATTGAGATCTTTAACTTCCATGAAAAATCGACTTATCAAGCATATCAGACCTGATCATATTCAAAACAAATGCAACGATAGGTTAAGTCAAGTCTTAACTTCTACCAGGCATTGTCGTAGTCCTTTTAATGTAATGTTGGTTGAGCCGTGTTCAATATAAACGTATAGTCTATGTGCATCAAGTGAGAAGTCTCGTGATAATTTCAAGATCAGTGAATGTGAATTTCAATTTTTGTCTTGTTTTGATGAGACATGATATGCAGGAACAAGGGATCCAGAAACATAGCAGTTATGATCCACCAAATATTCAGAAAGGGCTTTAATGGCCACCAAAAATATGCAGCAGCTATGTACATTTTTTCTGGGAAATGAAGTTAATAAGAGTACAGAGTTTTTATTGTGTACTATATATTGGTATGTATTTCTGAGGCATTCTGCAGGAGTTAGTTGGATTTTAAAACGATTATTTACTTATTTTTTTGTTGTTGTTTGTATACCCCACTATTAGAGGTCCCACCACCTGGGATTGGTCATATGATATTTCATTCTGCTCTACTCGTGATGATATAATTATTGAATTTTGAAAATTTTCATGATTAAGTTAATTGTGCACTAAGATGATGGGCTTTCTGTATTAACTATACCAGGAGCAGTCAAATAGGCCTCTTTTTTCCATGGCCCTCATTAATAATGTCAGGTCCATTTTCTTGTCAATTGTTATAATACATCCATGTGCCCAAAATTCAAATTCATTTGCTTAGGCATTTAATTTCGCATGTGCGTATATCCATTCTCTCTCACTAAAATTTTTATTTTCTCTCTCTCTCTAAAATTTTTATTCTTTCTCTTATTACTAAATCTCGATGCAAGTTCGACACGTATCGATAATCTTATTTATTGCAATGTATATGAAATGACAATTCGGTTGTCACGATGTTTTTTAACAATATATACTATGTGCTTTCAATTGGTTGATTTAATTCAGTGATTATGACTTATGAGGGAAAAACAAACTTACACTTGGCTATTTATTTTTTACTTTTCATTGGATTATCTCAAATAAGTTTTTCAGACATGTAGAAAATAGTTTGAGCGTCCTAGAGCTATCATCATGAAAGTAGCTTCATCTTGTGGGCCATCCATAAAATAAAATTATTCCAATACATATGCAATTTACAAATTATAAACACGTACGTATGTATGACATGATAATATAGTGATAAATAGGAAGGGATCATATGTAGAGTCTAGACTACAGTCTCTTTTTTATACTGTAGCTCTTTCTCATTTTGTCAACTCTTATAATCACTACCCTCCTAATCTATCAATAGGACACCTATTTAAATTTTAAAATAAAAATATAATCCAGGAAGACATATACAATAGTCTATACAACGAGAGGTTTATTTTCAGGTTTGAAAATGGAGTAACTTTTAAGTTCTGGTTTTAAAACCCACACTTGAATTATAAAATCATACTTTATCACTTACAAACTTTATAACACTTCACACACCAACATTTCATGTTTTATCTTTTCTCAATTAATTTTTTTTATTTTCTTTCTTTTTACTCTATTCATATCTCTTTTCTTACATAATTAATAATACATTCGTCTCACTACAAGGTACACATTTATCATTATGATCATCTCAATACAATGCCATACATGCTTTTTTTAGATGACACCTACACAAAATAATTAATTAAAATATTATATTCTTGAACACACTATACATTATAATATTATATGATCCCTTAGACCTTAGTCTATGTGCCAAAAGCAATGTATACGTTGTAGACGTGGGACGAAAGGAGTACATTCGTATGTATTGATTTGACATTAAATTAAAGTCTAACATATAAAAAATTCAAAACAAACATATATTAATAACAAGATATACATTTGTTTTTTACACCTAGTTTAAGGAGTACAATGTTTCCTCTTATAAGTTTCCATTTTGAGCCGTCTATAATATATTTTCACATTCCATTAATAATAAAAATACTAGATAACTAATTTATTTTTTATACTTTATTATTCATTATTCTCTTTAAATTATTCAATTTAGCTCTACTTTTTTTATTTAGTATTATACACTTAAAAAGTAATTTTTCTTAATCTTAGTGCCCACATACTATGGGAAAGATACCTGGGACTGAGGGAGTATTTAATACGGAATAGATAATGAATACTCTTTCCATCCTGCAAATATTGCTATATTTTACTGATTATAGGTGTCCCATAATTATTATTATATTTCTATTTTTTACATGAAATCCACACAAAATAATAATACTTCCTCCATTCCATATAAGATTGCATTCCTCTCTCAATACTATATTAAGAAAATTGATAACTTTTTAATGATTGCTTTTTGCCCACCTACTTTTTTTAATATAACACATAAAATGAAAATATTAATACCTTCTAAGCATATGGATACTATATGCAATTTGTAATATAGTATATGATTTAATCTTTATCCTTAATTTTAATGTGAAACTTTTAAATATAACTATTTTTTCCACCCATAATTAGGAAGTTAATTATGCGTTGAATTGATCTAAACAAGGCGACCTAAAATATAATTAATTCTGTATTAGTTACTATGTATGATGATGTTGGAAGAAGAAGTGAAAGCATGAGACCCATTGCTGATAGAATGGTGTTTCTTTTTCATCATCATAATAATGATATGGATATTAAATACATTCCTCTTCTTTGCACTGACACATACCCCATCCCATGGAAACTCTTTTAAAAAACACTTATTCTTCATTTTCTTAATTTAATGGAAAAATCTTATTAGTATATAGTTAGTCCAAACTGCACTGCAGGTTTCCGTTGGGAGAAAAAAATAAATAAAATAAAAATTAATAATGTGTATATACATATAAATAATTTGCTGGAATCACTGCAGTTGTGTCTGGTCGGGCTTATCCCATTTTCAAATCCGTAGATGATTTCCCTCCTTTTAAATTAAATGTCCATCTTATGCAATTTCAAATTACTATTCTTATTACTGCCTAATTAATCTCTTGTGTTTGATTGTAATTATTAATAACCATTTTGTTAATCTATGAAAACTAATTGTTTTAATGAATTGGGGTAATTAGTAGAAGAAGTACTTAATTTAGAATGAAATCATTAATGCTAGATGAATTTATGAACAACAAATTAATTTTTTTTATATCAAATTTAATGAAAATACATATCAATTCTCAATTATTTATTATAAGCTTCCACGATTAATTTCATGAGCCGATGCATGGTACATTAATTTGTAGGCTGTTGCATGTGGGCATGACATTATTAATTATGCAAAATATCAACTTTATAAGTATGAAATTGGTAGTGTCAAAAAATATTGCAAGACAATTCAAATCATTTTTTTTCAACTATGATTTAAATTGATTTGTTAGTATTTTTCTGTTCAATTACTTCACTAATTCAATTTACTATAATCTTGTTTTATTTAATTCCATGGGCATGTCGCATGCATAAATTAATTGAATACACAATCTAATTTATGAGTCTTCCATAAAATGTAGGGTAAATTACCAAAACCTCTATCGATGCTTGTCAAAACTATCAAATAAACCCGTGGTTTGAAAAATTACCAATTAACCCCTTTAAAAAATATTTTTTTAAAAAAATAGTGAAATTTAAAAATACAATGTTAAATATATGGGTCTTGATGTCATTTACTTCCTTCTTTATTTTAAGAAAAAATGTATTTTTATTAATGTTCAAATAAAAAACAAATTAAAGGGGGTAATTGGTAATTTTTCAAACCACGAGTTTATTTGGTAGTTTGGACAAACCTCGATGGGAATTTTGGTAATTTACCCTAAAATTTAAGTGTCATTAATACTCCCTCTGTCCGCCCGAAATGTCCACATTTTGTCATTTTGGATGTCCGCACCAAAGGTCCACATTTCCCTTTTTAAACACATGAGACCCACACACATCACTAATACAATAAATTTATGGGACACATACATCCCACTAATACAACTACCAACTACACCTTAAATAATAATACTCCTTAATCCACGTGCAAAAAGCAAATGTCCACCTTTGAGGCGGACGGAGGGAGTATATATATATATATATATATATATATATATATATATATATATATATATATATATATATATATATATATATATATATATATATATATAGTTTGAATTAAATATATTTATTAAAGAAAATTATAACGACATACTAAGTACTCTTTATGAATGAACTTATAATTTATAAATCTTTATATTGACATGTATGATAATGGTGCAACGCATAATTACCTTAATTTATACTTCCCCTAATGTCAATAAATTTTGTACACTTACCATTTACATTTGTCTAAATACTTGTGACATTTCGATAAACAACAACACTACACAATATAATATTTTATAACACAATCACGTTATAAATTAAAATGTCATACTTTTGACATTTAAGTTTTTAACTATCTTATATCCAACAACTCGTACAATTTATTTCATTGAATTATTCAATTTATAAACCCCATATTTTTATCTTATAATATTATTATACACTTATAAATATTTTCCAGAATTTATATATATACACATGCATAAATACACATAATGAAAGAGTAATTTGACATATAAATTTAATAAATATGTATAAATATTAAGAAGAAAGATTATGATTTATTTAATTTTAGTTTGCCCTTTGTACATTAATTAAAGGGGTCTTCACAAGAAAGTAGATTGAATCGTTGGACAAATATAGACACGAAAAAGTGAGAAAAGTAATTAAAAAAAATATATTTAATAGGGAGAAATCAGCTTTACATCCTTTCTACTAAGGTTTTAATGGAGGTTGGACTATTACCGTTTATTGATTGCTTGCTCACCTTTCCATAAATTGGGAATCATATCCTTATGATTCTTTCACTTTTTCTCATTACTTTTACTTAAATCCCACCTCAATTATTTTACCACTTCCTACTTTAAACTTCACAAATGTTTCTTAAATTAGCCTACTCTTCCTATTTCCTTTACAACCATAGATGTATATCACTCTTTATTCAATTTTAATATTGTTTCAAATAAAATCATACTATATGATTTAAATTTATTTTACAGTGTAATATCGTGTGTCATTTTTGTTTTGTTTATGATATCTTGTGTCGTCAAACATGTAACTAATCACATCTAAGAGATAAAAGAAAGACTAACCCTTATTTTTAGAGGCTATGCTTTTCTTTTAAAACTTAACCACATTCTATGTTTTATATCCTTATGTAAATTTAGTTAAAATTCATAATTATAATATATGACAAATAACACAAGAAATTTTGACCGCTATTATTCATTTGAGCTTAAATAGCTATCAATCTTCTAAGGAATGTAATTTGGTTATTTGACTTTTTCTTTTACCATTCTTTCGTTGAATTCATGTCCAAATTGATGAACTAAAACAATCCTATTACAATAACTAAAATTATATTTTGAACGCTAATAGGATACTTATGTTAGTGACTTGATATTCCAATAAAATATTCTTGTTTCTAACATTAATGATTGTAGGCTTTAGAGTATTAATTCATTAGAAATATCGGTACACTTGTGACTTGACACGTACTCAAGTGTATTTTTATTTTATTTATTTATGAATTATATAGTAGAAAGAAGTGATTAATTACTCTTTTGATAATAAATATAGGAGTAACACCAAATCATCATACATGAAATAAAGCAAAATGTCTCAGACATAGCTCAAGTGGTAAAGGGGAGGGTGGAAAGATCTTTCAACTGAGTTTGGTTCTCTATAAGCCACTTGAGACACATACTGCGATTACCTCATCCATCAATCCCATAATAGAGGTGGGACCCCTAATGGTAGGGTACATCATTTTTTGAAATAAAGCAAAATATTTTCTTCTAATTCCACTCCCGTTTCTCTTTATACAGTCCTATCCACGTGGATGATTCCTACAGACCCAAAGCATCTCATCACGTGAACTAACCACGTGACATCAACTGATCCAGCCTCCGCCCGTCCTTCGTACGGACGCCCATCACCGCCACCGTCTCACACACTAACCACTCCACGATTTCACCTTCGATCTCACACACCACCCCCTCCCCTTCCTCCTCGTAATACCCATTCAACGGCGACCCACACAGATCTTTATCGATCAACGAGTCAATATCCTCAAGGAACCTACAATCAGCCGCCGGAAAACTCTCAATTCTCCGGCACAATTCATCATCCAAAGCGAATTGATCACCACTCCCGACGATGGGCGACACCCAAGGCAGCTTGAAATCCAAATGTGGCCTCAAAACACCCGCCAATAGCTCATCCACCAGCTGGAAAATCAGCTTCCGGTTGCACCGGCGGCTCAAAAAGGCGGCGCCGGCGGGGTGGAATAGTTCGAGGTAGTAGAAAATTGACGGATCGAGGGGGTGGGCAGGGGTGTGCCATTTCCCCAATGTTAAGGGCGTGAATGAGTCGATTATGCCGGCGCGTTTGAGGATTCTGGTGACGTAGGATTTGTAGTCCGGTGGTGGGGGAGTGGTGGCGCAGCCGTTAGAGGTGTCTGGTAGGACGGTGGATATTTTATCAGGTATGTTGGGCAGCTGCCCGTACGAGTGGCTCGTTTTACAAGATAACTGTGAGTTCCTTTTCGATGAAAGAGCATCTGATGATACCTGTGAATAATATTGCATTTTCACCCACGCCAAATTAAAATTAATTAATACCATTAAATTTTCGACAGGAGTATGACAGTGACATTTATTTTTGGATTTTCTAGTGTCTACGCTAATTAATTTTGTTAGTTGAATCAAAATGCAAGAAATTGATTAACAATTTGAAAAGCTTGTTTATTAAATAATTTTGTTAGTTGAATCAAAATGCAAGAAATTGATTAACAATTTGAAAAGCTTGTTTATTAATGGCGGTACCTGTTTTTGGGGTAATTTAGTTGCAGGAGGAGAAGGGTCTTTCTTGACTGGGAGAAGCTCGGTTGACAATGGAGGTGGTTTCTTCGATTTCTTCACTGCTGAACGAACAAACGTCTCCTCTTTCTTCTTTCCCATCCCTTGCTGCTTTAATTTCTTCACTCCATTTCGAATCTCATCAACTTTTTTGGAATCAATTTTCTGCTGCCTTGAAATGCCTTGATCAGAAGACGACGTCGTTGAACTCCTCGGACTTTTGACCGCCATCTCTGCAACTGATGAGAATCTGAGTTTTTCAGGGGCAATTTCGGGATTCGAATGCTTGGAGTTCTTTTTGTGGAGTTTGATTAGCAGATTTTGATCCCTTCTGTGTTCAACATCTCTGTCTCTGTTGGTGATGTCCATAAGCCCAACTCTTCTGCTCACACTTTCTCTGACTTGTTTCACGATCTGCTTCGCGTAATTCCCTGGACTGCTGCTGCTGTTGTTTTCGTCCTGTTTTGATCTGAATCTTCCTCTTTTCAATTTGGTGAATTCTTCGCTCTTGTTTATCTGGAGAGAGAGCCTGTGGTGATGATCGACGTCCGACCTTCTCGACGACGACGACACTCTCGGCGTTTCCGGCAAGGAGCGAGCGCCGACGCTGATGTCGTCGTCGGAGAAGCATCTTTTCTGGATGATGAGATGTGATTTGGTTTGAGGATTTGGGGTTGAAGATGGAGAGGGGAGTAAATCCAGGCCCATAAGCCTTGCTAAAAGATTTGGAGTCTTTGTTCCAGGTGAGCAATCTGATGAACCATAGTCCTCTGTTCTTGATTTTGAGGCTCTTGTTTTGATTTGGTTAATGCCCACCTGCACAAATTAAATATTTTCAGAATTAAAAAAACAAAATCATGATTATGATTTGAAGAAGAATCTTATCTTCATTATATCTACAAACCTTTACGCATTGGAAAATGGACTGTTTGTTTATTGTTGTTAATCATTTATACTTTAAAATCATTTGCTAAGAAAATTAAAATAAACAGAATATAACCAACTACCAAAACCACATACTGGGAAATTTAAATTTTGTTGTTTAATGGATGCTGCTGCTTTCATGGGCTTTGGGTCCTCCATCTCCAAGCTGTTTCTTGGTGCTTCTAACCCTGCATGGAAACATAAAATGAGAAACTATTCAAGAACATCATGGACTGTGTGAGTGTGTGTGTGTGATAGAGAGAGAGAGAGAAATGAGACCTTTGCAAGAAGTGGCTTCATCTTCTTCTTCGAGGAAAGTGTGATGAGTAGGGTGGAGGTGGTAGGAATGTTGGTGGTTCAAAGGTAAGTGAAAGGTGTGCATATCAAAGAGCTGAAAAACAGCACACATGCAACCAGCAGAAGTAGTGCCCTCCTCCTTGATCGATCTCCGCCTCCTTCCGCCGCCGCCGCCGCCGCCCCCCACCCAATACATCCACTCTCTGCCCATTTCTCTCTCTCACACTCTCACTACTATACTATGTGTGAAGAGAAGTGAAGGAGACAGTGGGAATCTGAAAAAGAAAGCCTTCCTTAAGAATATCAGCAGCTGAAAATGACACAACTGGTACTTGTAAACAAGAAAGAGAGAGAAAGGGGTTAAGGAGGAGCGCGATATATGCGGATCCGGGTTCACCACTCGGACCACACTAAGGCGAAGAGAGCTTTATTCACACAACCAATATGTGTGTGTATGTGTGTGTGTTTTCAGACTGCTAATCCAACAGTTGTTTATTATTATCCCTCACTCCCAAGGAGCAGTGACCAGAAGACCATCTCTATCTCTCTTCTCTCTCTTGGGAACACAAAGGATGACGAAATGACCACGCTCTCTTTCTTGGCTTTTTTTTTTTATTTTTATTTATTTATTATTTATAAATCGATGTTTGCCATCTCCCTCCACAATTTTAAATTTTAGGTGCTCGATTAGGGATCTCCAATATATATAATCGCCTAATCTACATCTTAATTAATGTATTTTAATTATTTTATTGCATGATTCTTAATTAATTATGTCCTTCATGACCGTTTCGTTTGAATCTAATCCATTCTGCTATTTTATTTCTTCATCTCTCCACTATTAATTTTATATCTACTTTCATATATTTTTTTTTATTCTGTTACACACATCTCAGAAATTTAAAATTTGTCCTTCTTCTTATGGCAAAGTATTTCTTGAATAAGGTTTCACGTTCACGAAAGAACGTTTCTATGGAACTGTATGCGTAGAGTGTTGTTCATTTAGTATATAAAATGACATTTTTATACTCCCTTCGTCCCCTTTAAAGAATGTCTTTTTTTCATTTTAGGTGTCCCACTCAAAAAAAATTCTTTCATTTTTTACACACATGAGATCCACACACAACTATTAATATAATTAAATATGGGATCACACCCCACTAATACAATTACCCACTACACATTAAATAATAATACTCATTAATCCACGTGCCAAAAAACAAAAGACTCTTACTAGGGACGGAGGGAGTATATGATGTGTAATTATTATTCTTATAAAATGAGTTAATTTTTTTTTTAATTTTTTCATATGGGTAACAGTTATGGCATGTAGCTAGTAACATTTGGTATACTCCCTCCGTCCCCGTTAAAAAAGGTTTTTTTTTCATTTTGGTCGTCCCATCTAAAGGATCTCATTTCTTTTTTACACACACTCCATCTAATACAATTAAAATAGGGTCTCACACTCCCACTAATACAACTATCCACTACACATTAAATAATAATATTCTTTAATTCACATGCAAAAAAGCAAAAGACCCTCTTTTGATGGGACGGAGGAGTATTTATATAGATAGTTTCACATGCCTAAAATGTAAATATACACATAAGACCAATTTCATAAAAAATTTCTCTAACTATTATATTTTAAAATATTTTAAATAAAATGGTTTCCAATATAAGTTCTGTCTATTTTTTGGTCTACCTAGTTTTCCAAAAAAAGAACATCTAATATTTTGAATTTTGATGTCATCCTCTACCCCCTCTTAATTAACCGCCAAATAAGTGAGTGATTTTCAAGAATAAAGGAGTGTTTTGGTACAACATTGGGATAAATCCATGTTTAGAGCTCTATAAATTGAGATTAAGAAGTTGCTAAGAGGGGTAATGTTGATGATTAATTAAAAGATTATGAGAAGGGATGTGGAAGGCAGAAGGCAATAATGAGATGAAGAAAACATCTCAAATCCCTGATATAAGGGGATGTCCCATTATGGGTATACCTTCCTTTGTCCAAATGTACCTAACTATCCCTACCATACCCCTCACCTCACTATCTAACAATTAGAATTTCGCAGGACCACTGTTCTTTATTTTATTTCCAGTTGTTCTATTTTATTTCTATTTCTCGTTTTTCACTTTACCAATATTTTATTTTTTTAACATTTGCAAAATCATGTTAGGGATTGCAAAAGGTAAGGAGAAAAATAGAATATATATATATATATATTTTTCTTAAAATAGAAAGATAAAAGTTGTGTGGATGAAATCGTTTTATTTAGAGTAGAAGAAAATGTGTGAGCTAGTGGTATTTTATAAGCAAAAATTCTCTTTCGTCCCCTAATAAACTTCACACTTTCCATTTTCGTCAATCACATGTTAAATTTTACTATCCAAAAAAGGAAATATCACATCAATCAACACTCCTAAAAATACATCTTAATTATAAATTTATCACTTCCACCTAACACACATAACATACTTTATAATTTATTTATAAC